>JALMGJ010000003.1:44404415-44841915 GCA_023362775.1 Charina bottae
ACTTATGCTAGATATTCATGCACACTATTCCAACTGCATTTCATTATTCTGAATAAAGGTATAGTGTTTTTCAGTTTATAAATTAAATTTTAGTTCACTGGGGAGTCTTTTAAGTCATACCCTTTACTAGTTGTGATACCTCACATAATTAAATTGCATATGTAGTTTATTAAAAGATAAGATGAACTATCTCCAGTGAGAGAGTTAGACATTTAAGCAGTTTTTTCCAAAAGGGATAAATACAATTTGGCTAAAATACAGACATTAGAAGTCCAAAGGGGACAAATACAGTTTGTCAAAAATCCTAACACTGAAAATGACAGGCCACAGACATTAGTTGGAACTAGGAGGTTTAGTGAATGAGAGAAATGAAAGAGATGTTGAGAACTGCTGTCTGAATGTGCTCCCCCCACATCACTCTTTTTACCCCATCCATTTTTAAAAAAATATTGTGCATTTTAGATTGAAATCAGTGCACAAAGTGCTGAAATAAAGATTAGGTTTTTAACTAACTCCATAACTCTAACTCCATATGTGTTCCTGATATGGAGTGTTCCCCACTTGCTTACATTAGAATTAGTACTGTAAATGCTAAATGCTGTATTCACCCAAAAGGAAGATGACCCAAAATTCAAGTTGATCCTCATATCTGGAAAATATTAGACAGAGATTTAAAAAAGTCTACTTCCATTAGTGAATTCCCAGTGATTTTCAGAAAGGTCTTCTATTTTAAAGGTTTGGAATAAAAAATAAATACATAAATGCTGTGTGGTCCTTAGGGTGTTTCCACTGGAAACTTTTGATATGCAATCATCCTGTCCTATTCACTGAAATTCTGGTGATAGTGGTGGTCCAGAAGACATTGTCTTCCACTGTCTTCCATTTTTAAATTTCCCATGTTTTCCACACACACAAATAGAAACTGTGAGGTAATGTCTTTGACACCATATGTCAGTGAAGACTTTCAGTGGCAGAATCAGGGTTAATAATGTGTGTGTTCTTGGCAAAGATAGGTTCCCATAACAGTTGCAGCCATAGAAGCCTCTATGGAGCAGTCCTCTGCTTTTTCCAGACAGAATCAAGGCAGTAATGATGAGTACGACATAGCTGCAAATCAGAATATATCCAAATTAATAATTAACTGGGGGCGCGGTGGCTCAGCGGTTAAGATGCCAGGCTTGACAATCGGAAGGTCGCAAGTTCGGAGGTTCAAGACCCTAGCCCCATGTGACAGAGTGAGCTCCTGCACTTGCCCCAGCTCTTGCCAACCTAGCAATTCGAAAGCATGCAAATGCAAGTAGATAAATAGGTACCACTTCGATGGGAAGGTAACAGCGTTCCGCGCGCGTCATGCCGGCCACATGACTGTGGAAGCGTCTTCGGACAACGCTGGCTCTTTGGCTAACAAACGGAGATGAGCACCGGCCCCTAGAGTCGGACACAACTGTGTGGGGGAACCTTTACCTTTACCTTTTAATAATTAACTATAATCTAGTGGGAAAGCTGGCAAGCAAAAATGTTTGCTTTACAAACAAGAAACGAAGAATTATTTCTTGTTCTTACCTGCTGTCAAGGTCATATTTACAGATCACAAATCTGCTTCTCAGTTCTTCTTTATTACTATATTTCCCCATGGATATGCCTATTTTGTTAGTAATTACTTTCATATTTGTTTATAAAACAGAATACCCTTAATGTGTGCAGCATTTTCACTAATATGGGCAGAAGCCAGATGGAACTATAAAATAAAGGTCAAGAGGGCTACTTTATACTGAAAGTGATATTCTCCATATAATAGTGTTTTGGATATATAAGAGACAGAACCTAAACCTTGGAAACTGTTAGACTATAAAATCTAATGCCCTAAAGCAGAGCTTTCCAAACTGTGTGTCGCGACACAAAAGTGTGTCGCCACACACAGCGTGGTGTGTCGCCACACCACCCGGAAGCGGCGGCGCGCGCGTGCACGGAGGCCGCCATGCACGCGTGCTCCGCCGCACGCCCCCCGCGCCGCCGCACGCCCCTCCCGCGCCGCCACCGTGTGCGCACGCCGCCGCACGCCCCCCCACGCCATCGCCATGCGCGCGCGTGTCGCCGCCGCCGCCGCTGGGTGTGTCGCCAGCGGCGGCACTTTGGAAAGCCCTGCCCTAAAGTAAAGGGTTACTTTAACAAGGTATTTTAACAGGTGGCAGCTGTGGCAGGAAGGCTTTTGCCCAGCTTCATCTGGTGCACCCTTTCCAAGATCGGGGGCCCTCCAGACAGTCACTCATGCCCTGATCACCTCACAGCTTGACTACTGCAATGCACTTCAAGGCTGTCCTTGAAGACCACCCAGAAGCTTCAGCTGATCCAGAATGCAACGGCTCAGGCAGTGATGGGCATGCCTCAGTATGCCCATGTAACACGTCTGCTTCGGAAGCTGCAGTGGTTGCCAGTTTGCTTCTGGGTGCGATTCAAGATGCTGGTCGCTACCTACAAAGCCCTACATGTTACTTGAGGGACCGCCTGTCTCCCATAGTATCTGCCTGACAGGTTCGATCTGACAGGGTTGGCGTGCTTCAAGTTCCATCAATTAAACAGTGCCACCTATTGGGACTCAGGAAGCGCACCTTCTCTGTAGCAGTGCCTGCCTTCTGGAATGAGGTTCCTCCTAAAATTTGAATGGCTCCCACCCTACTGGGATTTCAAAGGACCTTAAAGATCTGGCTCTTCACCCAGGCTTTGGAGAGGACAACTGATGCCCCTTTCTTCCTGTCTGTTCCCCTCTGGGTTTACTTTCTTTGCCAGCGTTGTTTTTTGGCCTGTGCTGTTTTTGTTTTTTTCTATTGTTGTTTTACCACCTAGAGTCACTGGGAGTCAGGCGGCATATAAATTGAATATATTGTTGTTGTTGTTGTTGTTGTTGTTTCTTACTAGATATCTGGTGTTTACAGCCTGCAGTGTGATGTGGGGGATACTGTAACTGTATTACTCATCTACATAGTTTTAAAGGAATCACATCAATGTTCTGTTTCTTCATTTGTTTTTAAAATAATGAATTGAACTTTGATATAAATTAGCTTAAGTCACAAAATGTAAAACCCAAGGAACACCTATGACCTTTCCCAACAACCTTCAAAAATTATCAAATCATTACTTTTAATGTGACAGAAAAGGACAATTAAATTGACATATTAGCTAAGACTGAGCATAGCCCTTGGACTGAAAAAAGTTGTGCAACTTAATGCCTTACAAATATTTGCATCTCTCATCAGCCCTTGCATCATGCTCATTGGCAAAGGATTGTGGGATGTGTAGTCCAAAAAAATCCATTATCTCACCTGTAGTAATATTTAGACCCACCAGATTCATGGGATTCCTGATTTAAGGTAAGTCAGGTAGAAGCTTGTCTTCTTAATTCTGTGAACCAGATAAAACAAATCTTTACTTGTAAAACTGTATTGATAATATTGGCAGCACTGACCATATGGCTAATACTGTCTTACTGTTGGTTAATTTCCCTCACACCTCCTAGAATGCACTTAGCCATACTTTCCAGGTTATACCAGCATAAAATCACATAGAATTAGAGATGATCTTAGAGCCCATCTTTTCTAAGACAAGGAAAAAATGTAGGGAATATACCTGTATCACTGAAATGCAAGAATGAAGAGAAAAATTACTTTGGAAGATAGAGAAGAAGTCAAAAGTTTTTTAAAAATGAAGGGATGGTGAGATGATATCCTTAGCCTGGAATAGTTCTTCCCTAGTATCAGCCCTTCACAGTAACTATTGGAGATGGAATCTGTACCTTTCATTGTCCCAGGACAAAAAAGAACCCCTTTATTTCATATATAAAAGTTGACTAGACAGGGAAAGGAAAGATTTCCTCAACTGCATTAAGGCCACTGGGTAGTTAAGATATACAGGGCAAACCATTTTGAACACATAACTCTGTCTTCTAACGTTTTTCTATTTCTTGAATCTCAGCACCTACCACCTAAGAAGACCACATCTTTCTGCTTTATAGTATGATGCCATTGATCTGGGACTTGACAATTATTTCTTAAAATGGCACCTTGATTAAAATGGATGGTATAATTTATTAATATATGTCAGCTACACATTATCCATGTTATAATTACTCTGTATTATGATCAGTCATTGGTTTTGAAATCAGAAACTTGTGATCTTTCCTTTGCATAATTCATTAATCTACTTCTATTTACTAACCTTTTCCCTTCATTTTTCTCACCAGCCCCATTCCCACCATATTCTTCCTCAGAAAATTCAGTGTTTCAACTAATGCACATCTGTGCTTTTGTTCTTATTTACTATAAACAAGTGAATGACAACTGCTGCTTTCAGAGTTGTGCAAATTATCTGAATGAACTCTTTAAAATTATAAATGTGTGCTAGTAAACCATTTGAACTACAAAAAAATGGGCATATATGAAAAACTTCAGTATTTTCTCCCATAAAAAAGTATCTTTGGCAGCTCTCAAAGGCCTGACATGTTTGCCTTTTAGGGCTGGTGAAGGAAACTGAGAGCTTCAGAAGACTTCAGTATATGCAAGTAACATGTACTACTGAATTGTTTCCTAATTTACCAGGTTCTTGACTCACTGTATTTAGTCTACTTTCTTCTTCTAACAATAACAACTTCCTTTATCCTGGAATTGACCAGTTCTAGTTTCTGAATAGACAAAACATAGGTGTATCTTCATGGTTAACTTATAGAATGCATTGCCATGTAAGGCAATGAGAAGCATTTCCTCCACAAATGTGATGTGTAATGTAGATAAATATGATGGTTTGCTTTGAGGTATATGGTTCTTCCTGTCCCTATCTTCCCAAAAATCTGTGAAAGAGGAAGTTGTGCAAATCAGACTGTTCACAGCGGCTTCACACTGAATACCATTTTTCACTCTGGTGGGAGGATGTTGGTCTGCTCGTCAACAACTCGAACTGGAATGTTTGCCTGTGTGGATTATTTTTTGAGTGTGCTTCCTGCACCATACCACTGATACTTGTCACATTTGCCACATGCTTCTTATGCATACAGTAAATGTAAAGGTTCCCCCCGCACATTTGTGCAGTCGTGTCCGATTCTAGGGGCCGGTGCTCATCTCCGTTTGTTAGCCGAAGAGCCAGCGTTGTCCGAAGATGCTTCCATGGTCATGTGGCCGCATGACGCGCGCAGAACACTGTTACCTACCCACCAAAGTGGTACCTATTCATCTACTTGCATTTGCATGCTTTCGAATTGCTAGGTTGGCAAGAGCTGGAGCTAGTGCGGGAGCTCACTCCGCACTCAGGGCTAGGGATTCGAACCTCCGAACTTGCAATCTTCCAATCGACAAGCCTGGCGTCTCACCCACTGAGCCACCACGCCCCTACATGCATACATGCATACAGTACGGGTAACAAATGAACGCATTGCATTTACCTTACTGTATCACTGTGTTATACCATCATTATTTCTGTGAGACATAGCTTTCCAAACTGTGTCGCGACACTTTAGTGTGTTGCAACACACAGTGTGTCACGAAGCGGCGGCGGGGGTGTACATGGCAGCGGCGTGGAGGCACGCACGGCAGTGGTGGTGTGCGTGGCAGCGGCGACGGCAGCAGCGTGCCATCAGCGCTTCCGCGTTTTAGCGAGGCCGCCACCGCCATGCACGCCGCCGCCATGCACACCGCCGCCACCCACGCTGCCGCCGATGCCGCCATTGGCGTGTCGCCAATGGCGGCAGTTTGGAAAGCACTGCTGTAAGAGTTGAGTCTGAATCTGATGCTGAGCTAGACGAAACTGAAACCTATGTTAAGCAAAAAGGGGAAATCGAAACTTATCCTGAGAAAACT
Source organism: Charina bottae (assembly GCA_023362775.1). Lineage (NCBI taxonomy): Eukaryota > Metazoa > Chordata > Lepidosauria > Squamata > Charinaidae > Charina > Charina bottae. The sequence goes on from JALMGJ010000003.1 coordinate 44,410,259, forward strand.
TTGGAAACCAAAACTCAGAGTGACTCAGCAGAGTGGGAAAATCCTGAGCAGCTGATTAGCCAGAACCAGGGAGCATGCTCTAAGCCACCAATCAGTGCAAGGGAAAGGCGAGCCGAAAATCGCGCCAAACAGAGAGAAGCCCGATCGGTCCCCGAGGATAAACGGCGCAAAGGAAATAGGATAAAAAGATGCCAGCACAAGGAGCAAACCGCTGGAGGCAACCATTCCACTGAGCTAACAGCTTCTTCAAAAGTAGAGCCGGAATCATCTTCAAAAGACTGCTCTGTAGCCTTCACAGAATCAGAGTCAGCACCTTTCACCATTTCAGAATTCCTCCGGGTGCCCTTGCCTTCAGCCGAGTCCTGCCTTGTTGAGCCGCTCCCTTCCACAGAGTCCAGTTTAGTTGCACCGCGCCTTCTAGCAGAATCCTACCTTGCCACACTGTGTTTCCCAGCCAAGTCCCACATTGCCACGCCGCATTCTCCAGACAAGTTATGCCTTGCTATGTCACGTTCTCCTGCTGAGTCCTGCCTTGCTATGCTGCGTCTTCCAGCCGAGTCCTGTCTTGCCCTGCCACATCTCGTTCAAGTCCTGTTTTCCAGTCGGATCCAGTCTTGCCACATCAAGTTTTTCAGCTGAGTCTTGCCTTGCCACGCTGCATTCATTGGCTGAGTCTTGCCTTGCTGCGCCGCATCTTCCAGCTGAGTCCTGCCTTGTCATGCCATGTCTTCCAGTCGAATTCTGCCTTGTCACGCCGCGCTCTCCAGTCAAATTCTGCCTTGCCACAACATGCCTTCCAGTCGAGCCTTGCCTTGTTAAGCTGAGCATTTCCGCCAAGTCCAGCCTTGTCTTGCCGCGAATTCCAGCCAAGCCTGTTCCAGTTCCCTTGCCTCAATCTCAAGCCGCATCCTGCCTTGCTGCTGTATTGCAATCCCAAACAGAATCTTGTTTGCCCATGTCGTCCAGTGCTCTGACCTTGCCGGGTTGGCTTTAACTCCGCAAACGTTCATTCTTTCAAAGGACTTATTAGGGTAAATAGTTGAATTGTAAATAAAGATTAATTCTATTTAACCTCTGGTCGCCTCATACTCTGAACAGGACAATTTCTAATATTTGTCTACATTCTGTTGGGTCTGGTCACCCTTTGATACTTGCTTCTGAATGCATCAGAAATTATGAGACAACAGTATAAAAATATTCAAGTAGCAATTAGTAGCTGGGGAAAAAAAGTGGCGGGGGAGAGAAAGAAAGGGGGGAGGACTCAAAGGATGCCCTTTTTTAATTTTTCAAAATCTTTTTTTTTTTTTTATTAAATTTTATTAAGTTTTACAATACATAATAAAATTTAAAGTAGAAAAAGAAATAGAAACAGAAATACAAAATAAGAAAAAGATAAAGAAAAAGTGAAGTCAAGAAATAATAAGCAAAGAAAATATAGAAAATAGATGTCCTCCAATCTATCTTTGAACTTAAAGTACAACAATTGATTTTAAATGTTAGTCCTTCATACAGTATACAGGAACTTTTCTTTGTCATATGCCTTTTGATTTCTTTAATCCAATCTTCTAACCTTCATCTTACTGTCTCCCAATAATCCATCTTTGGCTTCCACTCCTTGAAGTAGTAGTTAAATGTTGAATGTTCATTACTACATATTTATATCTTCAATAAAGACCAATTAGTATAACAAATAAAAGCCTTATTTACTTCTAATAAACTACAATATATTCTATTCATATTATGACTCATAACCTAACATGTTATGTAACTTAATACATAGTTTAGCAATTCTTATAGTGTTCATACATATATATTTCTATAATTTAATTCTAATATATATATATATCTCCATAAAAAAGGAATTCTTGAATCTCAATTATCCATCTGTAATTTCCATTCCTTGTAGTAGTGTCCATTTAAACTAAATGCATAATCTATCATATCACTTAACCTAATAGCTAATATATCAATTCTTATAATATTCATACAATACATATTGATATATATCATCCTGTAGTAACCATCATTCTAATTCCATCATATCATTATCTTCTCATAAATATATCTCTAAGGAAAACAATATTCTATAATATCAACTTGTGTTTGTATTTAGCATCTTACATTTAGAATATCACTTTTTATATATCCATACAATTTCTCATAACAATTCAAGTCCATATTTTTTCATTAACCTTTATATCCATACAGTTTCTCATATCTTCTGTTTAGGTTATGCCAAAATCACAATACACTGTGGGAGATTCGCAATATACAGCCTGCTCTTTTCTATATCTCATATAGAATATCAGAGCAACCTTCTCTCCCTTTCCACATATTTCACAACATCCATCCAACTGTGCACCCATATTTTCACTCTGTCTCCACTGCCACAACATATCTATACCAAGATTGTAGTGTAAAGCCTTCAGAATGTTCTTCTGAACTAATATACTCAAAATTTCCTCCTTCTGTTTCTCCTCCACTTGAAAAACATTTTTCCTTTCTGTCTCCGTTTCTGTTCTCTGTTCTTTCTCTCTGTTTTGCAGAGTTACGAACAGTAATTCCAACGACCTTTGAATATTTGAAAAAGCCTCAGTAATCTCTCTTCTGAGCTCCTCAGGTACAAGTTGGAAAGCCATCTTTCCTGTGTCCTTCAAATTAAAACAACAACCCTTCTAGTCAAAACAATAATAATGTAATCTGTCCATGGAATACTACCAGCAGAATCTATTAAGCAGAGCGTCGTTGTTGTTTTGTTTTGTTTTTTAAAGTCAAAAGAAAAAAGAAAGTTCCAATAATCCAAAATACAGGAGAGAATAATATTTTAAACAGTTTATAGAAGGAGAAATAAAAAATATATTCCAAATGAAGCAAAATCCAACCAGGGAGGATGTAGAAAAAGACGACAAGGAAAAAAACACGTTACCCTGTGTTTTTATTCTTCAAACTGCGAGCTTTCGTTCTTCAAGCTGCAAGCTGCTTAATCCAAACAAAGAGTTTCTCAAAAAATGAATAGTCATTTAGTTTATCAAGCGAAGAATTACAAACAGAGTCTCTTAAATCCCTCTAATACAAAAGAGAAGTAAAAAAAAAAAATGCAGACGTTTCATTATGTTGCAAATATAGAGTCCATCAAACTTCCACCAGAATCAGTTATAGCAAAGAAAGCACAAAGTTAGCCAACATTTTCAACAAAGTCCAAAAAATCGATCTTAGATTTCAAAAATATTTTAATCTAAAAAAAAACATTCCTAAAGTGATCTAAAAGCGGCTGGGCGCTCTTGTGTCTCTTCAAAGAGACTTGTTTCCCCTGCGAGAGCCTGATATATCTCGGCCATTGCCTTGCACTTACCCTGTTCCTTCCGCGGTGGAAAACTACAGAAAAAACAAGGGTAGGCAATCCCAATGGCCCCACGAGTAATCTTCTGGTCTCCCCTTCTCCAGGGGAAAAAAAAACTTCAGTGGACCACAACTTCTGCAATCCACGCAAGCAAGGGAAATTCAGTCAGCTTCTCTGAGAAATCTGACTGGTCGAGCTGGCAGCCAAGCCTGGAGTGATTTTTCAAAATCTTGTTTTGCTTTTTCTTTTTTTCAAAATACTTTAAGTATATATATGTATTTTTTTTCTTTTCTTTTTCTTTATTTTACTGGCATGTCTTACTTACCAATCAAAGAGAATGTCTTACTTAACCAATAAAAAAGAGATGTTTTTTAAAAAAACAAAAAGTTCAATAGATCTTTAGATTACATCCTAATCAACAAGAAATAGTAATTTTAGAAATGACTTTGTTGCATTTATGTTGATGAAGATGCAGTGAGATTAATGCTTTATTTAAATATATTGTTCCATTTCGGTAAGAAGCAATTGCATGCATTAATTCAAGTTCGAGATATAATATTTTCGTATGTTTATATTCTTTTGAAGTTTATCTCTATCACATGGGAGTTGATATTTAGACAAAGAAAACAGACTTATAGGTAAAAAACTTACTGTTCAGCATCGGAAAAACAAAAAATTGGCTCCAACTATTCAGTGGTTTGCAGAGTTGATAAAAATGGATTAGCTATGGTTGATTGTAATGAATCATGCCTTTTATTGATGTATATAAGTCTGTAAATATATGTGCTATATGTTTTTGTTTCTTTTTTAGCTTTTCTTCTTTTTTATAATTTTCTGTGTTCTTTTCTTTTTTCTCTTGTATTTAGTTAATTTAGAAAAGCTTAAAAATAAAAGAAATTATGAGAAAAGAAATATCTGAATACAGGGAAACAGATCTCTTGCCTGCTGAAGTTCAAGGTCCAAGAGTTTCTTTTTTAATGGAACACTTTTTTTCCCATTCAATCATGTCTGATTCTCGGAGACTACCTGGACAAGTCCCTGAAGTTTTCTTGGAAAGGTTTTTCAGAAGTGATTTGCCATTGCCTCTTTCCTAGGGCCAAGAGAGAATGACTGGCCCAAGGTCACCCAGCTGCTTTGTGCCTAAGGCAGGACTAGAACTCACAGTCTCCTGGTTTCTAGTTTGGTACCTTAACCACTACACGAAACTGGCTCTCTAATGGAACATATAATTCCTATCCAATGCCATATAACCATTTGTTACTAATAGGGTTATCAAGCTACCATCTGTGTCTACTTATTTTCTATTTAACTACAAATTATATTTAAAATGTAATGAACCGTATGAATAAATTCAATTATTTTTTAAAAATGCCTTACAGTTTTCTGATTGTTTTGTTCCTGCTGGAATGATCATGGAAAGTGCAAATGTCACTTCTTTAGTGTTATTGTATTACATATCAGTGCCAAATTTGTCTACAGTAAATTAAAATGTGGCTATCAAAACCATATTCAATTATAACTGCCCACTTCATTACAGCACCATGTAGACTGCTATGCTTTAGACATTACTTTGGCTATTCAGTTAACTTCCTTATTCAAGTCAAGGAGTCTCTGACAATACTTTCCACCAGCATCTTCCCTAGGAAATTAATTATACCCCAACTATCTATCTTCACTGGCAACCAACGGCATCTGCTGTTTTAATATATAATATAGGTTAAAATATATAATGAAGCAACAGCAATTACAATTTCTCTACCATCATCTTTGTTAAGGCCAGCCTTACCATGGTGAAGCCAGGTTAAGTGCCCTGTTTTTCATCTCAGTGCAAAGGGGGAGGAGACATTTAAGGAAGACAAGAGTTTCAAGTCACCCTAAAATGTACAGAGTGTCTTTGTGACTCTGCTTCAAATAGCAAACTTAGCCTGGAACTGTTCCTATTGCAGGAGGAAACCCAGGTTAGTCTTTGGTATTTCAGTGGACAAAACCAATGGATGCCGGAAGACAATGCTTTCCAAAGTGTGTGTCGCGACACACTACTGTGTCGCCTGTGGTGTCCTGGTGTGTCGCGCGCAAACCCAGAAGCACCGATGGGGGGAACCGGAAGGAGCGGCACCCCCGCCAATCAGCACCGCCGCCGCCACCACAGCACTGGTTGGCAGGGGTGCCGCTCCTTCTGGTTCCCCAACAGTGCTTCCGGGTTTGCGCGCGAAACACCAGGACACTGCAGGCTGCGCCGCCGCCGCCATTGGTGTGTGTCATCAACATGAAAAATTTGGAAAGCTCTGCCATAAGAGGAAAGAAGAGGGGGGGTCAAATGAACCTTCTGCCTCTGAACTGGACACTTCAGAATCTTGTAAAAGCTTCTGTTTCTTCATTGCACTGTTTACTGGTATGATCACAAAGGCCAGTTTCCTTCAGGCAGCAGCAATGACTCCACCTCCCCATCCGGTTATACCACTAAAATAAGAAAAGCTACAAGTGTGTCATATGATAGGACTGAATGTGTGAAGAATGGAATGGTTTGGGATGAATTGTTTTACTTTTATGTATTTTTTTTCCTGTGTTGTTCATTGCCCGGAGTCTGTATGGATTGGGACACGTTAACAAACTTATTAAATCAATCAATCCAAAATATAACAATAAGTAGTTTTTTGTATGGGAGGGCTATGATCAATGTCTAGTTTTAGAATAAACTGCTCTATTCCTCGTAGCTTCCAGACAAAACGTTCTGTTTTATAGGACTGTGGGTTTTACCAATTATTTCATTTCTTAATTTTAGCTTGTTTGGTCTTGGGTAACTGAGTTTTCATTCTCTCCCCACATCTCTTTCAGTCCCTCTTCCTTGGTCCTAGAGTTGGGGTCAGAAAGCGGGGTATAAAATTTGCAAAAAAATAAATGTCTTTGCTAGACATTAGACCCAAAGGTTTCTACTTTCTAGATCAGGGCTTTCCAAAGTTTTCCCGCGGCAACACACCAACCACCAACCAATCGCGGGAAAACCCAGAAGTGCCGACTTTGCGGCAGCACGCAAAAACCCAGAAGCGCTGCTGCCGCTTTCGGGTTTTTGCGCGCCGCGGTTCGTGTGTCGCCACGGGAAAACCCGGAAGCGCTGATGATGATCAGCGCTTTTGGGTTGTGTGGCGACACACCAGACTGTGTGTGGCGACACACTTTTGTGTCGCCACACACAGTTTGGAAAGCTCTGTTCTAGATACTGGGTATAAGGCATGACAGCATGAAAGTGGAAGGCTCAGTTCTAGCCTCAACCTCTGTTCAAAGCTATGGTTAGGCAACTTTTCCAAGTGTTTATTATTATGCCTTATGCCACTGATGTTAATGTAGAAATTATAGGCAAAATTGTCCTTGTGAACCACAGAGGAACCACATCTGGGCTTATTTGTGAGGGCAGGGGGTTGTTGGGGAAGCTGTATTAAAATAGCAAATCTGCAAAATGAGGTTTATCCCAACCTACCATGTCAAATTGCAGCTTGGCAACAGTTGTCAAATACTTCTGGAGTACGTGAGGGTAAGGTTTCTTATCCCAGAGTTCAGCTTGCAGAAAAACTGGTAAAGAAAGAGGCAGGCAACCCTTGTTGTTGTTGTTTATTCGTTCAGTCGTTTCTGACTCTTCGTGACTTCATGGACCAGTCCACGCCAGAGCTTCCTGTCGGCCGTCACCATCCCCAGCTCCCCAATGGTTGAGTCCGTCACCTCCAGAATATCATCCATCCATCTTGCCCTTGGTCGGCCCCTCTTCCTTTTGCCTTCCACTTTCCCTAGCATCAGCTTCTTCTCCAGAGTATCCTGTCTTCTCATTATGTGGCCAAAGTACTTCAGTTTTGCCTTTAATATCATTCCCTCAAGTGAGCAGTCTGGCTTTATTTCCTGGAGTATGGACTGGTTTGATCTTCTTGCAGTCCAAGGCACTCTCAGAATTTTCCTCCAACACCACAGTTCAAAAGCATCTATCTTCCTTCGCTCAGCCTTCCTTATGGTCCAGCTCTCGCAGCCATAGGTTACTACAGGGAATACCATTGCTTTAACTATGCGGACCTTTGTTGTCAGTGTGATGTCTCTGCTCTTAACTATTTTATCAAGATTTGCCATTGCTCTCCTCCCAAGAAGTAGATATCTTCTGATTTCCTGGCTGCAGTCAGCGTCTGCAGTAATCTTTGCGCATAGAAATACAAAGTCTGTCACTGCCTCCACTTTTTCTCCCTCTATTTGCCAGTCATCAATCAAGCTTGTTGCCATAATCTTGGTTTTTTTGAGGTTTAACTGCAACCCAGCTTTTGCACTTTCTTCTTTCACCTTCGTCATAAGGTTCCTCAACTCCTCCTCGTTTTCAGCCATCAAAGTGGTATCATCTGCATATCTGAGATTGTTAATGTTTCTTCCAGCGATTTTAACTCCAGCCTTGGATTCCTCAAGCCCAGCATGTCGCATGATGTGTTCTGCGTACAGGTTGAATAGGTAGGGTGAGAGTATACAACCCTGCCGTACTCCTTTCCCAATCTTAAACCAGTCCGTTGTTCCGTGCTCTGTTCTTACCGTTGCTACTTGGTCGTTATACAGATTCCTCAGGAGGCAGACAAGATGACTTGGTATACCCATACCACCAAGAACTTGCCACAATTTGTTATGATCCACACAGTCAAGGGCTTTAGAATAGTCAATAAAACAGAAATAGATGTTTTTCTGAAATTCCCTGGCTTTCTCCATTATCCAGCGGATATTGGCAATTTGGTCTCTAGTTCCTCTGCCTTTTCTAAACCCAGCTTGTACATCTGGCAATTCTCGCTCCATGAATTGCTGGAGTCTACCTTGCAAGATCTTGAGCATTACCTTACTGGCATGTGAAATAAGTGCCACTGTTCGATAGTTTGAACATTCTTTAGTGCTTCCCTTTTTTGGTATGGGGATATAAGTTGATTTTTTCCAATCTGATGGCCATTCTTGTGTTTTCCAAATTTGCTGGCATATGGCATGCATCACCTTGACAGCATCATCTTGCAAGATTTTAAACAGTTCAGCTGGGATACCATCGTCTCCTGCTGCCTTGTTATTAGCAATGCTTCTTAAGGCCCATTCAACCTCACTCTTCAGGATGTCTGGCTCTAACTCACTGACCACACCGTCAGAGCTATCTCCAATATTATTATCCTTCCTATACAGATCTTCCGTATATTCTTGCCACCTTTTCTTGATCTCTTCTGCTTCTGTTAGGTCCTTACCATCTTTGTTTTTGATCATACTCATTTTTGCCTGGAATTTACCTCCGATGTTTCTAATTTTCTGGAAGAGGTCTCTTGTCCTTCCTATTCTATTGTCTTCTTCCACTTCCGCACATTGCTTGTTTAAAAATAATTCCTTATCTCTTCTGGCTAACCTCTGGAATTTTGCATTTAATTGGGCATATCTCCCCCTATCTCTGTTGCCTTTTGCTTTCCTTCTTTCTTGGGCTACTTCCAGTGTTTCAGCAGACAGCCATCTTGCCTTCTTGGTTTTCTTTTTCTTTGGGACGTTTTTTGTTGCCGCCTCCTGAACAATGTTGCGAACTTCTGTCCATAGTTCTTCTGGGACCCTATCTACTAAATCTAGTCCCTTAAATCTATTCTTCACCTCCACTGCATATTCCATAGGAATATTAGTGAGCTCATATCTAACTGATCTGTGGGTCTTCCCTATTCTCTTTAGTCTGAATCTAAATTTTGCAATAAGAAGTTCGTGATCTGAACTACAGTCAGCTCCAGGTCTTGTTTTTACCGACTGTATAGAGGTCCGCCACCTTTGGCTGCAAAGGATGTAGTCAATCTGATTTCGGTGTCGACCATCTGGTGAAGTCCATGTATAAAGTCGTCTTTTAGGTTGTTGGAAGAGAGTGTTTGTTATGCACAGTGAGTTGTCTTGGCAAAATTCTATCAGCCTATGTCCTGCTTCATTTTGTTCTCCCAGACCATGCTTTCCTGTAATTCCAGGTGTCGTCTGACTACCCACCTTAGCATTCCAGTCTCCTGTAACGAAAATAAAATCTCTTTTTGGTGTATTATCCAGTAGGTGCTGCAGATCCTCATAGAACTGATCTACTTCTGCTTCTTCAGCATCTGTGGTTGGGGCGTATATTTGGATCACTGTGATGTTAAATGGCTTACCCTGAATTCGAATTGAGATCATTCTATCTTTTTTTGGATTGTATCCAAGCACTGCTTTAGCCACTTTATTATTAATTATGAAGGCTACTCCATTTCTTCTGTGGTCCTCTTGTCCACAGTAGTAGATCTGGTGGTCATCTGATGTGAAGTGGCCCATCCCAGTCCATTTCAGTTCACTGACACCTAAAATGTCTATATTTAATCTTGACATCTCACCAATAACCACATCCAATTTGCCCTGGCTCATAGATCTTACATTCCAGGTTCCTATGGTGTGTTGATCTTTAGAACATCGGATTCGTCGTTCACCACCAGCACCGTCGGCCGCTAGCCGTCCTTTCGGCTTTGAGCTAGCTGCGTCATCACATCTGGGGCTAGTTGAACGTATCCTCTGTTCCTCCCCAGTAGCATTTTGACCATCTTCCGACCTGGGAGTCCCATCTTCCGATGGTATACCGACATATCTTTGGTTGTACTGATCCATTTAGTTTTCATGGCAAGAATACTGGGGTGGGTTGCCATTACCTTCCCCAGGGATCGTATTTAGTAAAACTGGTAAAGAAAGAGGCAGGCAACCCTACAAACAAACAAACAAAAAAGTATGCCAATGTATGAATATCAGCTATAAGGACCAGAGAATTTATGAAAGAATTGTCCTACCTTAGAAAAATGGAAGTGAGGACTACAAGTATAACAACATTCTCTAGTGAGATTTTAAAATATACAGTTTAAAACTATGTCTGTCTACCTATCCAAGCTACTGTTTAATATATCATTTATCAAAGCAAGTATCTTGCAAATCATGAATTTTAGGTGCTCTCTTTTCTGATATGCTTAAGAATAAAACTCAGCATCTGCTTGCAAAGATTTCTGGTACATTGCAAAGCACCATCTGTCATAAAGTCCATGTCACATAGTATTAAGAGGGGTTAGATAAGATGCATGGAATTGCTTGCATATTTATGTGATAGATTCCATCTTTGAATAAGAGATATTTAGAGTTCTTCTTTTGTGACATAGTTGCTGAGTCATTAACTGAGGCCTACTTTCCTGTAATTTTTTGCCCATTGTGACAAACTTTCTCATCCGGATGCATGGCTGTATCTTCCATAATTCTCAGTTAGCAAGGCAATAAAACCAGACATTTTAAGGCATGAATCATTCTGTGAAAAGTAATTTTTATTTATGAAAAGTAAATTAAAGACAGCATGACTTTAAAAAGCACATACTTGTCAAGTAATATAACAGCCATCAAAAGATGATTCATGAGTACAGCAAAGTAATCAATGAAATTAGGAGAGAATGCCTGTATCTTTTAATATTTGGATAGGTTTTCTCATCCCTGCTTAACAAGCTGGTCTGCCAAAATTACATCTTTTACACCACACTTCCTTAGGTTAGCATCTTCCAGATTTGTTGTACTGCAACCTCCATCATTTCTAAATAATAATAATAATAATAATAATAATAATAATAATAAAAACAACAACAACAACAACAGCAGCAACACTGCTAAATCCCTAAAGATTCTTGGTGGTTTACAGGCAAGGTACATAAGAAAAAACATATAATAAAAACTATACAAATAAAAGGTCCACAATTAAATGAAAAACATATAATAAAGTTAAATAAACTAAACTATAGCCAAACCCAGAGGGGATCAAGGCCCAAATGCCTTCTAGAAAAGCTCTGTTTTGAGCAAGATAGTGCATTTCATCCATCCAGATCCTAACAAAGGTCATCCACCAATAAAACCAATTCTGTACCTTGTCTGGACCAAAACCCTGACTCTAGAGGGTCCAGATAATCTATTTCCTCTAGCGTGCTCTATAGTTGATTCCCCACTGCTGTCCCAATAACCTTCCCGAAAAAGGGAAGGTTGGAGACCAGCAGTAGTTATGTAATACCTGCAGATATACAGTACTGTAGAGAGGGCCTCTTAAGGAGAGGGCACACCACAGCCTTCAGTAATGTTCCCTCTTGCAATGAGGCATTAACAGTGTCTATGATTCAGGAAATTACCTCCTCCTCAGCTGTCCAAAGGAGCCAAGAGGGCCAAGGATTCAGTCAACAGGTGGCAAAGGATACCTTAGACAGCACCCAATTCACTTAATTGGAGATCCGAGGTTGAAAGAAATCCTAAATAACTACACAAGACAATGCCTCATCATCTGGACCCTGCTCAATGGAGTAAAGACTTCAGAAAATCTGGGTGACTTTGTCAGTGAAATGTTGTATTAATTGATCACATTGACTGGGTGCTCTTGATGCTGGTTCTTTCCAAACAGGAAACTGACCACCTGAAACAAACCTCAGAAAAACAACTCACTAACACAATAAATGAGGAGAAGTAATGATGTTTTACCTCTTTTCTCACCAAAGAATAGGCCCCAACATGGACATGAACTCCTGCTCAGTCAGATTCATTTATTCATTTTCTCCACCAGCACCCTAGGCATCACTCCTGTTGCTTCATCTCCCACAGACTCTCAGTAAGCCAAGGAGCTATCCTGGATCAGCCAACAGAGAAAGGCCACTCGGGGTGGGGGATTTTATCATCTTGGTTGTCTCAAAATGTAATTGGTGAACCAGGCTTTCAATAGATTCATCCACTAGATTGTCAGGAAACTCCCCAAGAGGCAACTAGTAGCCACCCAAATCCATGAGATGTCTGGGGTAGACAGACAACTTAAATAGATCCACCTGGGAGGGTGGCAGTCAATTGAATCTGGACCAAGAAATGATCCAACTATGACAAAAGGTTGGTGGTAATGCTCCCCTGCCATCCAGACCATATAGCAACTGCTCCAAAGCAAAGACAAGGGCCAAAGTGTGTCTACCTACATGTGTTGGGACTGAGATCTCCTGAGATAAGCCCATGGTTGCCATGGAGGCCATGAATTCCTGGGCCCAACTCTACCCAGTATCTGTAACATGGAGACTGAATTCCCCTAATACTTAAAGGTGGAGGTTCTCCTTCACCAATCCAGCAACCAGGTCCTGAACCCCAGGGAGGGACCTGCTGGGCAGAAGGCGGCCAGTACACCAACAAGAGCCCTAGCTTGTCCTTATGCCCTACCCTAACACATAGGCACTCACACCCCACCACTTCAGGAACATAAATCCTGATCACACATAAGGTCTCCCAGTAGATCAGTGTCAGATATCTGATGGGGATGCTGGGAATTACAATGTAAAACATCCAGAAGTCACCAACCTAAAGAAGTTTGAGTTATGTTAATTATGTTTCAGTTATGTGAACCTTGGCATTTCATTAATATTTCAAAATGAGATTAAATTTGGTCCATATATTTATTATTTATTTATTTATTTATTTATTTATTTATTATCACCACCCATCTCCCCCAAAGGAATATTTCCTGTCTTAAACTGGAAATATTAGAGCTACATATCCAAGGAATCAGCCTCATCTTTTCTTCCCATTAAATGATAAAGCAAGTCCAGAGTACTAGAAATCATACTTCTTTTATGAAATAGCTGGAACAGACCAAGGAGAGATAGCAGTCATCATTCTTCAGAGCCATGTGAATAAGCTTGGCTGTATGCATCCACAGAGATATCAAAGCATCAGGAGTAGTAATTTTTGCAACTTTTGAAGTTTTTAACAGAACATATCATTATTGCCAGGAGCGACATATAATTGGGCAACACTATTGAATATTCAAAGTCAAACATCCAGCGATTAAAAGATCAATCCATGTTATTATTCCTGGAACAATAAAAAAACTTGTTCTTCTTGTTAGTTTTCACCTTTTGTTTCTTTTTCACTCATAAAATGAAGTCAAAGATTCTGTATTAGCAAACTGGGCTATATTAAACAGTTCCATCAAATTCACTTGGGTCGTGGGAACATCCCTAGATTTACTATATTCCAGGAAATGGCTAACAAGAGACAGAAACATGATGTTAATATCATTACTACTGACAGTTTTATGTGTGCTCCCTAATTAATTGCTTACAGACCTCAAGGTGTCTAGCAGTCTAATACATCAGCAAATTTGAGGGAAAAGAAAATAGTTGAAACTGCCAACTTTACCATTATCTATTCCATGGGGAAAAAAGTTAAAAGAATAGATTATCTTTCATGGAACACACTGCAGACCAGGCAGGAACAATGTTAGAAAACTCAGCTGCAGTTTAAAATAACAAAACAGGCTTAAAGTAATCATTTCTTTCAATCCATACTTGTTAATACAGAACACTTAGATTTGAAGACCATCATTATGTCTCAAATGCTTACCTGCAAGGTTTAGGGGGCTTCCGGTGGGAACATGGCCGACTGAGCAGCTGTGTCCGCGGGCTCAGTGGACAGAACTGGCATCATGGCAGTTTTTTGGGCTCAGGCAGGCTTTTTCCTGAAGCCCTGGAGCGCTTTCACAGTAAAGAAAGTGCTCGGAATCATCCCATTTGCTCTCCAGAACGGTGACTTGCAGCCCAAGAATCGCAAACAGCATTCATGCCGATTGGGTAAGAGCTGCCAGGAGACCAGGACATCACCATTTCCAAGCTGCGCTGCAGCCTTAAAGAGACACTAAGTCAAGCCACCCCATTTCTAAATCACCCAATTTATATTTTTTTTAAGTTTATGTATCCCAAGAGAGGCTTTCTACAGCAAGGAGAAGCAATATCTCTTGGTGCCTATCATTATTTTTGGATTAATTTTTTAAAAAAAACATTTTTAAGCTCTGGCTTGTTTTCCCATTGAAATATTAAGGGGGACTAAGAATAAATAATTACCTCCCTGCTATTATTTTTGTATTGAATTTGAAGGATTTAATATTTTCCTACACATTGAATCTGCTGTTTTGAGTTTTTAGCTTTCTGTTCACTTTCCCTGGGAGCTGCTTGTTAGCATACTTTCTCTTGTGTCAACAACTTTCAGAGATTTTCCATTAACTCATTAACTCCTATTCTTGCTAGTCGAGTATCTAGCAGGCGCCATAATCTACTGCCTGAAACATGGAGGATTTCAAAGAGATTTTCTCAGAGTTCCGTTGTGAGCTTTGTTGTGAGTTTAAACAGTTCTTTTATGATGCCTGCCAAGCTATTTTGCAAGATATTCAGGACACTGCAGAAAATATCAGCTATAAAATGTGTCATCTGGCTGAGGATGTTGTGGAAGAAGATGAAGATTTTAACAAAGATAGAGATGTGTCTACTGACAGCGAGATTGAAGCCTTTGTTGAAATGCCAGGCGATGAATACATTTTGGTGTTGAAGGGGTTAAAGGGACACTCTGAGTTGCAAATTACAAATGGAGTTGTTTTTCTGATGGAATGTTGAGGGAAAGAAGTGGCTCTGTTCTGTGGGAGGTTTTTTGTTGAGAAGTCTGAGTTTCTAAGCGGGGCAGTTGGGCTGTTTGATTTCTGTATGAAAAATACCTTGTGTGTAATATGGAGATATGTAAATGCTTTAGTGTATTTTGAAGTCAGGTAAAGTTTTAAGAATGTTTATCTGGATTGATATTAAGGCTTGTATGATTCCATTTTTCTTTAATGATTTGGATTAAGATTTACTGGATTGCTTTTAAGATTTGTTTGATTTTTAAGATTTATAAGGTATAATAATAATTGCTTGGTTTTAGGTTTAATAGGGTTAAGATTGTTATAGTATTATTAATTATAACAGTAGACAATTTATGTTTTTATAATTTGATTTTTATTGTAGTGGACATAAATGTATAGAATAGTGGCAGGAAGGAAATAATTGAATGAATGTTGTTTTTTGGGGGAATTTGATTTGGAGGTTTATATATTTTTTTCTTTTTTTAATATAAGGTGAAGGAGCAATTGTATTTAATGATTTTTACAATGTGTTAATAGAATGATTTATAGAAATAATGTGATCTTGGTTTGATATAGAGCAAGAGATTGATTATGGAAATTGCTGTATATTCTTGTTGTTGAAAGTAGGAAGTCACTTCTTTATGTAATCTTCAAAATTCTTTTTTCTTGTGTTTCACACTTTAGTTTTTTTTCTTTTTTTCTTTTTTGTAGTTTTTATCTTTATTTCAAACTTAATAAAATTCTTATTAAAAAAATGCTTACCCATAAGTTTTGGCCTAGAGCAGCCTTTCTCAACCTTTTGATCCTGGAGGAACCCTTGAAATATTGTTCACGCCTCAGGGAACCCCTGCACATTCAGGCTCAAATAGAGGCCAGAAGGTACAAAATTATTATATTGTTTCATATGTAGGCCTGTATATATTTATTTATTTTATTTATTAGTCAAATTAATCACCGCCCATCTCTACAACAGTAGACTCTGTAATATATGCATTAACAGTGTTCTTAAACTGAAAATAAAGAATGAAACTTGCCTCTTTAATCTGTAGCTTGAATCATGTCAACTGGATTTCTATTTTCTCAGTGGAAACGTTTCGCTCCTTATCCAAGGAGCTTCTTCAGTCTGAGCAAAGAAGCTCCTTGGATAAGGAGCGAAACGTTTCCACTGAGAAAATAGAAATCCAGTTGACATGATTCAAGCTACAGACAATTCCACCTGGATGACTGAGAACCTTCATAGACATATTGCCTCTTTAATGTGAAGTTGCCCGGATTTGAAATACTTTTTTTAAATAAATCATGATCTCCCAGGGCACCCCTAGTGAACTCTCATGGAACCCTAGAGTTCCACGGAACCCTGGTTGAGAAACCCTGGCCTAGAGGTTTTACTGTACTTTCAGAAGTACATATATTGTAGTGGGGAAAGATAACATATAATTCTGAAAGAGATAATGACACACTGCATAGGGGATGTAATGTTTCCCAAAATACTTAACGTTTTCCATGTGAAAAAAAATCTCCCTATTGGGGTGGAGAGAAACATTCTCCACCTCTAAATTCCCCTCCCTCCCATGTAATTTTATATTTTAAATTTCATCCCTTGTCTAGGACTATAATCTGAAGACTTCAATTGGCCATGTTGGTGAGGGATTCTGCGAGCTGTAGTTCCAACACAACCTATGGGAATCAGCTTTGTAATCTATAAAGGGCAATAGTCTGTTTTTGAGAATTATTACTATAATTCCATATATATCAATTTATCAACAGACAATTGCAAACAACATAAACATTTCATTTTTCTGGACCTTTCTTTCTTAAAATTGGTCAACTGAGGCACTATGAAAAGTATAGTATTGTGAGAAAGTACAGTAACACAGGGCTGACACTTCCAGAAATTTAATGACATAAATATATTTACCAACACTGTGAAATTCAAATCCTTAATTGTGTATTTTGAAAGCAGTTTGCAAGCAAATAAGCTTTCAGTTCAGAGGGAAAGAAGAAAACATACCAAACTAAAACAGAATTTTTTTTTAAATATGCAGTGATTAAAACAAAGCTTCCTACCTTCTAGTGAGTGCAGCCATTTTTTATGTGTGTTAAAGTAGAGCTATCAAAACTGGGCTAAAAATATGGACCATTAGATGGCAGCAAAGCAAGACAGAAAACTATAATGCTTTGCTGCCACCGAGTGGTTGTCTTGATTTTGGCAACCCAGATGTGGTAGTCCTAGTTTACAGATAGTCCTTTCTTACCAACCATTCATTCAGTGACACAGTCAGTATGCATTGTCCTGTACCTGACCTTTTGTTTTTCTTCTTTTCCCACCTTGCAGAGTGGAGAGATTGGAGAAGAAGGGATTAGAAGAGAGTAGTCAGGCACCCAATGGGGAATACACTGGCTGTTTGCCAAACATGCTCACTGCTGCCAGCACATTTGCTTTTGATGTGTATTCCCCATTGGGTGCCTGCTTACTCTCTTCTAATCCCTTCCTCTTCAATGTAAATACAAACATTAATTCCCTTCTTGTTAACTATCCAGTACCGGGGTGAGCATTCCAAAGGGTGGGGGAGTGGTTAGGAGGCAAACAATAGCCAAAGGTGTGAAACTTATTGCTCTTGTCAGTATCAAGCCGGAAAGCACAGTCATTGTCCCATGATTTCCCACTTAGTGACTACTTCGCTTAGGGACCAAATTGCTGGTCCCAATTGTGGTTGCTAAATGAGGACTACCTGTATAGGGGCAAACCCTAGTAGCTCTAGTTCAAGAGAGGGCAGGACAACCTATGGCCTGAGCCATTTCTGAGAGTTTGGGACTCTTGGGACTCTGAATATGGCATCCTTCCCTAATATGATGCACCCTAAAATGGATATGTTGTCTTGGAAAGAAGAAAACTGTAACCCATACATTTGTAAGTTTATTGAATTCAGAGCCTGATCTTGACCACCCTAGCTGACCTTGCCTTCTGTTTAGTAGAGCAGTAGCCAGCAGGAAGAGACAGAATGTTTGAGAAAGGGCCTCAGGAAACTGTTTCAATAGCTCATATCCCAACATTTCTGCTCCCACTCAGTTTCTATATACATGTTCACCTGTGCATATTAACTTATACTCACCCCTGCTTTAAAAGGAAAATACAGTTAAGGGAACAAAAATATGAATGTAATACTATTTGTTCCTCAAGCTACATGCTATATCCAAGATAGTCTATGTCAGTAGAGGAGGCTGGTTAATTATCATTCTTCAGATCATTACTTCTGCATTTTATTCATAAGTGTAGAGGGACTGTGGATAGGAAGAGAGATCATCCTCTAGGACCCATTTAGATGTGAACAGTTTGAAGGTAGTATTCTGAAATGAAAAAAGGATTGGAGGGGAACAGCAGCCATGCTATACTTTACACTTCCTCCATTCTAATTCATAGCTAGCTCAGAATGCTTTGAATTTACAATTTTAAAAAATCACAGGAGAACTGTAAGAACTACAGTTCTGGAAAGCACTACAAATTACCTTATTCAATTTCATAGCCAACAATTGTCATAACTCTGCCTAACTCCAACATAATATGACTAACAATAATCAGTTTATTCCAGATTAATATTACTATACTTCAGAAGTGTCATACATTGAAAGTAGTTGGTATTGATAAGTGCAGATACTGAAGAAAACCTTAAGGTGTGGAAAGTTCTACTCATTCATCAGAAAACGTAAGCTCTGGGTGGCCTGTCCATAATAACAAACTAGGTGGCTGCCTAGGGTGCCAAATTAAGTAGGGCACCAAATTTTAAGAGAGAGAAAAAAAGGTCTACCTAGGTGTAAGTTTCTGGAAACTAATCTAGGGCAACTACTGCTTCTGAGATAATTTTATAAGTACCTAGTAAAATACTCTGGCTGTCTTATTTTTCCCCCCAGGCATCATCTCTATATCTGAAATACGATCAGTTGAATCAACTGAATGGACTTCTAGTACTCTAATCTGAAGAGTGGTGGAGCATGGTGAAGCTGGATCAAAGATGGGCGCATCATGGACATTACTGAAGCAAGTAAATAAGAATGTGAATGGCTTCCAGAGTGTGAAATCAGAAAAGCAACACTATCTAATACAGACCCATTTCTTGTCAGTGTTAAGATAATTTAAGTGCCAGGCCCATTGCTTCCCAATTGAACTATAATAAGCCAGAACAGTAATTATTTGACTTAATTCTGTAATTTAATGCATTTGCTTTCTTTGTAGTGTAAAATCATGACATAAACATAATGGATTCTGAAAAATATCGGTAGCAATTGCAGCAGAGCAGGTAGACAACAACCCAATTTTCCTAAGTGAGTCATTTTTGCTCATGAACTTCTACATGCATTCCTTCTGAAAAACCAACTAACATTCCTTTCCTTTATTCTAAGATAGCATACTAAATTATTTGAGGTTCCAGATCAGAGCTTTCCAAACTGTGTGTGGCGACACAAAAGTGTGTCGCCACACACAGCGTGGTGTGTTGCCACACCACCCGGGAGTGGCGGCGCGTGCGTGCATGGCGGCGGCGGCAGCAGCGCGGTATCAGTGTTTCCGCGTTTTAGCGGAGGCTGCTGCCGTCGCTGCGCACGCGTGCGCCCCCCGCGCCGCCACCGTGCACGCACGTGCCGCCGCACGCCCCCCCGCACCGCCGCCGTGCGCGCCCCCCCGCGCCGCCGCCACTGGTGTGTCGCCAGCGGCGGCACTTTGGAAAGCCCTGTTCTATATATTGTTTAAATGCTGCTGATTGTCTTATTTGAGGTTCTTCAGGATCCTTTCTGTCTAAAGTTGTAATGCACCTGCTATCAATGGCAAAAAGTGACCCAAAAAAAAGGGTTCCATGGTAACAATAATGTCTGGATTTTCTCAGTGAATGCTAGAACTCAAAGCAGGTGGAGGCATTCAAGGATGCAAATCTCTGATAAGTAGATTTTATTGAAAAACTAATGAAGTTGTAATAGAAGTCAATTCCATTGACTGTTCTGTATTACATGTATATTCCATTTATAGTAAAATTAAGGTTCACATTTTTGCCCCTTTTTCTCCCACCCATGCAGGGAAACACACCTGAAGTTTCTCATTTAGGCACACAGAACAGTTTCCACCTGTCTCTTGTTACAATAATGGATTGTTTTGTTTTCAGGCGATGTACTCTGGATCTTGCCTGAACTAGCTCTTATAATAATATTAAAGTTTATTGCACTTACTTGCTGCATGTTATTTACAGCATATTATTTGTAGGTTAATGAATTCAAAGCCATATTTTGAAATGAAGCCATGTGCATTCATAAAAATGAATTATTTTGCTAGCACAACCCAATAATTGCACTGGAGTTTAGGAGTTAAAAGTCTAGTGCAAACTGGTAGGAGTTTACAAGGTGGTTCAACAAAGCTGAATCTGGTTGCAAAGGGTCTAAGTCTGTACTAATAAGTTAGAAGACAGCTGCTGTTGTTAAAAGAATCAGGGGGAAAGGGATCCCCAGAGGTGCAAAGTAAATAGGTACAAATCAGAGGAAAAAATAAACTGCTGATAGATGGAGTGGAGTCAGGGAGGAAATTAGAGGTGCAGAAATGAATCTTAGGAGGTATGGAAGAAAGAAGTGGGAGGGGGGAGTAAAGCCAGACAACAGGAAGCTATGAGAAGTGGGGGGAGGGAAAAGCTATCACTAATACAACAATAAGGAAGAAAAGCTGGGAAGTCTTTTCTTTCTCTGAAACAGGAAAACAGCTAGAAGGGGAAAACTGAATGCAAAAGCCCCCTGCAGCCTTGCTCAGCAGGAATCCCCCTCTTTGCAGCGAACTTGGAGAGATGCAGAGAAGCAAGAGATTGGGTGGGCCACAAGGAGCCAAGAGAGGAGGAGGAAATAATGGGCCATGTTGAGAGAGGAAAAAGAGTGCCTAGTTGATGGGCAAAGAAGGGGAGAGTCAAAGGCAGTTTCACCAGCAAGGAAAATTCCCAGGGATTTGGCTGGGCTGGATCATGGCTTAAAGAGCCAAGAAGGGTAGATGGGAATAAAAAAGCAAACTGGATGGGCCAGAATGGAGGAGATCCAACCCAGAAGGAGGGGTTAAACAGCAACACAGAGGAGAGCGAGGAGTGGCCCTAACTATCCCAGCTCTAACTCTTGATGTTGGGTGTTCTCCAGAGGATGGGGGGGAATCTTAGCCCATTTAGTTGGTACTGTGTCGTTAATGTGTACAGTACTGTGTCTAAGACTGCTTAATGCACAGAGTACAATAAGCCAATGGTTCTGTGCCTCCAGGTGACCACTAGTAGCCTGCAAAGAAATAATTAAATCAATATTTGACAGTCCTAGAGCAACAGAAGAGCCCTTCCACTCCACACTAACCAAAGATGAAATAAATTGCTAGCACCCCCTCTCTCATGGTTCATATTTTCAATAAAATAAAAGTTCCCTTCAGTTGAACTCAAATCAGGGTGACTTGAACATCACTCAGCTGAATTACTGTAATGTACCTTGTAGGGCTGCCTTTGGGGATGATCTGGAAGCTGCAACTGGCATCCAGCCTGGGATAGATATGTTTTCTCTGTATTGATTCATGATGGCAAATTTTGAATTGATGTTTGAGAAGATGTTAGGGGGCGCGGTGGCTCAGCGGGTTAAACCACTGAGCCATTAGACTGCCGACCATAAGGTTGGCAGTTCGAAACCGCATGGTGAGGTGAGCTCTCGTCACTAGCCCTAGCTGTCTGCCAACCCAGCGATTCGAAAGGTAATATAGCAAGTAGATAAATGGGTACCACTCACGTGGGGCAATTTGCGGGCGTCCATCGGAGGGTCGTCCTCGATCCAAGAAAGACCTGGAGAACGGTGATGGCGGCGGAGGACAACGGATCCGGAAATAACAGCTCCTGGACCTCAGCAGCTGGCGCGGAGCAAGGCATCCTGGGACGTGTAGTCCGATGCCTGCAGCTGAGGAGCCGGTTCCCTTCCCCTCTCCCTATCGCGCGGTAAAATTTGTATGCTGTATAATTGGAATGTAATTGAATTGTAAGCCGCCTAGAGTCCTCCAGTAGGGAGGGGATAGGCGGGGTATAAATGAGACAAATAAATAAATAAATAAGATCCTCTGAACCACTGAATGCCACAGAATTGGAAAGTTGTATAGAGGTAATAAAGCCCATCAAACAGTAAATTGGGAAGATAGTTGACACCATCGTTGCCATTATGGAGGACAATGCTTTGACAAGAAATGTATGTGGGAAAGAGTGGCAAAGGGAAATGAAATATGACATAAAAATGAAATGAAATATGCTGATTATCACCTATAAAGCCTTTCATAGCATAGGCTGAGTTTTTTTGAGGGAATGCCTATCTCTGTCTGTTTCTGTCCCTCCAGGGAGATTGGGCACAGGGGGGGCACTTCA
This sequence comes from Charina bottae, assembly GCA_023362775.1. Taxonomy (NCBI): domain Eukaryota; kingdom Metazoa; phylum Chordata; class Lepidosauria; order Squamata; family Charinaidae; genus Charina; species Charina bottae. Next base: position 44,432,457 of record JALMGJ010000003.1, read on the forward strand.
GATCCCATTGATTAAGCAGTGGCATCTAGTGGGACCCAAGAAGTGTGCCTTCTCTGTCAGGGTACCTGCCCTCTGGAACAACATCTCCCAGAGATCCAGATGGCTCCCACCCTGATGACATCCAGGAAGTGATTGAAGATCTAGCTATTCCCCCAGGTCTTGGGGTGGGTTAATGGTGGAGCTCTTGTTGAATGGGGGTTTGTGTGTGTGTGTGTGTCTTCAGGCTACTTGTGGCTTTTTCTTTCTTTTATGGTATTGCTTATTTAACTGTAAACCTCCCAAAGTCATAGGAGTCAGGTGGCCTCTAGATTGTTTAAATAAATAAAACCAGAAACATAATAATGGCAAATTTCTGGGTGGTTTAGTGTTGTCACATGACAGATTGTTTGAAATAAATGTTGTAAGCAAGAAGAAATTGAGAAGTTAATCTTGATACGTATGAAATAATGGGACAACTGAAGAATAACAAAGTCTTGCTTGAAGTCTGAGGTCAGGTGAAATATTTGAATATGTTCTCAAGACGTTGACAGAGGGAATTTCACACTGAAGCTATTTTCCCAGACATTCAAGAATATAAGAGTCACTGAAGAAGAATTGAATTATTTTCTTAGATGCTGCACTGTGCATTACAATTACCAATAGAAGAGAATATATGTAGCACAGGGTTGAACTGTGGAATCCTTGGTACTCTCTGAGCTTGGTTGTTTGCTTGCAGAACTTTCATTACCTGACCAGGTAACATCATCAGTACTAGTGAATGAGGTGTTTGCTCCGTGTTTATATACAGTACCTTGCCTTGCCAGTGTTGGTGGGGGTGTGGTTTTCCCCTTGGTAGTTCCTTGATTAGGGTATTGTTTTCTGCTTGATTGTTTGTCTGGTGTTAATCTGGGTGTTGGCTGCTAAAGAGGATATGTTCCGGTCTTTTTGTTTCCTTCTTAGTTTTCTTATTGTCTCTTTTGAAGGGTTTGTAAATGTGGTTTATCTCTATGTGTCTATTGATGGCTGATTTGTCTAAGTGCCAAGCTTCCAGGAATTCCCTAGTGTTTTTGGATTTAGATTGGTCAAGGATGTTAACAGTTTCCCAGTTAAAATTATGGTCGAGTCTTTCCATGTGTTGTGAGATTAAGGAGTTTTCATTGTGTCTTTTGACTGCTTGTTGGTGTTCATGGATGCGCTCTGCTAGTCGTCTGGCTGGCTGTCCTACATAGTGGCTGTTACAGTTCTTACACTGTATGTTATAGATGACTGTGTTTTTTTCTTTTTGGGCTACTGGGTCTTTTGGTTTACTTAAAATGTTTTGGAGGGCTTTAGTTGGTTTGAGTGGTCAGGCACTTTTTGATAAATTTGTGCTTGGTATCCATTGTGTTGGAAGATGTTTTATAGGCAGCCTGTTTCCTTTTTCTGGTGTTCTGGGTTTATTTATTTATTTAATTTTTATCCCGCCTTTATTATTTTTATAAATAACTCAAGGCGGCGAACATACCTAATACTCCTTCCTCCTCCGATTTTCCCCACAACAACAACCCTGTGAGGTGAGTTGGGCTGAGAGAGAGTGACTGGCCCAAGGTCACCCAGCCGGCTTTCATGCCTAAGGCGGGACTAGAACTCACAGACTCCTGGTTTCTAGCCCAGCACCTTAACCACTAGACCAAACTGGCATGTGTTTGTGCTTGTCTGAATAATGTTCTTAAATAGCTCCCCTTGTGGGAAGTTGGGTTGTTACTTTGGTAATGGAGCACTTGGTTAGTGTGGGTCACTTTTCAATAGACTCGTGATTCTAATTTGCTGTCATTTCCTCTGCTGATGAGGATAGCCAGGAAGGATAGTGTGTTGTTGTTTTCTTCTTCCCTTGTGAATTTTATTCCTTTGAAGATGTTGTTGATTGTTTCATGTGTCTTCTCTAGTTGTTCCTTTTTTCTTATGACAAAGGTGTTGTCTTCATATTTTGATCCATACTTTTGGTCAGGGTTTCTCAACCAGGGTTCCATGGAACCCTAGGGTTCTGAGAGAGGTCACTAGGGGTTCCCTGGGAGATCATGATTTACTTTAAAAATTATTTCAAATTCGGGCAACTTCACATTAAAGAGGTAAGTTTCATTCTTTATTTTTAGTTGAAGAACACTGTTAATGCATATATACAGGCCTACACGTGAAACAAATATAATTTTGTAACTTGTGGCCTATATTTGAGCCCGAATTTGCAGGGGTTCCCTGAGGCCTGAAAATTATTTCAAGAGTTCCTCCAGGGTCAAAAGGTTGAGAAAGGTTGCTTTTGGTTGTATGCGTGGGAGTGCTATAGTTTCTAGATACTGCATTACAGTCTGTTCCTTTACAGACTTACATTACATTACATTACATTACATTACATTACATTACATTTATTTGAAGAACATTTCATGAGGTTAAGGAACACAGCAGTGTGTTTAGAGTACTGTGTGATACCAATAGTGCAGATCATTAGAGACAGTGTTGACGTTTGATGTGATGTGTATTATTGATGTGAGTGATTTTTATGATGATGGACCGAAAGCTCTTTCAAGATACATTTCAGCAGGATAACTTCCAAATTCTACTCTGAAATTTATTTACCAGTGTGGTATAGTAGTTAAAGCACCAGAGAGGCCCAGGTTCTGGTCCACCCACAATCACAGAAGCACACTGGGTGATTTGGGGCCAGTTGCGTACTCCTAGCCCAACCCACCTCATTGGGCTGTTGTGGGGAAAAATAGGAGGCAAGAGCATGTTGTACGTTGCCTTGAACTCTTGAAATGTGAGGTAGAAATCAAATAAATAAATAAATAAATAAATAAATAAATAAATAAATAAATAAATAAATAAATAAATAAAATGACCACTTTGTTCCTTATTGCTTTTGTTGCTCTTCACATATTGCTAATACTTCTGGTTAGATGTGTTGCCAAAATGTAACCTCTCCATGCTGAAGTTAAATAAAATACATCTGTACTCTGCAGTGACACAGGAAAGATCAAACAGATTAAGATGCCAGTATTTACAGACAAGAACATTTACATTTGCCGTTAAGGCATGTGAAAGTTACTTAAAATTTTGAATAAACCATTTGAAGTTATTACTTCCCCATTACTGAGACAGGTAGTAGAAGAGAATATTTGTAGCTCAGAGTTGAACTGTGGAGTCCTTGGTGCTCTCTGAGCCTTGTTGTTTTCTTGCAGACGTTTCATTGCCAGGCTAGGCAACATCTTCAGTGCGAAAAGAGAGTGGAACTTGCTCTGTTTATATACCCAGGCTTGTCCTGCCTGTGTTGGTGGGGGAGTTGTACCATGAGAGGAATAAAATAGGAAGAAGACAGTGTAAGGCCCCTGCTTACACTGTTTTACCCAAGTTCCTGAAGTTACCAATAACAGTCTTGAGTCGAGGCTTGGAGATATAAAATAACAGCATTTATTTTGGCCAAGACAGAGCTGGGTGAGGTCTCCACAGACATCATGACAGTAAAATGCCTGGGAAGATCCACACACACACATAAGTACAGTACTTATATAGGGTTTGCAAAGCTCAGTAAGAAAGCATAATAAACTCTCCTCCTAGTCAGAGGGCAAGGTCCCTAAATCTGCATTGCTAGTACTAAGCATTCCAGAAGCCTTCAGGGGCAGTCTGCATGTCTCCTGGTATTCTAAACAATCCTTGGCAAAGAGCGTTATCTCCTTTCCCTTTTACCTAATTTCTAACAGCAAGCAGTTTCCAAAAGCAAGATGGCGTAGGTTATGAGAAATTTGCAAATGTTGGGCTCAAGCAAGGGAACATTGGGGTGTTATCTCAGTTCCTCACCTCAGGTGCTAAAATGTGGGCCAGTCCTGCTGTTGGCTGAAGTGGAAGAGAAAGGTCAATAATTTCTGAACAAAGTACAGATTGCAGCATCCTGGTGTGGAAGTTTGCAGAATAGTGCAACTTTTTCCATAGAAAGCAAACTAATTTTCAAAAACCAAGGTTTGTGAGTGGAGAATGCAGTTACAATGCCAAAGTGTGCACTGCTCAGACTTTTCAATCAACATCTGGGAACATCTTGACAGTGAAACTACTAATTACCACAGGATGGAAAAGTTGAGTGGAGGTAGTAAAGCATATCAAACATGGAATGGCAAATATATAGTTTACTCCGTGTATTTATTTAATGGTACTACAAAAATATGTTGTACAAGAAAGCACAGCACATTATGGATCGCAAACCCATCCATAGGTCAGAGCTTTCCAAACTGTGTGTCGGGACACGTTAATGTGTTGGCTGCAATGTCTGGGTATGTCGTGGCTGCTGCTGCCTCCAAGCCCTGCCAGGATTCCACGCAGGTCCTAGTGCCTGCCTTGTGCCTGGCTGCCTCCAAACCTCCTGTGATTCTGCGCAGGTCCTAGTGCCTGCATTGTGCCTTGCTGTGAGAGTGTGTCGCGAAATGATGCCCTGCTGTAAGAGTGCGTTGCGAAATGATGCAGGTCTAAAAAGTGTGTCACCAACATGAAAAGTTTGGAAAGCTCTGCATTAGGTGGTTGAGTCAGCTGGGACTGTGTCACAAGACAGATGTTCTATTTTACTTTCTTTTTTAAAAAAATCAAACTTTATTTATTTCAACATATATTTACATATAAAAGAAATTTACAAACTAAACTACATACTACATATAATACAATAATACATCAAAATACAAAAAAATACAAGAAAAACCAAAATAGAAGGTAAAACACAAATAAAAAGACCTACATTACAGAAAGAAACACTACATAAATACAAAAACGAAAAGAAAAAAAACGAACAATAAAAATAAAATTAAAAACATATATATACACATTATATATATATATATATATATATATATATATATACACACACACAATATATATATATATATATATATATATATATATATATACACACACACACACACACACACACAATATATATATATATACACACACACACAATATATATATATATATATATATATATATACACATTATATATATATATACACATTATATATATATATATATATATATATATATATGTATATACACATTATATATATATATATATATATATATATACATTATATATATATGTTTTAATATATATATATGTTTAATTATATATATATATATGTTTTTAATATATATATATATATATATATGTTTAATTATATATATATGTTTTTAATATATATATATGTTTAATTATATATATATGTTTTTAATATATATATATGTTTAATTATATATATATGTTTTTAATATATATATATATGTTTAATTATATATATATGTTTTTATATATATATTAAAAATGGTTTCCGACTATCACAACTATAGATATATTTATAATTTCACTATAATAGTCTCTTGTCTCATTTACCTATATTACCATTATTTCTATTTGGCTAATTCATTAATATACAAAACCTATAACCATAGCTTCATTTTTTTCCGTCACAAGCAGATATTCAAGAATTGGTTGCCATAGTTCCTTAAATCTAGATATATATTTTTCTTTCATCAGAACCGTTAATTTCGCCATTTGTGCTAAATCCAGTAATTTAATTATCCATTCTTCTGTTGTTGGTATTTTTTCTTCCTTCCAATGTTGAGCATATAATATTCTTTCTGCAGTGATCATATATAATAATAAATTTCCATATTTTTTCTCCAGTTCTTTCTCCATCAATCCTAATAGAAATAATTCTGGTTTTTTCGTTTTGTTTATCTTAAGAATTTTTTGAATAATCATATATATCTGTTCCCAGAATTTCTTTGCTTATTAACAAGTCCACCAAAGATGATAGAACGTTCCTTCTTCCTGTGATCATTTACAACATTTATCTGATACATTCTTAAACATTTTTGATAATTTATCTGGTGTTAAGTACCATCGATACATCATTTTATAAAAATTTTCTTTTAAATTATAACTCAATGTAAATTTTAATCCCCTTGTCCACATCTTTTCCCATTGTTCCATCATAATATTGTACCCAAAATTCCTAGCCCACTTAATCATACAATCCTTAACCTGTTCATCCTCTAAATTCAATTGTAGTAACATTTTATACATTTTTGAAATAATATGCTCATCGTTCATACATAATTGCTTTTCAAAATATGTTGTTTCATTTACAAATCTATAATTCAGAGAGGGCCTGCTACGAACCCCATCAATTAAAGAGTGTCATCTGATGGGGTCTAGGAGGCGGGCCTTCTCTGTGACAGCGCCCACTCTATGGAACATCTTGCCCCCAGAGTTGAGACAGATCTCCTCCCTCTCGACCTTTAGGAAAGAGCTGAAGACCTGGTTCTGCCGCCTGGCATAGGAAGGAGGAAGGGATAGTTCCTCATGGGGGTGGCTAATCCCTTAATTTTATAACTGTCCTTCTTTTAATTATTCCATCACCATCTGGATTTTTTAATATATATTTTATTGTATAATTGAGATTTTAGACCTTATTTTAACTTATTTATTGTGAACTGCCCAGAGTTCCCCATGGGGGGAGATGGGCGGTGATAGAAATTAAATAAATAAATAAATAATTCTTTTTATCTAATTTAAAACGCTCATTTAATTGCATATATGTGAACCAATGACATGGGTGAACTTCTATTCTAGTTTTTCTCTTGTTTTAAGCACAAATTTGTCTTCTTCATAATCTAATAAATCTTTATATCTTAACCATTTTTCCCCATACTTTCCTTTCTTGCAAATGCTTATTGTGGTGAAATCCATAAGGGTATATTTGGTGTTAATCTAATTTTGTATTTATCCCAAGTCTTTAATATGGCCTTTCTAATAATATGATTTTTAAATTCCTTATTTATTTTAGCTTTATCATACCATAGATAAGCATGCCATCCAAATCTCAATTCATGGCCCTCTAGTTTTAGCAATTTTTAATTTTTTAACATTATTCAATCTTTTATCCACATAAAACAACATGCCTCAAAATATAATTTCAGATCTGGTAATCCCAGCCCTCCCCTTTCTTTGGCATCTTGCAATAGTTTAAACTTAATTCTTGGTTTTTTTCCTTGCCAGATAAATTTTGAAATATCTTTTTGCCATTGTTTAAATATTGTTTCAGTTATCAAAATTGGTATTGTTTGAAATAAAAATAACATCCTAGGTAATACATTCATTTTAATTATGGAAATCCTTCCTAAAAGGGATAGATGTAATTTTTCCCATCTTGTCATATCTTGTTTAACCTCATTCCAGATTTTACCGTAATTGTTTTGAACTATCGCACTATTTTTGGATGACATAATTACTCCTAAATATTTAATCTTCTTTTCAATCTTAAAACCTATCTTTTTCACCAATAATTCTTGATTTTTCTGTGTCATATTTTTACTCAACATTTTTGTTTGTTTACTTTAAAACCCACTAATAATCCAAAGTCTTTCAATTTCTTCATTAAGTATTCATCTGAATCCAAGGGATTTTGTAATATTAGAACTAAGTCATCTGCAAATGCCCTTAACTTAAAAACCTCTAGTTTAATTTTTAAACCTTCTATTTACTTATCCTCTCTTATGTCTCTATTAAGAACCTCTAAAACTAAAATAAATAGCAATGGTGATAAGGGACATCCTTGTCTTGTTCCTTTTTCAATTTTACAAGTTTCCGTTAATTCTTCATTTACATTAAGTTTAGCTATTTGAATTGTATAAATTGAATTAATTCCTTTTATAAATAATTCTCCAAATTCCATCTTTTCTAAAACATTAAACATAAAAATCCAATTTAAGTTATCAAATGCTTTTTCAGCATCTAAAAAAATAAGGGCTATCTGACATTCATTATGGTATTATGCATATTCTATAATATCCAATACAATTTGTATGTTATCCTTTAGTGGTCTTTTAGGTAAGAATCCACTTTGATCGTCATCAATAATTTCTTGTAGAATTACTTTCAACCTTTCTGCTAGTACCAATGTAAATATTTTATAATCATTATTTAATAATGATATTGGTCTATAATTTTTAATCAAAGATGGCTCTTGTCCTTCTTTTGGTATAAGTGAGATATTTGCTTCTCTCCATGTATCCGGCATTTCTGATCCCATCATAATCAAATTCGTCAATACCTTAAATGGTATGATAATCTGATCTATAAAACATTTATAATATCTTGCTGTTATTCTATCTGGGCCTGGTGCTTTCCCCAATATGACTTTCTTTATAGCTTCTATTATTTCCTGAGTCATTATTGGACTATTAACTATTGATTTCTGTGTTTGTGACAATTTTGGTAGTTTTTGTTTACTCAAATATTCATCAATTGTTTCCACTGATATCTCCTGTTTTTCGTATAGATTTGAACAAAAATTATGAAATTCTTTTTTATTTTTTTTATTATCCACTAATTCTGTATTATTTTCTTGAATTTTAGTGATCATTTTTCTCTCTCTGTCTTTCCTTATTTTATACGCTAACCATCTTCCTGAGATGGTTTTATTATTATATTATTAATATAATAATAAAGAAAAACTTCTAGAGTTTTTCTTTATTATTATATTAACAGGATTATGCTCAGAAAATGTTTCTGGTAAGATGTCTACTTTAGAAATTTTATTTGCCAAGTCCATTGAAATCCAAATCATGTCTATTCTAGAAAATGATTTATATCTCTCCGAATAAAATGTATAATCCTTTGCCATTCCATTTTTATGCCTCCAAGAATCTACAAGTGCCAAATTTTCCATTAATTCAAAAAAGGACTTTGGCAGTTTTCCTTGTTTAATTTTAATTTGTTTTTCTGATTTTCTATCAATGGTGTGGTGACTCCATTCCAATCCCCCATCAAGCACCAGCTTGAATATGTGAAAGCTGACAATTAGTCTAATTAATTTATATAAAAGTTATTTTTATCTTCATTTGGAGCATAAACTTCTACTATTATCATTTTAGTTCCGTATATTTCTATTTCAATTACTACATATCTACCATATTCATCTGAGAGTAACAAGTTGGTTTCAAATAATTTTTAACATAAATTACAATCCCATTTATTTTCTTCGAATTAGCTGATATAAATTCTTTTCCCAAATTTTTCTTCACCAAATATTTTACATCTTTTTTCTTAATATGTGTTATTTGTAGACAAATCACATCTTGTTTTAATTTAGTTAAATAATGAAAGATTTTTTTTTCTTCTTTGTGGCGCATTATCTCCATTTATATTCCAGGTAAGACATTTTAACTCCATATCATGGAAGTAGTTCCTCATATTCCTTAGAGCATAGCTTTCTCAACTGTGTGTCGCGACACAATACTGTGTCACCTGCAGGGCCCAGGTGTGTCACATGAAAACCCGGAAGCGCTGATGGCGTGCCGCCGCTGCGCACAGCCGCAGGCCATCAGCGCTTCCGGGTTTTCGCATGGCACACCAGGACACCGCTGCAGCTACTGCTGCGGCATGCAAAAATCCGAAAGTGCCGCAGTGGCGCGCAAAAACCCAAAAGCTTCCGGGTTTTCACATGCCGCCGCTGTGGCGCTTCCAGGTTTTCACGTGCTGCCACAGCGGCAGTGCTTCCAGGTTTTCATGCACTGCCGTTGGTGTGTCGCCAACGGGAAAAGTTTGGAAAGCCCTGCCTTAGAGTTTGAGGCTGTTTCTTCTCTTTGTATTTCCCTTTCCCTTCCTTTATCCTGTTCCAACTCTTTTCCATGTCTCTCTAGAAAATCTTTTGCTTTGGGAATTGAATTCAATTTATATCTTCTTTGCTGGAATGTAAAACTCAGGCCCCCTAATCTTTCCCAATGAAAGAGAATTTTGTTCCTTTTCAATATATCTGTCAGAAATGCACATTCCTTCCTTTTTCTTAAAATTCTTATTGGTATTTCCTTTAATACAATTATATCTTCTCCCCCAATATTAATCCTACTATCAAAGTGTGCTTGTAAAATCATATCCCCCCTTTTTTTTCCCTAGAGAATTCTACTAATACATCTCTGGGCTTATGATGTACATTATATTTGCATATTTGGAATTTATGCAAAAAAACTTTTCTATTTCATCTATCATCTTCTCTTCTTCCCAATCAATTAAATTTGCCAAGGTTTGTATAATCTTTTCCTCCATTTCTTCCTCTTTCCCTTCAGGTATACCTCTAGATCTTAGACAATTTTCTTTATCCCTTAATTCTAATAATGCCAGTCTATCTAATTCACTTTCTCTTTCCATTTCTAACACATCCACCCTATCATTTACTTTTTTAATTTCCCCATCCATTTTCTCATCCATTTTATCTAGTTTTTGTTCCAGTCTCTTTTCAAAATCATCAAGTTTTCCTTCCAACATTTGATTTACGTTTTGAATAATAGTCTGTGTGGTTTTGAGTGTATATTCCTCAAACATAGCTCTCATCCAGTCACCTTCTCCCAATCCAGATCTTCTTATTTGTCTTCTAGTATTCATAATTAGTTTTGTGAAATTAGTTTGTATTTTTATCTACACAAAACAGTACAGAGGGAACAGAGTCAAAGAATATGGCTTCCATAAATTAATAAATAACTCCAGTTCCTGTTCAGATTATTAATCCTTTGAATTACGTGAAAGATTTTGAAGAACATTTCAAAATAATGAAGAACTCACCAAGAGTATCAGTCTTTCTCTAATGGTAAATAGCCTCTTCTGTTTCTTTTGTTAGAATATTAATAATTCCTTTTAGAAATGAGTTCATTTCAAAAAGACTTCAGCTGCGGCTCCTACAAGATGAAACTCCGGCTTCCCAGCTGATTCTCACCACTTGAAAATTAAACCAAACTTCGTTCTCTCCCAGCGCTTCTCAGATGTCCAGAAGGCACAGGAGCAGTTCGTCAGCCTCCTCTTCTTTTCCAGAAGTCACTGCTCATCTCAAAAATCACTTCGAGACACCGAAAAAACGCCACACTGTGAGTCCCAGCCTCAGAACTTCGCTAGAACTCGAACTACCACCATCTTTCCTCACCGGAAACCAGATGTTCTATTTTACTTTCCAGGTTCATGGAATATGACACATGCAGTGTGAAAGGTGTAACAGTATGACTCTTAGGAAAGCAACTTAAGTTGATCTCAGGTCCTGACATTTAATTGTTGTTTAATATGTGAGTGTTTTTCCTCCAAATGTGAATAATCACAAAATCAGGAGGAAAGTCATAGGTCAGTCCAAGACTTCTGAATGCATTAATCCTACCGAAAACATTTTTTTTCTTCCACAAAAGGATACGTGATAAGTGAAAGCCTGAAGTTACTCCTGGCTGTGGGAATGAAAACTTCAGTTGTGTAAAGTTGAATTTCTTTGCCACTAAATGTCAACAGGTGTGACACATGCTTTGTCATCCTATGAAGTATAAATTCAGTATGTCTTGGAATTCAGTCTTTCTTCAAGGAAGGGACACCTATATGTAGTATGTGGAAAGTAGAACAAAGCTGTTTCCAAAGAACTAGGTTGCAACAGTTAACTCTAAATTAATTTAAAGAGAGAAAAGAAGACTTGCCAAAGTAGCATTTAGCATGTTTTCCAGTTCTAAGTACTCTCAAGATGCTTTGCATGAGTTGAACAGCACACAGTTTAAATTCTGAAGTAGGACACAACGAAGTCAAGAGTTATTCAAACATCCACAAAGAGTTTCTTTTTCACACTGGTAGCAAGCCAGGTTATGTTCTCATAAGTAGTTTGCCAAAATACACATAATATATTTTAATTCCTAAACATTTATACTCAATTCTGACACCAGACATACTGCAGCCTACAGTCTCTACATCCCTGCTACGATGAAAAGGAAAGCTGTGTGTTTTCTCACACAATCCCAACTGTGCCCTCTTGGACTGTTTATATTATGTGCTCAGATATAATTGACTCTTTAAAAATAAAGATCAGAAGTGCATATTTAACATGTTGAATAATTACTTGAAAAATAGCTATAGTGCTCTGAGAAACAGAAAAAAAGAAAAATGAAACTTCTTGCATAATGGGTCACTTCTACCGAATAACATATCCAAGAAAGAATATGCTAAAAAAATAACTCTGAAAAAGCTATCACCTGATGTAATGGGTGGGGACATGAAATTAGTGTAGGATTTACCAGCTCAAATGGCCACTGAATTCAGATAAAGACAAACAATCCTATTTCTCAACTGTTTTACTTGAAAATTGTAGAAGTTCAAGATTTGGCTGTTGTGGGTCTTCCGGGCTGTGTGGCCCGGAAGACCCACAACAGCCATTGAACTCCGGCCGTGAAAGCCTTCGACAATACAAGTTCAAGATTTATTTTAAAAAGGACAGAAAATGGGGTAGAAGTGTGATCCTCTGTATCCAGATTTGCTGTCAAATCTTTCCAAGATTGCACCACGGAATGTCGGAGGCAATATGGAAATTTCTGCTTTCTAAAGTGAAATTAAAGCTAGGAAAGTGCCTTTATTTTACTTTAAAGCTTGTACCTCTGCTAGCTTTAACACATTTGTCTTGCCTTTTCCTTCCAATGGTGTTGGAACAGCCATTGTGGATTGTGTAACTTTGATGCATGGTTTTGTGTCAAGATGTTCCTTGTGGATGGCTCCCCTGGCCTTCAGCAGGCTCCATGTTCTACCTGATTTATTGTTTTCTATGGACGGGTGGTAAGTTCTTTTAGTTAAAAAAGAATGTAATAGAGAAGCCACCTTGCCACAAAGCAGAGTGCCAGCCTCTGAATCATCTTTATTACCAAGAAAGCTTCTAGGATCCTCCAGGGGCATTCTTAGAAAATAAAGATGAAAGGGGGCTACAGCCTAGTGCTCTGCTTAGAAGTGTGTGCTCTCCAGCTCATGAAAATAATAGAGGCATGCAGAGGTGTTAAGTATCATTTGGGGAAGCAGAGAGCAGCACGTCATTCAGTCTTTACGTACGTGGCTGTTTTGTGAGTGGTCATGTTCACTATGGCAGCAACTTTAAGAAAGGGCCTATAACATGCTTTCCAAACTCCAAATGTGTCCACTGGCTTAGAAGAGTTGGTGATTCCAGGTTTAGCATATTACCCAAATCCAGCCAATAGCGGTGTGTTCAACTAAGTGGTTTGGCTAAATAAGCTAAGGCATAGTGTGATGCATGAAGCAGGTTCATGTTTCTCTGGTTAAGCAGTGTGTGCTCAACTCTGTTGTATAGAAAGATTAAAGTTAGCCCCCTTCTACTATACGAGTAGAAGGGATCAGTTCTTAATGTCTCATGTTGTACTACCCTGTGCCATGTTATCAGGCTTGGCGCTCTGTTCTGTTCTGTTCTGTTCTGTTCTGTTCTGTTCTGTTCTGTTCTGTTCTGTTCTGTTCTGTTCTGATAATGCCCCAGCATTAACTGCTTGGACCAGCTGGATGAGGAAGACAATGCTTTCTGCTAACCGACTTCTGTGTGAACCAGGAAGGTTGCTAAACTCTATTCAGGAACAATTGCTACATGGAGGACTTGGGTCTTATGCTGGAACCATTACCTTAGGGTTCATATTGCTATTTGATTAGAAATGGTTATGTATTCTATTAAATACTGAAATTTTTTAATTGTTAGTTTGTCTTTATGTTTATTTCTACCTTGTAACTGTTTTGAGTGTAAATAAATAAATAAAAATTCAATTAAATAAGTTCTTCTGGTCAGCTGAATTAGGGATGCCACACCTGAAATGTGATGGTCCATGCTGTCTTGGGCTGTGATCCTAACCCCAGCTTTCACGCAATTCCTCCCACCCTCCTTCGGAGCCAAATTCTGCCCTAATTATCTTTCACTGCAGAGAAGCAAAGCAGCTGAGCGCATGTTGGAAAAGAGCTTTTCAGCATTTCTTTGGTTTGTAAGACTTGTTGATATGGACTAAACGTGGAAGCCTTCCTCATTTTATCTATTTATCAATTTCAGTCATAAAGCTGGATAACTTAGTATGTATTCTTTTTCCAAGAAAAAGAGTTGCTAGAAAGGACAGAAATCACTCAATTTTTCTGTATAATATCTATCCAAAGTTGTGCATAAGTATGTTTCTAAGGCTGAGGCTGAAACATTTTGTTTCAAGATGAATGCAGATGGGTATTACAAAATGGCTGGCAATGTGAATGTTCAAAAACTCTGAAGAAAATGTTCTTACTGAGTCAAAACAGGCACCACAACCTTCAAGCATCTACTTATTAAATTACACAAGTGCACAGAAATTAGCAAACAATTAAAATTATGTTGGCTCTGGGTTGCTTCACTCATTCATACACATGCACATACACAAGCACGTGCAAACATACACACAAACACACACAGAGGCAGAAAGACAGGCTGTCATAGTTGCCAGTCATGGGCTGTAATCTGAATAGAACATAATTATAAGCTGCCGGTTTTCACAGCAATAAAATAAACTAGCGATTCCTCAAAGCCTCTCTTATCCAGAAACTGTAATGAACATTAAACAAGACAATTTAATGATATAGCACCTTCTCCAACCACATGTTCTAAGTCTCATTACAGAATAACAATGTGTCAGTCTTAGTGGATGGAATAAATATTATTTGAAAAGGTTACTGCCCTTCAAAAATAAATAAGCAGGAAGTATTCAGTACGAGGAGGCACGTGGGCATTCCCGTAAGGCCCCTGTGGGCAGTTTGCAATGCTGCACCTGCCACTCATGCAATTTGAGCTTGAAAAGCTTGCTTCTTTTCTCCTCAGTTGTTCACCAATTGTTCATCATTTACTGGTGAATATCTCAATAAAAATAGAAATATGATCAATCTATATATTACTAAAACTCTCACTGTGTTTATCTGTTTATCTGTTCGTACCCTCAAGTTAGCCCAGACGGTGCATAATACTGCAACAATTTTTGAATCAAGGTACCTGTCATGGGGGGCTCGGGCTCGGAGTCAGAGTCAGACAACGAGGACGGGCGGCCAGCCTCTGACATAGAGATGGAGGGCATGCAGACAGCTCTACATAAACGGCCACCTGAGCAGTCAGAGGAGGCAGGGCTGAGCAGCGAGCAGCAGGCACAGGCACCACTGATTAGTGAGGACGAAGACTCAGAGCTGCTGCCCCCTCCCAGTGCTCGAGAAAGGAGAGTGGAAAGGAGAGAGGGACAGCGGAGGTTGGTGAGGCTACATGTGAGAAAGTAGCCCTGCCCTCCTAAATAAGCTCCACTAAATAAGACTCACTTGACTAATCATGTTTTGAATGTGAAACTCCCTTAAGGCAAGCTCGTGGGACTTTTGTGGCTTGTTTTTGTAGAGTGTGTGCGTTTGCGCTCACACTCCCTTGCCACCTGCTCATTACCTCACAAGTTTACCTCACAAGTTTCTCAGTAAAGTTTTACAACTGCCTCCCTGGTGTATTGTGTGTGATTGGGCTGGGACAGGACAGTACTTAACATCCTCTAACTTAAAGAATGCATTAAAAAATCCAGGCCCCATTACTCCTGTGGAACTGAAATTTCTACAATGTTCAGACCAGTTTTATTCACAAAGTTGTGGCCATTGTAGTATCCCCATGGTCACGTGATCATGATTTCCAACGCTCCATGCCAGCTTCCCACAAGCAAAGTCAATGGGGAAGCCAGGAGGAAGTCGGAAGTCGCTCCCGCTCCCACTGTTTTTTTGTCTGCCCATGGTCATTCTGTTTATCTGTTTAGGTAAGGAAATATTGACTTATTATTGAAGTTCATTTGCCACTACAATTATTTTTCTATTTATGATATATACTCTTAGATGATCATGGGACCATCCAGCATTGGGGTAAAAAAAATATGGTCAGCCTAAAATTTAATGTTCATTCTGGTCACATCAGACCACACTACCTTTCAAAGGATGACCCAACAAGTCACAGGGTTGTCTAGCTATAAATAAGAATGGCTTGCAAGTAACAATTTCCCTTAACAGGCCCAACCTGCTTAACCTCCATATTAAGTATATACAAACATGAAAAGCTTGTGTGAGGAACCCAGTCAAGAATTATCCCTGGGATCTCTATAGCTTATATAGAAATATGTCAGTAAAAAGGATTGGTTACTTCACACCTCCTTCCCAAATTATAATTGCCTACATTTTTTGTTGGTTCCTTATATGATAAGAAATGTAGGAATGGCAAGATGGAAATCAGTTCTGTCTTACACACCTTTTTATAATTTAGCTATTAACTTATAAGTAAAGGTAAAGGTTCCCCCCGGACATTTGTGCAGTCGTGTCCGACTCTAGGGACCGGTGCTCATCTCCGTTTGTTAGCCGAAGAGCCAGCGCTGTCCGAAGACGCTTCCACAGTCATGTGGCCGCATGACGTGCGCGGAACGCTGTTACCTACCCACCGAAGTGGTACCTATTAATCTACTTGCATTTGCATGCTTTCGAATTGCTAGGTTAGCAAGAGCTGGGGTGAGTGCGGGAGCTCACTCTGTCACACAGGACTAGGGATTCGAACCTCCGAACTTGCGATCTTCCGATCAACAAGCCTGGCGTCTGCCACCACGCCCCTTATTAACTTATAATCCACCAACAAATAGGTGAAGTAGTGTTCACTGTTCATTTCTGAATATAAAAGAGTTCAGGTGTTTTATTTTCCCAAATAGTTTCAGTGCCTAGCCTTTTTTAAAAAGTTTAGAATCTTTTAAATAACAAAGCTAGCAAAAGCTTATTGCAAGATTGCATTTTGGCATGTGCCTTGGGAAAAGTCTGTATAGGTTCTTAATGTTTGCTCTCCCATAACTTCAGGAGCATAAATATATTTATTTATTTATAATTCAAATTTTACAGGGAATAGATTTCCTCTTGGAAAGATACATCTAGTGCATGACAAACCTTCTTAGGAGCTTCAGTATACAGACATAAGTTCTGTTTGTGAGGTTTCTGCTCTTTACTTCAGGGGATAATAATTTGTATGTTTATATTATGGCAGGAACACTTCCTGGCTCAAAGAAAAGAATGTGGACGCCACTTCTATATTCTAGATAGGTTGTTAATCAACCTGGGGGGGGACTATCTGTACTTTCCCTCCAGCTGATATTTTTTGTGGAGTTTTCTCCATGCTTACACAGGATTTGACCTATAGAAGCATTCCACAGTCCTTGTATTTGTGTAGGTATATTGGCAATTTATCTTCTTTAACTTCCACTTTTACTATTATGAAGGCCTTCTGTATACAGACATAACATTGTAGTGCCAGAGTTACAGAAATTTGAAAAGGCTTCTGCGTGTAGGTTTATTGCCAGGCCACCATAATTGCATCTAGATTTTCAAGTTATGTGTGAACATGTGTATGCATACATATCTACACATATAGTTAGAGTATAGCCATATGGCCAGACCCTAATTCTGCTGATCAACAGAGTACTTTATCCTTTCTAGCAATCTTGATTCAAAGGCTCACAGTTTTCAGCCACTCTGAATTCTTGATTAATTAGGCTGACCATATTTCCTTGAGAGGAAAACGGGACCTTAACCTACCCACGGCTCGCCGGACAAAGTGGGCGTGCGTGTGCGCATGCGGGTGTGCACGCGTGTGTGTGCGCGCTTTGCCACAGGAACTTTCAAAAACGGGACAAAATGGATATTTTTCTTAAAATGACAGGACGGTAGGGAATTGTTTAGAAAACGGGACTGTCCCATTCAAAACGGGACACATGGTCAGCCTATGATTAATACACTCTAACTATTCTAATATTCTTCCTCTATTCTTCTTCAAATATAGACTATTAGCTATATTTCTGTGTATTTTCAAGTGAAATTCCCCACATTAACAAAATTAAGGCAAGGGCTTTCTTCCAGTTGATATTAGGCTCTCTGGAAAGCCAATGTTCCTGAGACAGGTAGAACTCAAAGATCCAGAAGTAGATACTCCATAGAGCAGGTTCTGAGCAAATGGATGCCCATGGTGTAGCACTAGCCCAGATTTTTTTCCATGGGTCCACTTCCTTTCTTTGTGGTCTGCCTAGTTAACTAACAGTCTAGTCTACTTAACTATTTGTATTAATTCAGAATTAAGCCAAACTAACTGCAATGGGACTTCTTACAACGCAGCCTACAGAGAACTACAACCTCAGTTTATAAACCAGACCCTCTGTACATATACCACAGTTCCTTTCACACCTTCAGGACTGCACAATAAGGAGAAACCAGAGTTAGCCACAGCTTTTCTCACCAGGTTCTATGCAGTTCTTAAGACTGAGTCAATGCTAAAATTGAGAGAAATGCCTGATTAGGGCCTTTAGGTGTTCTGTTTAGCACCCAGCAAGTTATTAATATTATATAAATATAGGTAAAACAGTCTGTACAAGTATCTGTAGCTTGAATCATGTCAACTGGATTTCTATTTTCTCAGTGGAAACGTTTCGCTCCTTATCCAAGGAGCTTCTTCAGTCTGAGCAAAGTTAGTAAGGGAATCCTTAAATATGTTTTACAGAGAAGATAGGTGGTTTGAGAGAGGGGTCAAGGAATCCATTTATGCCAACTTGGAAAATCCTTCCTTGAATAGAGGTGGGGGCCTCAGGCACAATCTTTCCCCTATTTTCCTTCCTGCTTTGTCTTCTGTGCCTAGGAAGATTAAGACCATTTCGCAAGCTCAACAGCAGCATGGTAATCTTAACGATCCTCCTTTAGATGATAAAGGGACTTAGAAATAAACATCTCAAAATAACCATGACCTAGCCCCAGGTGCAAGGTCACACAGCCACCTAGAAACATATTTAAGGATTCCCTTACTAACTTTGCTCAGACTGAAGAAGCTCCTTGGATAAGGAGCGAAACGTTTCCACTGAGAAAATAGAAATCCAGTTGACATGATTCAAGCTACAGACAATTCCACCTGGATGACTGAGAACCTTCATAGACAGTCTGTACAAGTAGTACTACTAGGAATCATAATAGGGGAAAAAAACATGGTAGATGGAAAGCTCAAACATATTTACAGGAACTAAATTTCACTGTGTACTTAAGTCTTGCATATGAGAAGAAATATGTTTAAACTGCAAGGTTTAATTCCTGTTTCTTATTTTTCTGGGTCTAATGTTAATTAGTAACAAAGTAATAGAGGTTAGTTCCCCAACAGCTATAAAGATTTATAGTAACTTACCACTTCACATATTTCTCAATATCTCCACCTTCTCCTCAATTGCACAATCTTGATTTTTACCTGAGAGGAATGTTGACATCTGTGCCATTCCTATTTCATTTTTATTCTTTATCCTAGTCATCCCTCAGGATTAGAGGTGACACAGATGTTTCCCCACTTCAAACAACTGCTGCTTATTAATAAAAATTGCCTGTTTAACTTTTCTCTCATCAATTTTCAAGCAGATGAATTCTAATAGAGGCAAGACACAAATCAGATATACATTTGAAAGTTACTAAGGGCAGCAGCAAAGAAAATATTTGCCTGTCCTTTAATTCAATTCTGTGATAGTTACCAAAAGATAATTAAATCTGGCTTGATCTTTTTTCATCTAAATCGTTTTTCTCAATTTAGTCTTAAATTGAGAGTAAATTATCCAGTACTGTTCGTTTTGTATGTTTTCACTCTTCCTGCTAATTTTAGCATCTTTCCCATCAGCAGATACACAATGTTCTTATTAGTCGGATGAGAGATTATAGGTACAGGAAAGTTAATTAGTGCAGTGATATTCTCTACGTGACTACCAGACAGGAAGTCCTGTGGATTCAATAGGTTTTATTCCCAGATAAGTTTGCATTGGACTGAAGCCTTATCCAGTCCTTACCAGCAAGCAGAAAGAACATCTAATTAGAGTCTTGCTCTCCTTCATTCTTGTTAAAGAGTGATGCACCTGTTCCATAATTGTATTTCCATTCCTGTCTTGGAATCACTTGTGGCTGGAACAAAATCCCAGAAAGAATCTCACAAAGGTTCTACTTCCGCACATCCTGAGTAAGAGGGTGTAAGTATAATAAGTTGCTCAAAATTCATACTTTACTTTGACTACAGATTTGTCCTGAGGATTTGCTGAGGATTCCTCATACTTTTCATTGCTCCATTCATTTCAAGTCCTCCTTTCCCCATTTTTGCTTTTCTACCGTCTTCCCTCCCCCCCCCCGATTCTTTGAAATCAAGCCAATGCGCTTTCTATATTCTATATTTTTGATTACTTTAGTTATTCTAGCTTTTTAGACTTTACTTTTGCGCTAATGTATTTACTGTATATAACCTTGACAGTGTTCACATTAATTGTAGTCTTATTTTAACTGGGGGTGGATGGGTTTGTTTTATGTTTTGTTAGTCAAATTTTACTGCTTGGGTTTTTCCCATGCCCATTGCCACTGTGATGCCCTCTCCTGCCCTTTCCCTTAATCCAGCTCCCTGCCCCCCACTCATACACACCCAAGTCAAGGGAATCCAAACACCCACAAACATACAGGGATCAACAGGCTCCAGCCAGGTTACTGACATTTCTGCTCAGCATTTAGCACACTTCATCAGGCCCTCCCTCCAAATCAACCAAACTCACCACCTTCACTGCATTTCAGCTCAGATCCCCCACCACCACCCCATTCTCAGGGAATAGCAAGGAAGCCTAACACCCAGCAGGCTTGGCAGGCAGAACCTCTCTTCCTGCCCCTGTTTCTCACTCAAGGGTGGCAGACAAGCCCAACCCACACTCCAACAACCAGTCCACAAAATAGTCCCTGCCAGTCTAGATCTCCTCAGTCCAGGTGCTAGCAACCACAATGACAGTCCAATATGTCTGCCTTGAGATCCCCATCACAGTGCTGATCCTGGGCCACCACAGTCCGGAGTCCCCAGAGGAAAAGCCAAGAAGCCACCAAAATGGCTGCTTTACCATGTAGCATGCTAAGCAGCAGCCGCAGGACACAAGCCGGTTTTCCTGCAAGACTGCCACCTTGCTCTGACTCCCACTGCCACCAGCCACCTGGCCACCCAAGTCTTCTGTTACACCGAGTACTCTTAGTGCCAGGATGCTGTAGCCAACATCACCTTGCTGCATTGCGTCAACCCTACCGACCTTCATTCAGCCGCCCAGAGTCCCCCATTTGGGGGAGTTGGGTGGTCATATAAATTTAAATAATAAATAAATAAATAAATCCTCTCTCCAGCAGTAGTCCCAAGATGGAGGGGAAAAAACAGGCTCAAAATCTCCTGCCATTCTCTCACTGTGCCACGGTGTCTTCTGGAACCAGCCTAGCACCAGTCCTCAGCTGAATCAAAAACAGCTGATCTGCAGTGCCTCTGCATTCCACCAACTGCTGTCTATCCACAGAATACTCTCTGCAATAGAGAAAATACTACCTGCTGCACCAGTTGTCTGCAGCCCACTGAAATTTAGACGGGGTTTTCCCAGTGTTCTTCAGTCACTTGGACTGGCCACCTGTTCCACTGCCACTGTTCCCATTTCTCCCACCAGCCCGGACAACCTTCACAGCTGTCGTTGGCAACCCATTGCTCCAGCTAGGACCACCCCCAACCTTGCATACCATCAAAAACATACTAAAAATCTCCATCAAAGGTGAACCCACATACCATACATCCACTGCAGCAGCATCATGAGAAAAAAAAAAGGCATTGGAAAAACTGAAATGTATTTTTAAAGTCTAGTGTGTGCAAAATACAAGTTCCGATTGTAACCAGGATTTGGGGCAGAACCAGGGAATGAAGCAATTATTTTTATATTGACTTCACTGGCTTCTAGTTCGTTTTCCAAGGAGAACCCAAAGTGCAAATTAAAACCTTTGAAGTTATTAGCCCAAGGATCTGTAAAGTACAGTCTCATCTCACACCATTGTCTGAGATGGTCAAAAAGCACCCTGGCCCACATCCCACCACTACTGCTTGGGGATTTGGTAAGCATATGGCATATGGTCTCCATCATCATTCCCAGACAATATAAAGTTTTAGTAGCCATCCTTCTCCCAAAGGATATTTAGATGTCTTTGAATCATGTCAACTGGATTTCTATTTTCTTAATGGAAACGTTTCGCTCCTTATCCAAGGGGCTTCTTCAGTCTGAGCAAAGTTGGTAAGGGAATCCTAAATATGTTCCTAGGTAGCTGTGTGACCTTACACCTGGGGCTAGGTCATGGTTATATTGAGATGTAATTTTTAAGTCCTTTTATCATCTAATGGAGGGTCGTTAAAAACACCATGCTGCTGTTGAGCTTCTGAAATGGTCTTAATCTTCCTAGGCACAGAAGACAACACGGGGAGGAAGATGGGGGAGAGTTTGTGCCTGAGGCCCCCACCTCTATTCAAGGAAGGATTTTCCAAGTTGGCATAAATGGATTCCTTGACCCCTCTCTCAAACCACCTATCTTCTCTGTCTAAAATGTGAACATTAATGTCCTCAAATGAGTGTCCTTTTTTGAGGACATTAATGTTCACATTTTAGACAGAGAAGATAGGTGGTTTGAGAGAGGGGTCAAGGAATCCATTTATGCCAACTTGGAAAATCCTTCCTTGAATAGAGGTGGGGGCCTCAGGCACAAACTCTCCCCCATCTTCCTCCCCGTGTTGTCTTCTGTGCCTAGGAAGATTAAGACCATTTCAGAAGCTCAACAGCAGCATGGTGTTTTTAACGACCCTCCATTAGATGATAAAAGGACTTAAAAATTACATCTCAATATAACCATGACCTAGCCCCAGGTGTAAGGTCACACAGCTACCTAGGAACATATTTAGGATTCCCTTACCAACTTTGCTCAGACTGAAGAAGCCCCTTGGATAAGGAGCGAAACGTTTCCATTAAGAAAATAGAAATCCAGTTGACATGATTCAAGCTACAGACAATTCCACCTGGATGACTGAGAACCTTCATAGACAGATGTCTTTGAAGTGTTTTTGTTTGGCAGGCTGCTTTTCTTTCTATATATTTCTGAATGGTGCTGTTGGGTTGGATCCATCATACTATTTGGCTAGTAGATGCCATATCACTATTCATGTATAAAAAATGAATAGACCCAAGTCCTTGGGACCCCTCAAACTAAGAGCATGTGCAAAGAGGTTGTGAGGAAGAAAGTGATTCCATCCTACCCACAGGAGTATACCCTCTGGGTGCTGGATTCACAGTATTCACAGTATTTATATCCCACCTGTTCTCAGGGAATACAGGATAGAAAACACTGGTGCCTTCTTTATTTTATCTGCAGGTTTATTGTAACCTATGAGGTAGGTTGAGCTAAGAAAGGGTGTCTGACCTAAAATCACCCATTGAGCAACGTGGTTAAGATTTGAACCTGGATCTTTCCAGTTCCAGGATTACACCTTACCACTATGCTACTTTAACTCTCATTGGTTGCTGTGGTTCACCCACTGATGGGATTTAGAAAGGTAAGGCAACCATGTTCTAAATAATAAATAAGTATGCATATATAGTTTTTGTTTTACTGTGCACCAAAATTTACTTTCCGTCAACTGATGACCACACAAGAAGATAGATTTGCGTTTTTGAAAAACTTGATTACTGTTTTATTACTAAGATGTGCCAAAGTAGCATGTACTGTTTATATTTCATCTCCACTAATATTATCCCAGAGATGCATACATTCCAGATGAGACAATTGAGAGAATGTCTTGCTCTGCCCTGCAAGGAAGCAAGGCCATTCGTATGGCATGAGAACCTTCTCTTGAGAACCAAAGTAATGTGTTTCAGCTGCAATATAAAACATTGCTTATAGCAAAGTCTTTATCTGCAGTTCAGTTTCAGCTTTACAACCAGAATGCATAATGAGCATATTACAAATAGACTGTGTCCTTGACTTACTGGTCTTTTCCTCTCTTCATGTGCTTCAGGAGATCCCCTCCTTTGATTTTTTTCAAAGCAAAATGTAAGATATCAGACATTTCCCTCTTTGTTTATCACTTCGTATGTAACTGCAGGACTGCTTTGGAATGTGTTTATAGGTGGTGACATCATCAATGGGGAACAACCTGTTGGTCTTCTGCCTTCTGTTTCAGACATGGAGAACCTTCTAAATTTCTTTTTAAAAGCTAGAGATAACCATCATGCTTCTGGAAAGATTTCCCTGTTCTACACACATGCTCATGTGATGTTTCATCCAAACTACAAAAAAGTACCTAATTAGCATCTGGAACTAGCAAACATCTGCTCTTCTTGTAGCTTTTCTGATAATGCATTTTGATTGTTAAGGTATAGGTTTTCCAGTATATAGATTGGAGGAATTTAACCCACATAAATCAAACTTGAATATAAATAGCAGATAGTTTAAAATAAGCTAAGCACGTCAACTAACCTAGATTATGAATTTATCATGACCTTATCTTTATTTCCAAAAAAGTTAATGATGCGGCAAACTAATATAACTGAAATAATTTGCTTAGATATTTTAATATGTATAATTCTATATATCATTTAGGTATTTTAATCATGGAAAGTAATAGTTTGTCTACGTCTAATTCTATGAGCTATCAGATGCACTTCAGCCATAGGACCCAAAGTTATTGGATAATACACAGCTAAGAAACCCAACTCTCAATTAGAAAAAAGATGTTTTTCTTGCAGTTTGTGTATAATAACTGGGATGTTCCCGTAACAATTGCTTCCTATAAAATGGGACTGCAATTATTCAATACACAATCCAGGAGCTCTGTGCTGTATGCACTGTTGGAGAGTGTGTTTTCTTGCACACGCAGAGTATCAGAAAGCACTGGAGACCAATTAATGACGCCAGTCATTTTAGTAACTTAGTTGCAGTTATATTAGTTACTCATACAAACAGATATTTACAGTTATCTTCCAGATCCCTGGAAGTATTACAAATTCACTTAGTAGAAACAAACAGAAAGAAACAGTAAGCAGCAAGCAGTAAGCAGTAAGCAAGCAGGGTAGGGCGGGCAGGCAGGTTCTTTAATACTCTTCAGCCTGGATCACGTGCTGCCTGACCTTTTAAAGTTTATAAGTGATTACCTAATAAGGCTATATTGCTGTGACTTACTCCTCAAAAGAATAATACACCAACATGCACTACACAAAATTCCTCTGCATTCAGATGGGCTGTTTCATTTCAGTAGAGGGACAGGTCTGAACATTTGTCCCCATTGCTGGATGAAGGGTAACCCTTGGAGCCAGGAGTATTGATTGAACTCCTGCAACTGGTTGGAACCACCAGGTGCAGCATCAGATTTTTTTTAAAAAAAAGTCAGTAGCATAGAGCAAGCTTTGCCAACTCAATACTGTCCAAATGTTCTGGACTAGAACGCTCCTCAACTTTAATCTGTATGGCCAATACATTTAGAGAGCAGTAGGTGCTAAACTCTCCATAGAAGAGTTAATAAGAGATTTCATGGAGAGATCTATGCAGTTCCTTGGCAATGCAACAGAAGTGATTTACTTACGCCTTCTTCCAGAATGTTTTTATTCTTGTCAACAGCCCTGGAATTTCCAGAATGTCCGAGCCAAGCCGAGCCTGGTTAACTTCCAAGATTAGGCAGTCAGCTGGATAGGCATCAAGGAAGCAGTATCCATATCTACCTTTGGACACAATTTCCAACACTTCCTTACAAAGTTTCAGAAGAACTCAGAAATCCATGAATGAACAATAGTGCAGAATGGATTCTTTTTCAGCTTTATTTCTATGTCTACACAGAAGGGAGGAGTACATGAAAAATTACAAGGCTATAATTGTGTCGGTTGGCTCATTTAGTGCCTTCAGGTCAGTGTTGACTCCTGGCGGCTGCCTGGATAAGTCCCTGTAGTTTTCCTGACAAGATTTTGGAAGTGGTATGCCATTGCCTGCTTCCTAGGGCTGAGAGAGAGTGACTGGCCCAAGATTACCCAGCTGGCTTTGTGCCTAAGACGGGACTAAAACTCAGTCTCCGGGTTTCTAGCCTGATGCCTTAACCACTGCACCAAACTGTATACAAAATTGTAGACAATAATAACTAGACAAGAGTCATTTGCAGACACCAAAAGGGCATAGAAATAAACAAAGGTGTTTATTAGTTTATTAGTAGGAGAAAGATGAAGATTGGCATATGTCTTCAGGAACAGTGGGGTATTATGTACAGGGTAGAATGCTGATTGATAGAAATATTTGATTAAGATCAAAGAGGTAAATTACTATTACAGATACAGTTTTCTATTCAGCTTGTTAGCCAAAGGTATTTCCCTTCAGCACCCTTCAGCATGTTTTATTATGCATTTATGAATACTGAGCCCTGTGGAAAATATTTTTAAAACAGAGCTTTCCAAACTGTGTGTCGCGACACAAAAGTGTGTCGCCACACACAGTCTGGTGTGTCGCCACACAACCCGGAAGCGCTGATCATCATCAGCACTTCCGGGTTTTCCCGCAGCGACACACCAACGGCGGCACGCAAAAATCCAAATGCGGCAGCAGCGCTTCCGGGTTTTTGCGCGCTGCCGCAACGGCGGCACTTCCAGGTTTTCCCGCAGCGACACACCAACGGCGGTTGGTGTGTCGCCACGGGAAAACTTTGGAAAGCCCTATGTTAATTGGTATTGATATTTAATATTTTTAAAATGTAGAAAATGAATCCTTTTTTCTGATGAAGTAATCCAGCACATAAAATGAAGAAAATAACCAAATAAAGGCAGTCAGAGCACTTTTTAATTATTAACGTTGCTCTTTGATTTTAGGGAGCTGCCCTGTTGTAATATCTGTCCTTTGTTTTGATTTGTTTTTCTTATTGTTGTATCTTTTTTTTTTGTGATTGCATTGTAAATCATCTCAAGCATTCATGATGCGAAGGATAAATTAAAATACATTATTTTTTTCTTAATGATCTTGGAAAACATTTTAAAACATCAGTGCAACAGAGTACCTTTATGGCACTGGTAGTTTAACAGGCCATTGGCTGGTGCATCAGCTGAGGCCCAATATGGAATGGGCAGCATTGGCAATCATGGTGACTTACAGCCTTATCGCCTTGGAATTGGGCTACTGCCCTGTGCTGTACATGGAGCTGCTTTTGAAAATTACCCACAACTGCAATTAGCAGAGAATGTGGCTGTCCACAGGTTAGCAGGTAAGAGCCACCACAGCCATCTGACTCTGTCGGTGCTGTGTTGGCTATGGATAGATTTCCAAGTATAAATTAAAGTCCTGATTCTGACCTCTGAAGGCCCACATGGCTTAGCTCCCAGATACCTTCAGGATGGTCTCTCCTGCATGGAATCACCTTCTCCTGTGCATTCAGTCCAGGAGGGGATGCCCTGAGTCCTCTCCCTCTGTGAGGGACCCGGAGACAGATCTTCTTGGTAACTGCCCCTACCCTTTGGAATACGTTCCCCCCCAAAGCTCCTGATCACTCCTATCCTGTTGTCAATTAGGAAGGCTGTTAAAAGTATTCTGCTTTGTAGGGCCTTGGGGTTTAATGGTCAACTCACATGCATTCATTGGGGAGGGTGTGATGTTGGTTTTATTTTATTGGTTGAATGTTTTTATTGCTGTATGCTGGTTTATTATTTATGTATTTAATTGATTTTTATCCCGCCTTTGTTATTTTTATAAATAACTCAAGGTGGCGAACATACCTAATACTCCTTCCTCCTCCTATTTTCCCCACAACAGCAACCCTGTGAGGTGAGTTGGGCTGAGAGAGAGAGTGACTGGCCCAAGGTCACCCAGCCAGCTTTCATGCCTAAGGCGGGACTAGAACTCTCAGTCTCCTGGTTTCCCATTGGCTCCTTCCTAGGGCTGAGAGACAGGGACTGGCCCAAGGTCACCCAGCCGGCTTTCATGCCTAAGGCGGGACTAGAACTCTCAGTTTCCTGGTTTCTAGCCCATTGCCTTAACCACTAGACCAAACTGGCTCTACAATATAATAATACTATGATTTTATTTTGTTTTTATAGATGTAAACTATGAAGGATCACTTTGAAATTAGTGGAACTGTGTAGAAACTGTCTAACAAACAAACAAATAAAATTTCCCTTTTGATCACAAATTTAAATTTACAATTGTCTTTAGGGGCTGCCAGGTGGTCTGGAGGCTTCAAATTGGTTACCTTTGAGTTTAGTAACTACAATATATCCTAGGCCAGGGTAAAGTTGTGACTGTTCTACCAAGTCCACCTCAGTTGTGTACCAAAAATTGGCAAGGATTTGACAAGCTTCTTGTTCTTGCATTCCCATGTTGTTGATGTATAGCATAGCTAGGCTGCATTTGGCCTAATATGTCACAGATTTTATATATTCGTTCTAGAGTTTCTTTCAGGAACTTTAAAACAGATGTAACTTTTCACTACCTATTTGGTGCTTGTTTATTAGAGTGATACACAGATAAGTGTTGATGAAACTACACTCTTACCTGTTGATGATGATAAGTCTATTTTAACCCAGTTTAATTCATGTATTTAATTCATGTATTGATGAACCATTTTTAATCATGTATTGATTATTATTTAGCACATAGAAATAGCCATGATGTTTTGTATCCATTAGAAGTGCCTTGACCAGTGGTTGACAGCAATAGATGAAAACCAGACCATCTGCCTTTTCCTTAGGAATGCCTGCTCCTTAAGGGGATGGATGGGACCCTGGTACCAAGTTACTCAGGAATGTGTAGGAATGTTATACCTTAGTGTACCCTTTTATCTTTAGTTGAACTATGTTACCATGACTACTGAGAATGTATGTATGACATTGCTTTCCATGATTGGTTTGCAGTAATGTATGCTTTTCGATTGGTTTATAATTTTGTATGCTGTTCAAAATTGTATATGGAAATAAAAGTCTCAATCCTTTCCACTATCTGGTGTGTTTATTGGGCCCGCATGCCAGGTAAAAGGACCTGAGCTTTCTGGGATAACAGTGAGGGTTTCATTATGCACTTATCTACTTTTTTCCTCATGTGAATTCCCACTACTACATATACTTGCAATACAAAATGTATATGCAGATATACAGTGTTTTTTTTAAAAAAATAGCCACAAAAATACTACAGTATATCATAAAATCTGTTTTACTTGAGATTCTATTTCTCACTAGAGGTAGATAAAAGCAACTTGGATCAGCCTGATCAATTACTAACATAAATTGACAGTCTGTCCTCCTCAAATTGAATCCACTGTGGTACCTTAAGACAGAAACAGAGAAACCAATCTGCCAATCTTTTGATTTCATAATTTGGTGCAAATGCATTAGCACCATCCAAAACTCCTCCTTATTAATATTGATTAAAAACAGGTACTACAACGTTTCATCTTCACCAAAAGGCCAAGAGGCAACTTTTTAAAGCATGGAGTTAGTTTTATATTAATACGATATAGATTTTTTTTCTCCCATTAAGTTTTAGTTTATTTTAATCACTATTAGGTATATGTGCATGTTGTAATGTGTTTGTAGCCTTCTAAATCATGTTTAAACACACAGTTAAAGAACACTGTTAAGCTGCATGTTACTTACTTGCAAAAACTTTGGAATAAAGAGTTGGAATATCTTATATTAACTAATATTAACTAATCAATGATTACGGGTCTTGTGACTTACAATCTTGAGATGAGGCTAATTCAAAAAAAGACTTTTGTTCGTGTTTATTGGATACTTCAGACAATATTAGAGTATTGGCTGTCAACTTTATTGAAGTCTAAAATGATGGAGCGGACTCTTACATACTGTACATTATATTGGCTGGTCCCATTATTGTTCTCTTTCCGAACATATTGTTCCATATGTTTGGAAATAAGTTTTTGGAAGAGTATTATTTTGAAAGCAGTTGGATTTGACCCTATTTCCCCTGTAATTGACTTTGTAGGGCTATTTTCTGAAATATTTTCTCAAAGCATATGAAAACTAACCTTTGACAGCTTTCCTCTACCACAAGAGCCACCCCAGTTATCTTTAAATTACTTGATTTTGTTCTACAATTTAGAACTGCAGCTGGATGTTATTTTTCTTCAGAAAGTGATGCTTTTCATTTTAATAAATGCCCTGTTCTGCACATTCTTCAACTGCATCTTTTTATTAAATAAGAGATGACTGCAGAAATAAATAAATAATATGAATGAGCCAGCTATGGGCAAAAATGATTAAGAGTGTAATTCAGCACAATTTAGCATCAAGGAGTTTATCAGGCTTATTCTGTAAAGCTTAGATAGATCAACTTTTGAGTGATTTGGTTTTCCTTTCATCTTTGTTATCATGTTTTTTTTTACTGATTTTTATTTGATTTTTATTAGACTACATGATTAAAATGCTATTTGCCTTCTGTTTTTTTCTTCTGTCTCTGCAAATACGTTTTGTGCCAGGTGGAATAAGAGGGAAGGAGGGAGACAAAGGGAAACAAAAAAAAGAAATATTTAAAACAGGACTCTAAGCATATGCCGAGTTAAATCCATGAAGATTGTTTTACATATTCTTTGGAAATGCATAGTTAGGTTTGTAATAAAACATTGGGAATTTAAAATTAAATTAGAAGGGTTATATCAAAGGCATCCACCTGAGGAGGGTCAGAAAAGTCAAAATATGTGTGATTGAAGCCTTGTCCCTTTTTACAAGCTGTAAAGGTATTTAGAGCTATCCTTGGGGAAGGTATGAAAGAGCTTGGAAATGGGAGGGACTTGGAATAGAGATTACACAGTCCTGAGATAGAAGGAAGCGTGAGAAAGAAACTAAAAATTGAAGCCATTAGTGGCCTGCTAGAACCACTGAATGGAGCAGAACTTAATGTAGTGTAAGCACGTGTACAGAAAAAGAATATTATTTAAAAAACAGAGCCAGTGATCATGTTAGAGAGATACAGGTTATTGATCTTACACTTTTAGCCTACCCAAGCATAAAAAATCACACACTTAGACAATGTAGTTTCAAAAGTAAGTAAAAAAGGCTTACTGATTTTATTCTTGGTCCAGTTACATTTTCGTTCAGAAAGATGACTCCTTGTTCTTCTTCTGTCCCTAAACTTTGTGAACCCCTGGCCCTAATTTGCTGCCAGGGCTGTGTGGAGAGAGGGGGAAAAATATCCTAGGCCCATCCATGGCCTATGATGGAGAGAGAGAGAGCAAGAGCATGCTTGCTTCTCGGCTGGAGAGATGAGAAGAGGAAGTGGGAGAAGCAACAACAAAACAGCTTCCTCTAGAAACAGTAGAGAATTCGCATCCTAGAGCAGAACTCATCCACATGCTAATGAGGCATGTGCATTTGCTGAATTTCCAACAAAAATAACCGCATCTTGATTTTATTTAGTAATGACAAGACACAGAGAAACTGGCTTTTGGGATTCTGTTATTTTACCCTATAGCAATAAAGTGGCATTCCAGGAATCTCTGCAGGGTCTGCTTCCTGACCAGGAAGCCTCAAAAAGGCTGACACACAAGTTGCACAAGTGATGTACATCAAAGAGGACTTCCATCACACCATGGGGGATGCCATCTTGATTTTCTTGACCTCCTCTGCAGATGCCTCTGGATTTTTACTTTCAATGTGCTTTCCTGCTGCTCAAGTATTACTTTTTTTCTTCCCACCCCAGAAGGAGTGGTCTAGAAATTCCTTTCTCTTTTAAGTTTAATGTTCATGTGTAACAAAAATATGTTATTGTAATTGTGGGCCAAGGGTCATGTTTTATTATTTTTGTCTTTGTTATGTTTTTTTTACTAAGAATATATTTTTGTTATTATTTGTATGGCCAGCCTTCCTGTAAAAATCTGAAATCCCATACTACCAAACAGAGACTTCAAACTGAGGTTTTCAAAGGTGAACAGCTTTAATTATTTGGCAAAAAAAAAAAAAAAAAGCTGGGTGTGATACCCACACACACAAACATGGAGTCTAATAGCAGATTATATAGTTACAGAGAACAAAGAAATTTACATTTCAGCATAGGGACCAATCAAGTAGTTTCCACAGACATTATACCTCCTCTTCTGGGCAGGCACGTGAAGAAGAGTAATTGGCAAGGAAAAAAATATTTGGTAATTCTTTTGATAAGAGACAGAACTGACCAGCTTTGATCTCCCTCAATTTCTCTTCTGTTCCAGTTATCTATCTGTCTCTTTCCAAGAGAGTTAGCAGACCTTGAAACATTCTTGTCTTCCCCATTAACACGCTACATTTCAAAGGATTCAGGCAAAAGTTAATAAACATGCCTTCAGCAGAGAGGGATCCTCCCAAATGGCTATAGTGGGGCCCCTTTCCTCTCCAAACAAACAAGACACTTACAATTTCATCCAGGAAACCTTGCTAGAGTGGCTTGAATCATGTCAACTGGATTTCTATTTTTTCAGTAGAAACGTTTCACTCCTTATCCAAGGAGCTTCTTCAGTCTGAGTAAAGTTAGTAAGGGAATCCTTAAATATGTTTCTAGGGTGGCTGTGTGATCTTGCACCTGGGGCTAGGTCATGGTTATTTTGAGATGTTTATTTCTAAGTCCCTTTATCATCTAAAGGAGGATCGTTAAGATTGAGTCAGCAGTTTATCTTCATCTAAATGAAAAAGGACACTCATTTGAGGACATTAATGTTCACATTTTAGACAGAGAAGATAGGTGGTTTGAGAGAGGGGTCAAGGAATCCATTTATGCCAACTTGGAAAATCCTTCCTTGAATAGAGGTGGGGGCCTCAGGCACAACCTTTCCCCTATCTTCCTTCCTGCTTTGTCTTCTGTGCCTAGGAAGATTAAGACCATTTCGCAAGCTCAACAGCAGCAGGGTAATCTTAACGATCCTCCTTTAGATGATAAAGGGACTTAGAAATAAACATCTTAAAATAACCATGACCTAGCCCCAGGTGCAAGGTCACACAGCCACCCTAGAAACATATTTAAGGATTCCCTTACTAACTTTACTCAGACTGAAGAAGCTCCTTGGATAAGGAGTGAAATGTTTCTACTGAAAAAATAGAAATCCAGTTGACATGATTCAAGCCACAGACTGTTCCACCTGGATGACTGAGAACCTTCATCGACATCTTGCTAGAGTGAAACAGAGCACACACACTTGTGTTATAGAAACTATATAAAGGTGTTTAAAACTACACAGATAAAAACTATATAAACTAAATATTAAAACTATGAGGGGAAGGCCATATATATTATTATTATTAGCTAATTATCAATTTATTTGGTTCCTTGTATTCATATTTGATTATCTCATTAAAATTCTGAGAGGATGTGATATTTGGAAATAATTTTAATATTTAGTACTTAGAGTTTAAACTGTTTCTGTCAATGAGCAGATTTAATTTGTGAATGCAGTTCACTTATCAGTCATTGCCATGCTTAATTTTATACCTGGGATTGTGGGGCATAGCTCCCCAATATCATCAGAAGATAGCTGAACCAGAATCTTTGCATTTAAGACAGATCCTATTAAAGGGATGTGCTGTATTTGGCTCTAAAGGCAGATTCACTCTGAAAATCCTTTTTCCCAGTTCGTTTTCTGTTGGTTTTGACAACATGAGGATTTTTGGCATTATGATGCCACTAGGGTTTTTAATATCACTGAGAAACAAAGAGAACTCTGGGGAATCCTCTACTTCCAAGCACAAATCTCACCATTTTTCCTGCTGTTACAAAGGGCAAGTATGTAGAATAAATCAACATGTGTGGCCAGATGTTAACAAGAAGGTAACGGAGTGTTAATAAGTAACCCTAGTGATCCTTAATCAAGAAAATTATTTAGTTGATTGGCCTGAACTTTTCAGAATGTCCAGTTAAAAGCTGAATAACCATTTTACTACTTGTGCATTTAAGGATTGGTACATCACAGAAAGAGAATAAAGTAACAGACATTTATTAATGCACAAAAGAACAAGAAGTGCGTCATAGTTGCCTTTTCATTCCCAATCTATATGCAATCATCCAGAAGTCTATACACTGCTTACCAGCATATATTTGTAGGCAATTGTATTCTTCGGAGTCCTTGGTACTCTCTGAGCTTGGTTGTTTGCTTGCAGAAGTTTCATTACCTGACTAGGTAAAATCATCAGTGCGAGTGAGTGAGGTGTTTGCTCCCTGTTTATATACAGTAGCTCGCCCTGCCAGTGTTGGTGGGGCTGTGGTTTTCTCCTTGGTAGTTCCTTGATTTGGGTATTATTGTTTGCTTGATTGTTTGTCTGGGTGTTGGTTGCTGGAGAGGATGTATTCTGGTCTTTTTGTTTCCTTCTTAGGTTTTTTATTGTCTCTTTTGAATAGTGTGTAATAGCTTAGCTTGTGAATAGCAGCATCAAGCCTAAATCTATGCAGATTAAGAAAAGGGCAGGGTCAAACAAGTTAAAATTCCCAGTTTTTCACTTAAGGAAGAGTATTTGCAAAAGAATTCTTGAGAATATTGGGTGCCTCTTAGCTACAGAAATAACATGGACCAATTCTACCATTTACCTTCTGTTAGTAGACTGTCTGGACATATACATGAGTATATAGTATATAGATTATATGTAATAGATCCATCCTTAGGGCTTTACCTTTTAGGTCTAGAAATTTATGTATGAACATAGTGAGGTAGTATCAGATTTACCAATTCCTAAATTCTGAATCAAATTAGGTAATTTCAAAAACAATGGACTAAGAAAACATGTACATTTCTCCCCAAGAAATTTATATCAAGAAAAACTTCAAGATGGGGATAAGAGAGGTTCTACTTTTGTGACAGAAAGACATCTCTGTCTTCTAATGACACAGAGAATGGTTATAGAGAACAACACTGGCAGTTCTGCTGAGCACATCCTTCCCAAGACTCTGGTCTCCATCTTGAAAACCAATTTTATTCGCTTATTAGGTATATCACAATCTACTTCCTAGTATTTTCTTCATTTATTGGCTTAGATCAACTTTCCTGTTCTGCTATTCTTTTTCAACTAATACCAAAATGGTGCTCTGGATCAACACAATAAAGTAGCTACTAGATTTTGTATTTTATCTGAAAATTGTGCCAGAGTTGACCTTCTCAAAACAAACCTGAGGAAGTGAACATATTTTTTTTCTATTTTAGAATCCCATATCCTTTATCAACAAAAAACAACACATGGCACATTCAGATTCAGGTTCTCTGTTACTACTGCTCATTCTTAGTATATATGAATCACATTTGAAGGTCTTGAAATGAATAGTCAGTCACTTTTGAAATATTTGGCAAGCTTTCCTGAAAGAACTAAGGGCAACACAATATTTCATTCACTGTTTTATAAATTACTGTATTATAACCAAGAATCATAGCTTGGATCATTCACAGCTACAAGCAACTTTGTGCTGCTCTTTGCCATGAAGAACTGCTAACATTGAGCTGGATCCAAATTAGCATTTAACTGAATTCCAGTCAAATCAGAAGATGGAGCATAAAAGGCAGTCTTCGTGATTTTTCCTTTTTCCTGCAATCCGTGTGTCTCCTTTTTAAAAACTGCTCTGAAGGACTGTGGAGGCTTTCCAAGAAAGCATGACAGGAGACTAAAGGAAGAATTTCCAACCTTACCAACCTCTCCTCTAAAGGGAAGTATAGATCCCAGTGCTTGTTCTTTATGAATGGAAGGAACCCGCTAAAGGACTTTATTTCTCATCCTTGCATTGCTCCTACAGTAACAATCCTATCTACAAGCAGTGGTGTCTACAGGGGGAGGTGTCAGAAAAGTCCAGATAGTAGCCATGACCATTAATTGAAGTTAGGCTTTGGCTTCCTGGAGGTCTGTGGTTGAGCTGGCATCATGGTTAACTGTAGGATGAGTTTTCATCATTCATGGCAGATTGGTGAGGGATTCTTTCCAGGTAAAAGAGCA
Organism: Charina bottae; assembly: GCA_023362775.1. NCBI lineage: Eukaryota > Metazoa > Chordata > Lepidosauria > Squamata > Charinaidae > Charina > Charina bottae. The sequence goes on from JALMGJ010000003.1 coordinate 44,468,076, forward strand.
AAAAAATTCTTATTGACAATTGGCTGAAGTTAGGATTAGGGTTAAGGTTGCCTTATCCTGTGAAGCAATCACCATGTATCGTAAATAGTAGGTTACCTCTACTGATAAAGCCTAAAGGATCAACCTACAATTATAAATCACAGTAGACCTGAAGAAAGCCAGACCTAACTATAACCTGGCAGGCAAATCCTACCATAATATGAATGACTGCCAGTAATGATAAACACTCCCTCAAAAGCTAATGTTATTAAATTTAACTGTAAATTTCAAGAAAGACCAACCCTTTTAGCATCTGCTGGGGGAGGCTGTTTGTTGCTAGTTTGCTGGTGCATTATGTAAAGCCGAGACAATACTAGCTTCAACAAGTTAGTTTATTCACAAGAAACAGGGAGACAGACACAGCAGCCGGATCATGTAAAATGATTGCAAGCATACACCAGGACTCAGGCAGGTCTACAGTCCTTTATATAAATAAAATCCAATTATTACAGGCAGCTGTGCAATAGCCCTTTGCTGAGTCAGCCCCGCCATATACTACAGCCCTATCTTATCAATGGGATTTACACTAAAACTCTAACCCTAACTTATAGATTTCAAGGAGGCCTGATTCTTTCCCTTTTACCTATATAAATATTTTATCCTAAACTTACCAAGCAATCCTTTTGCAACATACATCTAAGACTTCTATTAAACATAAAAACTCACCCTAAAGGTAACTTTCACAGCAAACTGAATCACAGAGCTCAAGGAAGTTTAACCCTAACCCTATTGTCACCCTACCATTACCACTAATGATAAAAAACTCACCCAAAAGCTAAATACAGCACAGAATCTATATTGATATGAAATGGATCTGTTAATTGCCTGAGAAATAAAACTCCAAAGTCAATATACAATATATTACAGATCAATCTAGCCTTGTTTTCTTTTCATTTAACTAGAATATATGTAGTACATAGAATACATAAGGAGAATCTATTCATCATTAAAGCATCAGTTTGCATTATGTGATCCTGGTTATGTATTTTTCCTCACAAACGTATTCTAAGAATTTTAGAGACCAATAGATAGAATGTGGTCCATAAAAAAATTGGAAACCATCTACTTTTTGAGCATTTTGCTCTGTCCTAAAAGATGGAAGTTGGCTTTAAAAATCTCAGAAAAACAAGTGATTCCTTATTAATCATTAGATCACTGAAACAATACCCTTCACTCCTGGACTTCAGGAAAAAATTAAAAACTTGGCTCTGTGATCTCGCCTGGGGCAAGAAGGAAAGTGGTCACGCTTGGGGATGGCTGATTTCTTAGAGCCGCCTCAAATATTTTAAATATTTACTTCCCTTCAGGAAGTCGTTAAAGACCTGGTTCTGCCGCCTTGCCTGGAATGAAGGACATAATAGTTCCTCCTGGGGGTGGTTAGCGTAATAATATCCTCCTTTTAAGAACATACCATCTTTGGATTTTTATTTTTTATTTTTATAGTAGTTTTTAAATGTATAGGCTTTTAACTTTTATATTGTGATTGTAAACCGCCCAGAGTCTACCATGGTAGAGATGGGCGGGGCTAAATCCAATAAATAAATAAATAAATAAATAAATAAATAAATAAATATGTTTAGCTTCGCTGTAAGAGCCACCTGCCACTTGGATTTTATTGTATTTATATTTTATTGTTATTTTTATTGTATTTTAATGATGTTGTTGTGGTTGTGAACCGCCCAGGGTCCATCCTTGAGGGGGAGATGGGTGGTCATGGAAATTTAATTAATAAATAAATAATAATAAATAAATAATAAATATAAAGTTTTTAATCATGTTCCTATAAATGAAAAAAATACATAGCAATACAACTTTGCATTTCCAGCATTCTCAAATAAGTTACCTGGCCAAAAAAGGAAATTAGGTGGACAGATATGATCTGGTTATAATAAATCCATGTTGGCTATTCATGTGCCACTCATTTCTTTGGAATGGTTACACATTCATTGTTTTAGGAATTGCCCTGATAGCTTCCTATGGTAGAAACATAGACCTTCATTCACTAGCACTCTAATACACAGCTCTAGTATGAATCTCCCTCTCATAATTCACAGGAGAGCCCACATTAGTATGTAAAGATATTTTATCATGCAGGGGGGGAAAGGCGAAATCAACAAGATATCATTTCAGGCTATGTAGAAAGGACTCAATCTTGAGTTTGTTTCACCTACAAGAAACACAGCACCTCCTATTAATTGAAATTACAACAGCATTTCCTCACAGTAACAGCACTGTATTTATTATCTCATTCATCAGTCACGTCAGTCAAAGCTATTTCCATTATGCAGATAAAGAGTGACCTTTTCAAATATCAAATCAGTCTGGTATACTTGTTCCAAATTTAATGTAGCCACATTCTAACTTACGTTAGCTCTCAGATGTGATTTGCTTTTTGTCCAGAGTTTATAGTCACATAGAAGGGTTTTATTTTTCCTATTTCCACAAAAAGTATACTTGCAGTGTTTGTGTATCAGTCATTATCTCACCAACATTCCAGAAGGATTTTGATGCTTTTCTGGATACCTCTATGTTCTGTTTCAGCTAAATCTAAACGTATTTCTTGATTTTTTAAAAAGAAATTTTAAATTAATGCTGTCATGATGTCTGCATTTTTATATGTATTTTTGTGATTTTATACTTTATTGTTGCAAAGGTTTGTTGTTTTGCTGTTTGCATTGTAAAGCTATACTAGAGTTTTGAAGAGGAAGGTATAAATATATAAATTAAAGCAAAATGCTATATATTCAATACTGCTGCTAATAATTGTGTTAAGGAATCTTTGATTGATTGTTTGGCCGATTATGTGCCATCAAGTTGGTATCAACTCTTAGTGACCACCTAGATAGATTTTCTCCATGACAATCTGGCCCTAACCAGGTCCTTCAGGTCTTCCAGTGGTGTACCCATCACCACTGTAACCATGTCCATCAACTTGCTGTTGGTTGTCCTCTTCTTGCAACATTCAAAAGCTAGGGATTACAGAAGGAAAAAACACAATTTTTCTGAAACAGCTCAAATCAGTACTTAGTAAAGTAGGATTCATAAACATTAGATTTGTTATAGACTAGAATTTTGATGAAAATAATCATCAGATTCCCTTTTTTTAAAATTGAAATTTTTTCTGAGCAAATACATAGTTATAGAAAAATAAATTGGCCCAAAATGTCATTTGAATTACTTGGGTATTTATCTGTGAATATAGTTTTAAAATACCATGCAGTTACAACAGCTGGTTTTGTCTATTATTCTAGCCTTCCCAACCTGATGTCTTCAAATGTGTTGGACTGTAGTTTCAAACATTCCCTGACAACATGCACATTGGCTGGGGATAATGGGAGTTGCAGTTTCACATTTGGAGGGCCGTGATTTCAGGAAGGCTGCATCAGCTGCTACCAAAGTCTGACAAATAGCAAATGATCAAAAGAACAACTAAGCAGGCAATGAACCATGAAGGACTTTTGTGTAGGCTTTTGCGTAGTTGCCATTCATTTCAGTGGCACTTGAGCAGAAGGCTTGTAACCTATGTGTGAACAAGAAGTTAACCTTTGTATATGCTCAACATTCTTTAGACAATTTCCTCTAACAAACAAGAAAAATGTTCACATTGGCCAAATCATTACCTCAGTATTGTTTGCCCTGTTCTCATGTCACTAAGTCACTAAGTATTAGAAGCGGAGAATAGAAGAATGTATGTTTATGTAATGGCTGATGAGGCACATGAACAGTCACTAAACTAAAGGCAGGTTTTGAATTGTCTGTTAATGATGACTGATATGCCATGTAGCATTATCATGAGCATTATTGAGTACTTGTGTTAGAACAAACATCACATATATCATCACTGCATTTCAGAGTTTTATTCTGGAAGGGGATTTTGCAGACCAGACAAAGAGAACGAAAGATTTGAAGCCATTGCTCTCTAGATTTCCATGTTAAGCAATTGGAAGATATCTATCTTATGTGGTGGAGAGTTAAAACAAGACTTTTTAGCCCTTCAGTGCCACTTTCCAGAACAGGCAGATACGATAGGTTCTTAAATATTTAATGGCAATGTAGTACAATATTGCTCCGTACAGGTCTTACGTTGTGTTTTTCTCATATTGAATTTTACTGTAAGTCCAAAGTATATTATCATGCTCCTTCCTCTATCAACCTGTCACTCTTCATTACATGTGATATAGGTGTGATGAATCTGAAAGTATTGTATTTATTTTGGACACTTCAGCTCCATAAACGCTACATGTCCCAGCATAAATGATAGCAATTATTATTTTTATTTCAATTTATTTCAATTGTTTAATTGAATAATTTCTATTTATTTATTTATTTATTTCTATTCTTTGTTATGATGCATTATTCATTTTATTATTCATTTTATTAAAATTATTTCAATTTCATAATGCAGTCAAGGCCTTAAATTTGAAGCCATTAAATGTAATTTTAAAAAGTTAATATCAATCATTAACTAATTCAAATTGAAAAGCCCTGGCTAAGTAGGAAAGCCATGAAAACATATGCCTACTTTCGTCAACCACAGCTTGAACCTATGTAGAATGCCTGTCTTAAAAAACCCAGACCTGGGCTGCTTCTCCCCAATTTTTTTCTTTCCTTTGGCTGACTCATGCCAGCACAAGAGCAGCTGTGCCTGGCCAGCCACAAAACCCATATGCCACATCTCCCCCTCCGTTAGGGAAGAGCCTAGTGGACCAATGCTCATTTGACAGACAAAGGGACAACTGGCTCACTATAACCACAGAAATGCTTATATGCCCTGGCTAGGTAGGAATGCCTGGAAGGATTTGTTTCTGGCTTTTATGTCATAATACTTTTCCTGTTTTGCTTGGGTGCCTTTTAGATTAGACTGGGCCAGATCTGTGATCTGCTTCAGCCTACCTCTCAAATTTATTATATAAGAGACTATCCTTTCCTTTCCCTCCACAGGTCTGGCTAACCAGGTCTCTGTTACTACATCCAGGAGACCTCTGGGTTGTCTGCCATATAACAGTTCAAATAGGTTGAATCCAGTTGAAGTTTGGGGTACTTCCCTGTAGGCAGACAGGAGGCATGGCAAATACTGGTACCAAGTTATTGGTTCCTGTCCAGCATAGATTTTTAGGATTTTGGTTAGGGTGGCATTAAATTTCTCTGGCAATCCATTACACTGAGGATGGTAGGGGGAAGTCCTCACACCCCTAATCCCAAATTCAGTGTACAGCTGTCTCAGCAGAGCTGATTAAAAAATACTACCCTAGTTTGGTAGAATCTCAACAGGGAATCCTGTTATAGGAAAAATGTACTTAATTCTGCCACTACTCTCTTCGCTCCTATGTTTCTCAAAGCCACAGCTTCAGGGTATTTGGTTGCATAATCTGTATGGACCAAAATATACTGATTCCCTTTGCTTGGCTTGAGTAATGGGCCCAGTATGTCCATCTCACATCTTGAAAAGATCTCTCATGGTCTTCTCTTTTACTCTCCCATTTCCTTCTGTCCTGATCAAACTCTTCTCAAGACTCACTCATCCCTCACTCCCAGAGTGATAGGAATTGGCTGATTTACTTTAGAGTGTGCTCAGTGCCTTTCATTATGCTTTCTTGGACCTCATCAGCCATCCCTCTGTGTAGACATTGTGTGAAGCACCTCCCTCTTGGCCACATTTTTTTGGGGGGCATTGTGTTCCTTGTATAGGATTTGGTCTCTGTAAAGGATGACATATTCTCTCAATGTAGTTTCCACCTCCAGCAATCACTGGATGATAGAGGATTGTTTTCCAGAGATCCAGCATTTCCCTGAAAGTCCATACAGAGTGCCACTTTGAAACACTTGCCTTAGAAACGGGATTTGAATGGTCTCAAGAAGAAGTATCTTACTTCCTTAACCTAATTCCACTCCATAAAGAAGATATGCAGTTTGGTCTAGTGGTTAAGGTGCTGGGCTAGAAACTAGGAGGCTGTGAGTTCTAGTCCCGTTTTAGGCATGAAAGCTGGCTGGGTGACCTTGGGCCAGTCACTCTCTCAGCCCAACTCACCTCACAGGGTTGTTGTGGGGAAAATAGGAGGAGGAAGGAGTATTAGGTATGTTCGCCACCTTGAGTTATTTATAAAAATAATAAAGGTGGGATAAAAAATTAAATATAAATATAAATATAAATATAAATATAAATATAAATATAAATATAAATATTATAAATAATATAAATATAAATATAAGCTTGATGGCTACTGGAATATACTAATTTCCCCTTGTGTAGAGGAAAGACAAAATAGCTGCATACAAAAGAGCCCTCTGAACTGCATATGAACATGGCTTTTATTATCAGATGAGTAGAAAAAACAAACCAGTTGCTCAAATTTCTGTCCCTTAATTATTCAGATCAGGCTTCTGAATGTTTTCGAAAACACTGTGAACTTAGTTTAATAGCAGCAACTGATTCCTACAGAAGAGGGATAAAGATCAGAGTGCCCTCTTCAGTCCTGTTGGAGGTAGTGATGGGATCACTGCATCATGTGCATCAAGAAGCATCACTCTGTGTCTATCTGCAATATTTGGTTTATGAATTTTTATTTTATTTTAGTGATTTATCAAAGAATTCATATGGAGCCTAACAAAGCTTTACTTAAATTCCTCCACTAACAGGGCCTAATTCTGGTCTGCTGTACTACATCTTACCTTCAGGTAAGTCTTAAGGTAAGAATAAGCAGATACTGATCAGTTGTCATACCTCTAATTATGATCAAATGCCTGCTTCAAATCAGTAAATGCAGCATATAAGGCAGACCTGTGCATTTTCCCACAATAGCTCAGCAGTAATCCTGTTCTATCATACTTCCGCCAGCATTTAAACCCACCTGATAGTATCAGCAATATCAGGAAGGTTCCCCCATCACTGCTGGAAATCACATTGGACTCTCTTACCAGATTTCTCCCTTCCACATGACCTAAGCAACTGGATGCCAAGTTTATTGGACCATTCCTATAAATGCATAGATCAATCTGTGGCCTTTTGCCTGCAGGTTACAGCCCTCTGACAATACATCGAGTTTTCCACCATTCCCTGTTGTTCCCACATCATGTTCCCCACATCCTTTGTGCACCACCACACGCATCTCAGTGGGAGAGAAGGAAGAATTCAGGGTCCAGCTTATTTTGGATTCCACCCACTATCAGATACACATTTGGGTCAGTCTTTATCAATTCCTCTGCATGTTTCATTAGGCAGTGCCAAGTTTGTGACTTAACGTGAGAAGACACTTTAACTAGCAGGAGATTATAATGGTTAAACTTAATTGATACTGTTAAGACATAGCTCTCCAAGGGGAAATACATCAAAATATAAAAACAGATAATAAAATACATAAGCATTTCTCTAAAAAGAGATACCAGATATTTCAGATATACTTCATGCATATACAGCCCCAAGGGACTATGCTACCCGATGAGCCCATTTTTTAATTTCATTTTGATTCACTTCTTACAGCTGTATTATGTTGCTCTTTTTAACGTGCATTCCTATTAGAAAGGGAGGATATGGACTTTCCTTCAACAGGAAAGTAACTAATTGAGTCATTATCAGAAGACAAGTCAAAATGTCATAGAATGTCAGTTCTGGAGCATTATGGGAAATAAGATTAATTAGCAATGCATCTGTGAAATTGTATCTTGCCAAGTCTGGAAAATAGATCCTGTTAGTTAAGTTATATAATGCAGTTTAAGATACACCTGCTTTCCTGACTCGTTCTCATCCATCACTTTGTTTATAGTATGTTCGTGGGAATTGCTGATCTGCACTGAAAACCATTTGTAGAGAAAAAGAAACAAGTAATGTTTGGCCCATTTGAATCATGATATACTTCCTACCTGCCCACCTCACATAGCTATGTTTCAGGAGTGAGTTTTCAATTGAATAAAAATTCTATTTCATATTGATTGGCAAATACAACTTTTGTACTTGGTCTTTCAAAGGCCGTATTTCCCAAAGTGGCTGGGCCAGGAATAACCAGTTAATTTAATGCAGTATTTCTTCTGTCACATTAAAATTACAATTTGGGGGGCAGCCATATTCAGAGGGTTGCTTGCATGGGGCCCTGAGATCACAGGTTGTGTAGCTCTTAATTAAGGGCTAAAACTATTTTCAATAATTCAGTTCTCAGAAAATGGAACATGCTGAACATTATGGAGAGATGCACTGTATGCCTTTATATCATAGCTGTATTTCAATCTGTGCTACTTCAAAGTATCCATGTATCTATGAAGGTTTGTAATACCGTAGTCCTTTCCTCGGTAATCAAGCAAACTCCCTAGGAGAAAATGACAAAATCAGCAGCTGTGTATCTGAGACCATGGAGCGTTCAGACCTTCTAGTCCTGATAGAAGGAAATGACTCAAACACAATAACAGGTGATAAAAGTCTATTTACAATACATACAGCAATATACAGCAGTCGTCAGTAGTCATAGTCCAGAGACAGAGAGTAACATTATCAAATAGTAAGGCGAAGAATAAAAATACATAAGTATAACTGTACATTTATACATCCATTATCCAATTGGAATATACATTACATCATCTGATTGCATCAGCCATTACATGCAGGTTGCCTCATCCTTGTTGCATCAACTTCTCTACTGTCAGAATGACACAACAGCTTCACTCTTATTCTGATACATTACCTTTCTAGTTTATTCTGTTCTACCTTGTACATTCCTAGGTTTATTTTATTTCCACACCTTAACAGAACAGTCATGTGGTTTTTTTCCCTTTCTCTTTGTGGCTTTGGCTTCCTGTTATTGGGTTCCTGATGCCAGTAGCAATGGAAAGCCAGCAAACTTCTCCCCATGCTCCCCCAGTGGCCCACAAATCAATAATTAGAAGGTGTCATAGAGCACACACCAGTCAAGTAGTAACCTGTGCATATGCTGATTTTAGTTTCAAATACAGGGATCTGTTCTGCATTCAGGATATGAACTAGGACTGCAAGAGGCACAACTGATTAATGCCCACTACATCCCACATAATCACACCTGCAAGTTGTTAAAAAGTTAATCATACTTTGCTAACTATGCAAATGGTGTCTTGTCTAATTCAGTCTTTGCTAAATCAAAAACTTGTTAGGAAGTTGTGTAAATTTCCATGACGAACACTGATTCCCATTCCTCAAATCTTCTGGCAAGATGGCAAGTTGGTATGGCACAAAAAGGACATGATAGTGTCAAACAATATATGGATCAAAGCCCTATCCCTCTTTTACACATATTGTAGCACACACAAAAAGGAGTCAGGGCTTTGATTATATGATCATGGCCCCTCTCTTGACTTTTCTGACCCCCAGCAGGTGGCCCTGCCCTCAATCAAGGGTCAGTTTAGTTGAGAAATTTCATAATAATTCAATTACAATTTCTGATCAGGTATCAGTAATGTCACTGATGTGCAGGGGGGAGAATCCAACTATTAGTAGTAGGTATTTTTTGCATTTCATTGTTGGAAGACTCTCAACTTCAGACTTGCCAGATCTCCTTTGTTTTTACTAGAATCTACAATATCTACCAACTAATAGTTCTGAAGATAAAGGCCTTTTTAGGAATAAAGATATATCTTCTTATGTGTATGCATGTTGTTCATTAAGCTTTGCACTAGGTAAAATCACAGATAACAAAGTCTGGATGTATAAGTAGGAAAACTTTGGCCTGTATAAAAAAATTATCAATTGCTGCAATCAGTGTTAATAATGTAATTTGCAACATGATTAACAGGAAATGATAAAAAGCTTTCTGCATTCTAGGCCTGCAATATTATGATACGCTTTCATTTAATTAGTATCTTAATACTGTCTTTTTAAGCAGAAAAAGCATTTTAGCACCAGTTAAATGACTGGCTTTTAAAAATAATTGTGCCATAAAATAGTGTTCATCACAAGGATTATAGTGAATGCATGTTTAATTTCAAGTGAATTTGACCTTCCTTGACCCAGCAACAGCTAATATATCACATCCAATGATGTCAGTACAGAAGACTGCAAAACTCCAAAACTGTGGAAAATATGTTGCAATTCTGTGCAATGAAAGAGCAATGATTCTTTATGGTAGAAACCAGACATATATCATGAAACTGCTTTAGGGGACTTTAGAAGAGCATTTGAGCCTAAATGAAAGCGCTAAATTTGCTAAACACAGTTAAAATGCAGTTTGGTTGGTGTTCTTGCTTTAAATTAATTGATGACTTTTTGCACATTAAAAAAGGCAAGAAAGAAAACTTTCTAGAAATGTAACACAAAGATAGCCATGGTAAACATGAAACTAATTCTGAATTTTACCTTTTATTTGTGCTAATACAGTATGAATAAGAAGAATAAACCATATCTCATAATGACTGATACACAGATCTTGGGAAATTCTTCTACTGTATATTCTTTTGGGGCACAATATTTTAGCTGCTTTGGTTGGCTTCCTTTTTAAAAAGCTAATCAGTGGAACAACCACTGATTCAAAGTTATTGGATGATGTCTGAAATTTTTAAAAGGAAAATGCATCGATGGGGATCTGTTATCATATAACAGTGAAAAAACTGCTGACTATTTTTCACTTTCAATTCTTACTAATATATCAGTGACTAGTGCAGGGTTCTCCAAAGTGGTCAATATTGACCCCCAAGGGTCGGTGGGACTATCCAGGGAGTCAGTGTTGTTGTTGTTATTTTTTTGTAGTACTGTTCATTAAAGTAGCTATTCATTAAAGTAGCTAGTACTATTTATTAAATTATTTTCATATAATAAATGTTTGGGAGTTGATAAACAATCTGAAACTTCATGAAGGGATCAATGAACTGAAGAATTTGGGGATCCCTGGTCTAGTCTTACTTATATGTGAAGCCCATTTAGCAGTCTGTTAGAACTTTTGAAATGGAGCAGAGCTGCAAAGTTTGTGTACAGAAAAAGAATATTGTTTAAAAAACAGAGCCCATGAGCATATTAGAGAGATCCAGGTTAATCTTACACCCTTAGCCCACCCAAGCATAAAGAAATGCATGCTTAGACATGGCAGATATGAAAAGTAAGTACAAAAGAGTCCTTACGTTTATTCATTGCAGGCACAGCATTTTGGGTAGATAAATGATGTTCCATTTCTTCTTCCTGTTCCCTAAACTTTATACCTCTTGCCCTGTTTGCTGCAAGAGATGCATGGAGAAAGGGGCTTGAAGCCTAGCACGTGGCCTCTCCATGGAGAGGAGCAGCCACGTGATGCTTCCTCCTCGATGGAAGAATCAGAGGAGAGAAGAGGAAGTGGGAGTGGCCACAAACAGCTTCCTCAAAAGCATGGAGAGCTTGCATCCTAGAGCAGCCATCCATATGTTGATGAGGCATGCTGGATTTGCCAGAATCTCCAACAATATGATCTTCATTTCCTCACATGTGTTGGAGATAGAATTTGAAATCAGGAAGTTATCATGCTGAGAAAAGTAGCAGTAGATATTATTAGGAAGACAGATAAAGTGATATGGTGCCATTTTAGCTTTGTGTCTGTTGCAATATCTAACTCCTTTTGCTCACTCAGAACTAGTCTCTCTCACAGGTCTCTCTTTTTTTTCTGACTGTTGTTTTAACTTGCCTCACGTTGCTTTTTTCGCAGTGTGCTAATGTTTCCTTCTTGGGAATGCTTGAGCAACCATTTGCTCAGATCTTTCCATAATCTGCAACCTAGTGCTTGAAGTTCAACCAAGATGGCTTATTTTAGAACACATTCAAATGCATGTCATGCTGATAGCATGTAAACTATATCAATTACACCAGAGGTGGGTAAGGTTTTGCTAGTTGGGGTCTTTACATGTGGGAAGCTTTTTCTTTGTTTTTTAAAGCTATGCTGATCCATGGTATAACAATATCTGAAGACAGAGAGATTCCTTCATTGGTTTGTTGGTTGGTTGGCTGGTTTTTTTTACTGATCCTACATCTGCTTACAAAATCTGAGAGGGAAGAAACTTAGCCAAAGAGGAAAAGAAGAGTGAAATATGTCTTTTTCCTCATGTTGTTTTTATTTTATTATTTATGAATAGATTAGTACAATGAAGAAAATCAGTGATGGACATTATATTGTCTTTGCCCCTTCCAGACTTTTCAACCCCCACAAAACACTCTAAATTTTGGTGTAATGTATCAGTAGGCTTGAATACAGAAAGCTGGAACATAACTGAGACTTGCAGTCTACTCAGGTTTGCAGCATTAATGTATTTCTTAATTTCCTTCCTTCTTCCCTTTTGTGTGAAAAAGACACAAAAGTATACAAACTGCTTGTCTTAGGATGTTACAGCATAGTTTACACAATTGGCACAGATGGAAATAATGCTTTTATAGTGCTGTGTACCATTCTGTGAAATATAAAAGGCACAGTATTTTAGAAGCCCTTCATTCAAGCCTAGCTGGGCAGTAGCTAAGGGCACCGGCTTCCTTCACATGATTAGCAGGCAAGTAGAACCTCACCCAGTATTGCTTCTTGCCTTATGATTAAGAAGTTACATTTCATAAGACAGTAATCCATGTACTGAGATAAGCAATGGGCTGGACAGCCCTTCCACTACACAAAAGCACCTGTTTGTGTCACATAGTCAGAAGACTATGGCAATAGAATTCTTTATTTTTAAGCTAACAGGGGAGTCGCATTAAGAGTTTCCATGGAATTACTCTAAACTTGGTAACTCCCAGCTGTCACAATTTTGTTCACTAGTAATATCTCTACATCAGCAGTGCATGGAAGCCACTATGAACATGCCTTGGATTGGAATACGGAAGATGTGCACCAGAGTTTTAATATAATGCCACCTAGATGTGACCTTCGTATGCACAGATTGTGAATAGCCTGCAAGATAGAGGCCATCATACATCCTCTAACAGGACATTTTGTAACCCAGTAGATATAAATAGGATCATGTCTAGACTAATCCTCCCAATCTGGATGCCCTTTAGATGTGTAAGGACTGAAACTCCTAGAGTTCCTAGCTAGCATGGCATTTGGTGCCCAAGAGAAAACTTTACATACAGCATTTTTGTTTTGATCTCTATGTAACAGAAACAAGCATTTTCAGAAGAGAGGGCTGAGGACTTCAGATAAGTCAGAATGTATATTGCATAACCAGATCATAGTAAGCAACATTTGATCCAGCTAATAGCTCAGCGGGAGGAGGGGGGAAAAAAGGCTGTGATGAGAAATAGCAGATGAGAAGTTTAAATCCCACTTGTGGAAGGTGTTGAAAAGATCTCATAGCACACTTTATCTTTTGAGTGACCTGCCACTGGAGGCAATAAACTTTAGGGACCACAATTATATTTACTTTTGTTTTTAACTGAAATATTGCTAATATAATGCAGAGAAATTTAGAAATTACCAAGAAAAATGACGTAGTCTGCAATAAAATATGCTAAAGTACAACAGATCTGACTCAATCTTGTCTGATGTCATTAGTAAAGTAAAAACTACTAATACTACTAGTGAAGTAGTAAAATTTAATGTATGGATGTTGGGTTTTATAATATATGCACCTTCCAAATTTCAAGAGTACTTGCTGTTGTCACGGAAATATCAAGGCAGCAATCAAAATTACCACCCATTGTCTCATTAATTGAAAAATAACATATTAGGAAATCAGGAGGTTTTTCTAAACTATCTTCACTAATTTATTTGATAACATAATGCTGTGCTACTTAGCTATGCAATACCTCCAAATATGATATTAACTTAATAATAAAGACATTATGGAGAATGAGCCAAGAGGCAAGCCTTTCTATGCTTCACTAAGCAATTCAATTGCGATTATAATTTCATAGTTCAAAATAATATAGCATGGCAAGTTATGATCAGCTTGCAGTACTAATGTCTCACTCGTCTCACCCCATGCCAGATGATTCTGAATATTTTCAGAAGTCAGTTCATATTAATGGTATTGTTTTTCTTCACATTGAGAAGAGATGAGAGAAAACAAGTCTACAGAGAAATGGGCTGGAGACTTTACCATCAAAGAATGAGGCAGTCCCAGATAAGGCTTTTCCAGAGACATACATATTAATAAACTCATATTCCTTTTATTCTCTTCCACACACCTTTCTGAAAATGTACCCTCCTAGTCCTGGTAAATAGAAATTAAAACACCCTCCACTGACACGATCAAGTGCTTCCTTAGTCTACCTGCAGTTGCTGGGGGGGGGGGAGGGGGTTCTCAGTGGACACCTGTCACATTAGGGAGTGAAAGATCAACCCTTCTCTCTGTCTCTCTGTTGAAAGATTGACAGAATGCATCAACTTCCTGCTCCCTATCAACCTGGGAGAACAGCCAGGTCTTTAATGCCTCCCCAAAGGCCAACAGGTCAGGGCCATCAGGATCAATGGGGAGATGTTGTTCCCTAGGGCAGTCAGTGCAACAGACTGACTCAATTGGACAGCTGATCAATAAAAACTAGAAGTATTTTCACGTGAAGATGTTACAATAACTTTGGGCTCTCTTATGTTCTGGAAGAACAGAGAGTAAAAAGAAAGAATGGGATTCTGCAACTAGAAAACCAATGGGACATCTCTCTCTAACTATAAGTGATAATTTACTTGTTCATATAGAAGAGGGCAAACTTCAAAAGATATAAGAGTAGGCTACAATAATTTAAACAGAGCAGTATAATTTCACAAGTTTCTTTGATGTTGCAACTTTATTACAGGAGACTTAAAATGTAACTGTTTTACCTGCTCACATGACCTTTTTCTTCAGGGCTGGATTAAGGCCAACTGATGCCCTAAACACAACCCCAAAATGGTGCCCTTCGGCCTTTCCGTTGCTTAACTGACAAGACATTAAGACTCAATGAGTGCTGAAGGTGAAATAAGAGATTAAAAATTCAGTTTTCTTCCAGGCCAGAACCCACAACTGTATTAAATATAAATGTTTTAATTTTGTTATTTAACATTAAATAGCAGTAAGCAATATAAGCAAATTTTTATTTATAACTAGAGCAATAGAAAAAATGCTATTTTTCAACACTTTTTAATGCATTTTATAATAAAATTGTTATAAGGGGTTTATAACAATAAACAATAAGTTTGGTCTAGTGGTTAAGGTGCTGGGCTAGAAACTGAGAGTTCTAATCACATGCTTATTTTGCTTAATGGTTAATCCAGGGCTGTCTTTCTTGGGAGAAGGAAAGGAGATAAAGGACTAAGACAGAAAAATGCCTGAAGTTGATAAAAAAGATTTTCTGCTTCACTATCTACCTCTAGAATATGTGGAGATTATCAGTTTTCTTCAAATAAGAACAAATGTAAGATTGACTTTTGATCAAGACCACCTGCAGAAGTTTCATCTCAAAAAGCAGACACAGAGAAAGGTAGAACAAGTTTATTGATTGATTGACATATCAAAAAGAGCTGCCCAGTAAGAAATGTAGCCATTGGCCTTCCAATGAATCCAAACGGCAGATTCCAAAGAAAGGAATTAATGGGAAACTAGAGTTGCTCCCGCACTCGCCCCAGCTCTTGCCAACCTAGCAATTCGAAAGCATGCAAATGCAAGTAGATGAATAGGTACCACTTAGGTGGGAAAGTAACAGCGTTCTGCGTGCGTCATGCTGGCCACATGACCATGGAAGCATCTTCGGACAACGCTGGCTCTTCGGCTAACAAACGGAGATGAGCACTGGCCCCTAGAGTTGGAAATGACTGCACAAATGTGCGGGGGGAAACTTTACCTTTACTAGAGTGACTAAGGGCCCGATGGCTCAGCGGTTAAGATGCCAGGCTTGTCGATCGGAAGGTCACAAGTTCGTAGGTTTGAGACCCTAGCCCCGTGTGACAGAGTGAGCTCCCGCATTCGCCCCAGCACTTGCCAACCTAGCAATTCGAAAGCATGCAAATGCAAGTAGATGAATAGGTACCACTTCGGTTGTTAGGTAACAGCGTTCCCCGCGCGTCATGCTGGCCATATGACTGCAGAAGCGTCTTCAGACAGCGCTGGCTCTTCGGCTAACAAACAGAGATGAGCACCGGCCCCTAGAGTTGGACATGACTGTGCAGGAGAACCTTTACCTTTACCTTTACCTTTACCTTTACCTTTACCTTTACCTTTACCTTTACCTTTACGAGTGATTAAAATGGAAGTTGAAAACCTAAGCTATGTATTGCTGAAGAAAGCATTTGCAGAGTAAATCAACACAATCAAATTTATTTGCCCAGTGGGGCAACTTTCCATTAAACTTAGACTATTTCACAGATCTAGACATGAGTTATAAAATTCCAGTGCATTTTGCAAATGGACATACCATTGAAACTGAAGGAGAAAGGACTGTGCAATAGAACTGTAAAAGTCTACTATGTGCCATGTTTAGAAAGCAGTCTCCTGAGTGTAAGATGTGCGTATATATGCATGCATAGATGTATTTATACAATTTGCATAACCACTCATCTCATAAGAGTGATGCTGGCTGTCAAGCAGAAACTTAAAACCAACAACAGCAAGACAATGAAAATAAAAATCCAAAGTGAATAATGCAACATATGCTTGACTTCTAAAACAGTTCTACTTCTAACCCAAAATTGGAACTAAACGGATCAACCAACAGGGGTAATTTAACCTCCCAACTCAAAAGTCTGGGAGAACAGCCAGGTCTTTAATGCCTTGCAAAAGGTTAACAGGGTCAGGGCCACCTGGATCTCCAGGGAGATGTTATTCCATAGGGCAGGCAGTGCAACAGAGAAGGTATCTGCCCTATAGAACATCATTGCCCCAGAGATCGAGATGGCTCCAGCCCAACAGAGAAATTGAATACTGTAAAGCAGGACTTTCATAAAGACCACCTAGATTTGGCAGGTTTGGCCATATAATGCTTTTCAAAACTAGTGGAAGATTTAACAAAGGGATTAAAAAATCACATGTCTCTTAATTTAAATGTGCCAACTATATTAAAGCAGATGCACCTAGAGTTATGTACAGGCCATCAAAGGAAGGGAAAAAATTCTGTGGGTTGTTGCTGGCTTTTGGGGTTTCAGGCGCAGAGTAATCCAAACGTATAAGGCTAACAATATTTTATTGTAGCATAAGGCAACAATGGAGATATAGTACATTGTTGCAAAAGGAAGAAACAAAGCATACGCAGAGTTCCATCAGCAGATGTGATGAAAAATCATGGCTCATACAAAGGCCAGGCATAGTTACAATTCAGGAACAGAGTACATGGTAACAGGACAGATAGAAGTCAAGAAGAAAGATGGAATGTAGACCCATAGTTCATAGCTGAATTATACACTTGGTTCAGCATTCTGATTGGGTCAAGACATTTTCAAACCGCAATGCATTTACAGAGTTGTACTTACTATAAATTGCCATGAGATGGCAGTGTTGCACATTGTCTTCCCTTCGGGGAACGGTTCCCATGGGATAAGCAATTTGGCCTGATTGTTTTGACTATGGCAAGGCCACGCACCTGGTGTTTACGTGCTTTTTGTTATGGGAATGCAACGCAGAGCAGAGAACGTAAAAACAGGTTTTTTTTACATGCTAGCAGTGAAGGAATCCATTCGTAAGATTTCTACATAGAATAACTCTAACAAATTCCACTAGAATTAATTCATTCAAATTTTTGTAGGCCTTTTCAAGTTTAAATCTCTGGAAGAAATGTTTACTTCTTGACATTTCTTGATACTTTTTTCAAAATATGTTTTCACTTACCTACATAAAAAGTAAATTTTCAACAAAAGCTTAAAGCCTTTGTGCTCCTATAACAGGGGTGAAAAGTCCTACAAGGCAACACAGTGAAGTGATGCCAAACAGAAAAGGGGCTACAAGCTGTGAGAGAAGAGATTGAATCTTTTTACAAGAATAAAATATAGAGTCTCACAGTTACGGAAAGAGTTGAAGTCCATTGGATGCAAATGGCTCTTCACAATTAAGTGGGGTGCAGAAGGGAACATCCAGCACTACAAAGGTAGACTGGCTACCAGGTGATATTCTCCAAAGTATGATGAAGACTACAATGAGGCCTTTGTATCACTGAAGAAGGACATGTCAGTAAGAACACTT
Organism: Charina bottae; assembly: GCA_023362775.1. Classification (NCBI taxonomy): domain Eukaryota; kingdom Metazoa; phylum Chordata; class Lepidosauria; order Squamata; family Charinaidae; genus Charina; species Charina bottae. The sequence continues at coordinate 44,486,154 of JALMGJ010000003.1, forward strand.
CCTAGCATTGGAACTTCAAGAAGAATGCCTGTTCAACACATGGATATAAAAACAGCTTTCTTGCATGGAGACAACAAAGAAGATATATACAGGCAACAACCAGTGGGATTCCAATAACCTGAAAAGGCTCATCTGCAAGTATCTCTGGGCTTAAACAAGCAGGAAGGGCTTGAAATGAAAAGCTAAATCTAAAGCATAGTGTATTTTCTTCTTTCAAACTTTAAAAGGCAGGGATGCCATCAATGAAAAACTCAGGTATTTCTTTAAAGAGAGTCAGTTTCATGTAGTGGTTAAAGGCACCAGGCTAGAAAGCAAGAGGCTGTGAGTTCTAGTCCTGCTCTTGGAATGAAGCCCGCTGGGTGACCTTGGGTCAGTTTCTCTCTCAGCCTGAGGAAGAAGGCAATAGCAAACGACTTCTGAAAATGTTGCCAAGAAAGCTGCAGGGACTTGTCCTAGCAGACATCAGTAGTCAAGAATGACTTGAAGGCAATAATCTTTTCTTTAGAAATCTGCTATCATCCTCCTTTGCCCATCCCACCCCAGGGTATACCCAGAATAGCAGAAATGCTCTAAGGTAGCCTGTTCTAGAAAAGACAAAGAAAAATGTTGGGAAGAAGAAAGAGGTAATTGTTTTCTTGCTTCTCTACTTAATAATGAAATTGAAACCCCCACCTCCCTCAGAAAGTGGAGTGAATCAACATCCAGAGCAGTGTTTCTCAACCTTGGCAACTTTAAGACGTGTGAACTTCAACTCCCAGAATTCCATAGCCAGCATAGTACTATGGGGTTGGTACTATGGCATGGCTGGCTGGGGAATTCTGGGAGCTGAACTCCACACGTCTTAAAGTTGCCAAGGTTGAGAAACATTGGATTAAGGTGTTGGACTATGAGTGGGGAGATTCAGGTTATAGTTGTCTCATAGGCATGGAAGCTGATATTTGTCCCAGTCTGGAAGCGCAGAGTCTAGCACAATGGGGGCACTGGAAGTCCATTGTTGTAGTAGCTGTGGGTGTTATTCTGTAACACCACTCATGGTTTTCTATTAGTTTTTGGTGGAGCCTGTCTTCAAAGCCGGTGGAGGCTTCATAGCACAGGGATCGCCAGCAGGTTCTGTCAGTAATTGCAGCTTCTAGTTCCCTTGGCTGGATGCCACAGTGGCGTACGGTTTCTTTCACAGCGTCTTTGTCATGCTTGTGTGGTCAACCTCGAGGTCTCTTCCCAGACTCCAGTACACTATAGAGCAACTGGCAAAGCATACAGTGATCATCCATTCTGATGATGTGTCCCACCCCCCGCATCTGGGCTCTGATAATCAGGGACTCAATGCTGGTGGACTCCACGCGATCCAAGACCTCTAGGTTGGAGACACAGTCTTGCCAACGAATGCCGAGGATGGAGTGGAGAGCGCGCATGTGAAATTTCTCCATTTGTTTGATGTGCCTTAGGTATAGGGTCCAGGACTCATGTCCATATAGGAGAGAAGGGATAACCACAGCTCTGTAGACTTTCAGCTTTGTGAAGAAACGGATGTTGATTGAGCACTCTAGTATGCAGCTGCCCCAGTGCCTGGCTGGCCTTGCTGATCCTGGAGTCAATTTCTTTGTCCAAAGACCTGTCACTCGAGATGATGCTTCCCAAGTATTTGAAGCTGTTTACATTTGTCAGCTGGGTGTCGTCAACAGTGATTTTTGGTTCTACGGGGTTGGTATTTGGCATGGGCTGGTAAAGTACTTCAGTCTTGTTCATGCTGATAGTCAGGCCAAAGAGCAAAGCAGAATGTCTTCAGCATCAACTGTAGATCACTGTCTTTTTGTGCTAGGAGCACAGTCATCAGCAAAGAGGGTTTCTTGGATGACTGCCTGGAGGCACTTGGTCCATGCATTCAAGTGGTGGAGGTCAAAGAGAGAGTCGTCCAATCGGTACCTGATGTACACTCCCTCCTTCAGACCCTGGACAGCACATGACAACATGCAAGTGAAGAACAGATTGAACAGGACTGGGGCTAGCACACAACCCTGTTTTACCCCACTGGAAATGGCAAATGCAGCTGATGTATCACCGTTGTAAAGAACCTGTCCTGTCATTCTGTCATACAGTAGCTGAATCAACTTCACAAACATCCGTGGGCATCCATGTCTCAGGATGACCCAGAGAGCCTCCCTGTGTACAGTGTCAAATGCCTTTGTCAGATCAACGTAAAGAGGCTTGTTCTGCTCGATGCACTTCTCCTGGACTTGCCTCATGGCAAATATCATGTCTGCTGTACTCCGTTCTGGCTGAAAGCCACACTGTGCCTCTGGGAGGTTCCTTTCCAAGACAGTAACAAGTCTGTTCAGGAGAATGTGGGCAAAGATCTTGCCTGCAATGGACAGCAGTAAGATACCCCTGTAGTTTCTGCAGTCAGATTTGCTTCCCTTATTTTTGTAGAGAGCCATAATGAGGGCATTGCGGAAGTCATCGGGCATCTCCTCTGTGGACCAAATGTCTTCCAAGATGTCTTGGAATGCCTGTAAGGCATTTGGGCCTAGTGCTTTGTAGATCTCAGCAGGAATGCCACCCTGTCCTGTTGCTTTATTTGAGTTCATCTGCGAGATTGCTTTCTTGATATCAGTAGAGGGAGGCAGGTCTAGGGCATCCAAGACTGGCAGCTGAGGAATCTGCTGTAAGACATCATGATCAACTGTGGACAGACTGTTGAGTAGGTCGGAAAAGTGGTTTTTCAGTCCTTCCTGGCCTTTGATCAGGCTCAAGCCATCAGATGACAGCAGGGGGAGCATCCTGATTTAGAAGGACCATAAACTGACTTTATGGCACTGAAGAACTCTCTGGTGGCATGCATGTTGGCATAGTGTTCCACCTGCTCAGCCTTTCTCTGCCACCACTCGTCCTGCATTTCTCACAGTTCCATCTGTACTTTGGACTGCAGGTGCTTAAACTTGTTCTTCTTTGAGACAGATGATGGATCGTTCTGCCAGTCTACATAAGCCTTGTTCTTGGCCTGGAGGGCTGCTGAAATGGTCTCATGGTTTTCATCAAACCAGTCTTGATGCACCCGAGTTTTCAGTCTGAATACAGTTGTTGCAGTCTGCATGATGACATCTTTAAATTGCGTCCACTTTTCAGAACAGCATTTTTCCATAGTTGAGTTACCAACATAATTTTCAATATCAGTGATCTCCTAATTGCAGTATTTATAAAATTATTGATTTAACTGAATTATCTTTGAGTATGTCTCTACGTGTATGTGTGTGTGCGTGTAAATAACCAGAAGCTTGCAGAGATCGTTGGCAGAGAGGGTACAATTCAAAACGCACAAGGAGATTAGAAATTATCCTGGATAGGTCCCAATTGTTGGTTTAATTTCTAATTTTAATATCTATCTACCCAACACCTCATCACAAGATTTCTTGAAGGACTGAATATAAGGGAGCTAACACAACAAGGCCAAACAGAGAAAAGTATTCTGCAACTATAATCTTTAGATTTTCACACACCTTTTTTTTTCTAAACAACTCTTCAGGTAAATTGGACCTAAAATCAATCAACTTCATGGATAATCCACGTGCACATGAACTTTGTAGTATATTGCTTATGGAAACAGTATTTAATCTCAAATAACTAACTTACCAAGAACTTAAGAACTTCAAGACAAGGAATATAATCAAAAATATAATTAAATATATAGATAGATAAATCAAAAGAGACATCAAATCAAATTGAATACTTAACTTTTTAAAAAGTGACACATATGGTGTTGTGTAATTAACTTTGCTTCATTTTTTCAGTATTGCACAGTAAAGAGAAATAACAGATCTGGTCATTAAGCTTTTCTCAGATTCACATTTTCAGACCATAAGTTTGTTTCCATCCATGTCTGTATCAGTTTGTGAACTTGATAAATAACAAACATAAAAATGTGTATACATTTTTTTTGTGGGCACCTCCCCAAGCATGCATTTTTAAAGTACATTTTGTAATATATTTTTGCGAGTGCTCATCCTTACTATACACATTTTTATTTGTCTTTGCCCTTAATATCCACAATGCTGTGTACATTTCTTAAGTGGGAAATCACACCATTAATTGCAAAAGGTATTGCATTTCAGTTGGCATGGAAATTTGAGAAAATACAAATTGGAAAGGTTTGCAAAATTAACAGAATTTTTTTTTGGGGGGGGGTTGTGGCTTGTTTGCATCAGGTATCAACTTTAAAAACTCTGCATCACAAGTAAAGAGTGAAGGGGGAATCTGATGCACTGACATAACACTATTTTGAAAACTATTGCATAATATTTATATAGCGCTTTCTACTCTTTAAAGGGCTTCATATGCATTATTAAGCATAGTCCTGATTTGCAGCTCATCTTAGCCCCAAGTAACAACAGCACATGCTGAACAAATATAGAAATTAACAGACAATTACAAACACAGATATTCCTGAATGTGAATAATGGTAATCTGAGAGCTACTATTAAAAATAAAGGTGGATATTTTGATTCTTAAAATTAAAAGAAGCAAATGATTACGAAATGGCCCATTTGAAAGTCTTTGCAGATTTAGTGAGCTGAGGATATCAACGAGCAACCACAATGTTTTCTCAGTTTTCCATAAATCAAATCCAGTGGAAATTCATGAACGACTGAGCAGCCAATTAATCTTCCTTCCATTGGTTTGCAAATTAATCCATTGCAACTTCAAGTGTAAGACTCCTAGTTACGGATTCTGTAATCAGGAATCTGTAGAAAGAGAAAACAAGTGAAATTGCATCAGTAGTTTTCTTTCAATTGTCAAAGGAGACATTTGGAACACAGAAAGGATTGAACAACATTTCAGGCTTTCAGAGTCAAGCTGCTTTGTCTCAACACATTATAAATATTCTAATAGAAAAATGAAGAATAATTGTTTTTCAGGCAATCATCGTACACATCAAAGTAATTCTGGCTGGTTTGCAAGTGGTTGTTCTTAGTATTTGTCCTGCTTGGTCACAGGGTCCATATGTTTTGCATTGTGTTTGCACAGTTCACACAGTAAAGCTATCAATGCATTATGTGATAATCGGAGGGGTGTGTGTTTGGTTTTCAGCTGGTTTGCTGCAGACCCTGACATTGATTAGGGCTGAGAGAGAGGGACTGGCCAAAGGTCACCCAGCTGGCTTCCATGCCTAAGAGAGAACTATAACCTGAGTCTCCCCACTCGTAGTCCAACACCTTAATCCAGTGTTTCTCAACCTTGGTAACTTTAAGACGTGTGGACTTCAACTCCCCATGGCTGGGGAATTCTGGGAGCTGAAGTCCACACGTCTTAAAGTTGCCAAGGTTGAGAAACACTGCCTTAATCACTGCACTATGCTGGCTCTCACTGCTTTTCAAGTAAAAAGAGAGTGTTTTTTAAAAAAAATGTTTATTCCAACTCTAGGGTTTTCAGCATGATGACCCCAGAGGTCTATATGATGCATGTCATGCTATTTTATTTATTTATTTATTTATTTATTTATTTATTTATTTATTTATTTATTTTTCAGATTTATCACCGCCCATCTCTACAGCAGTAGATTCTGGGCGGTTTACAATAATATTATAAAAAAATTAAAACCTATACATCTAAAATACACTATAATAATAAATAGAAAAATCCAGAAGATGGTGAGATCTTAAAAGGAGGGTATTACTAAGCTAACCACCCCCAGGAGGAACTATTATTTCCTTTGTTCCAAGCAAGGCGGCAGAACCAGGTCTTTAAAGACTTCCTGAAGGCCAGGAGCGAGGGTGCCTGCCTCACCTCCGGGGGCAAGATATTCCACAGGGCGTGTGCTATCGCAGAGAAGGCACGCCTCCTGGACCCCGCTAGATGAAATTCTTTTATTGATGGGGTCCGAAGCATGCCCTCCCTACATGACCAGGTGGGGCGGGTAGATGTGGTTGGGATGAGACGGTCCCTCCGGTACCCTGGCCCCATGCCATGTAGGGCTTTAAAGGTGATGACCAACACCTTGAATTGGACCCGGAGGCAAACTGGTACCCAATGCAGCTCACGGAGCAGCGGTGTTACATGTGCTGATCTTATAGCACACATGACTACCTGTGCAGCCACATTATTTTTATATTTATATTTATATTTATATTTATATTTATATTTATATTTATATTTATATTTATATTTATATTTATATTTATATTTATATTTATATTTATATTTATATTTATATTTATATTTATATGCTTCTCTTTGGGTCTCTTGATCTTTTTGTTTTCAAGTAACAGAAATGGTCTTCCCAGCCTGTACTCCTCCTCTAGATGCTTACTATTTCTTGCCCTCCTTCTCAGCATACATCCTCTTCCGTGATAATTGGACAGCAATCCTTGCTGCAGCCAAGTACCGGAGAAAGTACATGCTACTCTGCACTCTGTCTTCAGCTCATATAAAAGCAGAATTTGTTTATTGCTATAGAACTGTTTTCATCATTATAGTTTTCACAAGGTGAATTTTGTACAATGGCTAAACAAGTAACAATGCTACAAACATGATAAAAGCCATGGTGGATTAGATACTGTATAAGGTTTATCAAATTCAGCATTTTGTTCTGTTATGGGATTCTCAAAGATGAAGGTGTCATTAGGAATCCCACAAGCAATGGCATTCTTCCAATCATGTTCCCAGCCATTGGTATTCAGAGATATACTGCCATTAATACTGAAAATAATTGTATAGTCGTAATGGCTGGTAGCCATACATGGAATTGGGCAGAAAAATTAAATGGTGATACTAAGCAGTACCCAAATAATCAGTAAAGTTTAATCAGTAAAGCTGACTAGGAAGAAAGTGAAATTAAATATCTACATGCAAATAAAAGCAATTGTATATATTGACCCTTCATGGATCACTGCCTTGTCGTGGCGAAGGGGCTTGCGTAACTCAATGAAGTCAGGTCAAGAAGAACAGGTCATGATGGAGAGTTCTGACAAAACGTGGTCCACTGGAGGAGGAAATGGCAAACCACTCCAGTATCCTTGCCAAGAAAACCCATGGACAGTATCAAAAGGCTAAAAGATATGACGCCGGAAGATGAGCCCCTCAGGTCGGAAGGTGTCCAAAATGCTACTGGGGAAGAGCGGAGGGCAATTCCGAGTAGCTCCAGAAAGTGTGAAACGGCTGGGCCAAAGCCGAAAGGACGCTCAGTTGTGGATGTGTCTGGAAGTGGAAGGAAAGTCCGATGCTGTAAAGAACAATATTGCATAGGAACCTGGAATGTAAGAACTATGAATCAAGGTAAGCTGGATGTGGTCAAACATGAGATGACAAGATTGAACATCGACATATTGGGAATCAGTGAACTAAAATGGACAGGAATGGGCGAATTTAATTCAGGAGACCATTATATATACTACTGTGGGCAAGAATCCCTTAGAAGAAATGGAGTAGCTCTCATAGTCAATAAAAGAGTGGGAAAGGCAGTACTGGGGTACAACCTCAAAAACGACAGAATGCTTTCAGTTCGAATCCAAGGCAAACCATTCAACATCACAGTGATCCAAGTCTATGCCCCAACCACTGATGCCAAAGAAGCTGAAGTTGACCGGTTCTATGAAGACCTACAACACCTTCTAGAACTAACACCAAAAAAAGATGTCCTTTTCATCATAGGGGACTGGAATGCTAAGGTAGGAAGTCAAAAAATAACCGGAATAACAGGCAAGTTCGGCCTCGGAGTACAAAATGAAGCAGGGCAAAGGCTAATAGAGTTTTGTCAAGAGAACACGCTGGTCATAGCAAACACTCTTTTCCAACAACACAAGAGACGACTCTACACATGGACATCACCAGATGGTCAATACCGAAATCAGATTGATTATATACTTTGCAGCCAAAGATGGAGAAGCTCTATACAATCAGCAAAAACAAGACCTGGAGCTGACTGTGGCTCAGATCATGAGCTTCTTATTGCAAAATTTAGGCTTAAATTGAAGAATGTAGAGAAAACCACTAGACCAATCAGGTATGACCTAAATCATATCCCTTATGAATATACAGTGGAAGTGAGGAATAGATTTAAAGGATTAGATCTGGTAGACAGAGTGCCTGAAGAACTATGGATGGAGGTTCGTAACATTGTACAGGAGGCAGCAACTAAAACCATCCCAAAGAAAAAGAAATGCAAGAAAGCAAAGTGGCTGACTGATGAGGCTTTACAAATAGCTGAGGAAAGAAGGGAAGCAAAAGGCAAGGGAGAAAGGGAAAGATTTAAACAACTGAATGCAGAATTCCAGAGAATAGCAAGGAGAGATAAGAAGGCCTTCTTAAATGAACAATGCAAAGCAATCGAGGAAAACAATAGAATGGGGAAGACTAGAGATCTCTTCAAGAAAATCGGAGATATCAAGGGAACGTTTTGTGCAAAGATGGGAATGATAAAGGACAAAAAAGGCAGGGACCTAACAGAAGCAGAAGAGATTAAGAAGAGGTGGCAAGAATACACAGAAGAACTATACAAGAAAGATCTTAATATCCCTGATAAATACGATGGTGTGGTCACTGACCTTGAGCCGGACATCCTAGAGAGTGAAGTCAAGTGGGCCTTAGGAAGCATTACTAACAAGAAAGCTAGCGGAGAAGACAGTATCCCAGCTGAGCTATTTAAAATCCTAAAAGATGATGCTGTTAAAGTGCTGCACTCAATATGCCAACAAATTTGGAAAACTCAACAGTGGCCACAGGATTGGAAAAGGTCAGTTTATGTTCCAATTCCAAAGAAAGGCAATGCCAAAGAATGTTCAAACTACCGTACAATTGCGCTCATTTCACATGCCAGCAAGGTTATGCTCAAAATCCTACAAGCTAGGCTTCAGCAGCATGTGAACCGAGAACTACCAGAAGTGCAAGCTGGGTTTCGAAGAGGCAGAGGAACTAGAGATCAGATTGCCAACATTCGCTGGATCATGGAAAAAGCAAGAGAGTTCCAGAAAAACATCTACTTCTGCTTCATTGACTACGCTAAAGCCTTTGATTGTGTGGATCACAACAAACTGTGGCAAATTCTTAAAGAGATGGGAGTACCAGACCACCTTACCTGTCTCCTGAGAAACCTGTATGCGGGTCAAGAAGCAACAGTTAGAACCGGACATGGAACAACCGACTGGTTCAAAATTGGGAAAGGAGTACGACAAGGCTGTATATTATCACCCTGCTTATTTAACTTATATGCAGAGTACATCATGAGAAATGCCGGGCTGGATGAATCACAAGCCGGAGTTAAGATTGCCGGGAAAAATATCAACAACCTCAGATATGCAGACGATACCACCCTAATGGCAGAAAGTGAAGAGGAACTAAAGAGCCTCTTGATGAGGGTGAAAGAGGAGAGTGCAAAAGCTGGCTTGAAACTCAACATTAAAAAAACCCAGATCATGGCATCTGGTCCCATCACTTCCTGGCAAATAGAAGGGGAAGAAATGGAAGCAGTGACAGATTTTATTTTCTTGGGCTCCAAGATCACCGCAGACGGTGACTGCAGCCATGAAATTAAAAGACGCTTGCTCCTTGGAAGGAAAGCTATGGCAAACCTAGACAGCATATTAAAAAGCAGAGACATCACCTTGCCGACAAAGGTCCGTATAGTTAAAGCTATGGTTTTTCCAGTAGCAATGTATGGCTGTGAGAGTTGGACCATAAGGAAGGCTGAGCGCCGAAGAATTGATGCTTTCGAGCTGTGGTGCTGGAGAAGACTCTTGAGAGTCCCTTGGACTGCAAGGAGGTCAAACCAGTCAATCCTAAAGGAAATCAACCCTGACTGCTCATTGGAAGGACAGATGCTGAAGCTGAAGCTCAAATACTTTGGCCACCTAATGAGAAGAGAGGACTCACTGGAAAAGACCCTGATGCTGGGAAAGACTGAGGGCAAAAGGAGAAGGGGACGGCAGAGGATGAGATGGTTAGATAGCATCACCGATGTAATGAACATGAATTTGAGTAAACTCCGAGAGACAGTGGAGGACAGGAAGGCCTGGCGTGCTATGGTCCATGAGGTCACGAAGAGTCGGACACGACTGAACGACTGAACAACAACAACAACAATATATTGATGGAATAAGTGTGCTATATTTTTTACAATTTATTTGACCAAATGAATATCAGAATTATAAAAAATACTATTTTTGCTGAAGATATAGAGGAATTATAAGGAGTTAATAAATACTGTGTGCATTATGAGCTGAGTATAGTATGAAGTGACTTACTGCTGCTTTCAGAGCTTGGTCCAAATCTTCTAGTAAATCTTCTGAGTCTTCCAATCCAATAGATATGCGAATTAAAGTATCTGATATTCCAAGGGCCTCTCGGTCTGCCTTTGGAACTGATGCATGAGTCATGATTGCACTGGAGAAGAACAAATAGTCTGTGAGTGCAGAATTATAAGCAAGAGAAACGTACCAGCTAGCACCAGGAATTATATGTAGCAAAAAGTGAGGTATTGGCTCCTACTACCAATCCATTTGCAAAATGCCAGTAATTTTTTTTCCTGAATTCAGAAAAAAAAAAAAAAGAACTCAGGTCGCATTCATGGGCTGGCATTGTGGAACATCCTCCAGATGCATTGGGATACAACCTCCACAATTCCTAGCTACTCCCTAAACACCTGGAAGGCAGCAAATTGGGAAAGGAGAACACCAAATTACATTGTCTGAAATACGTTGCAAATGCTTTAGGCTACTGAAGAAGGCTACTGAGAAGGGGCGTGGTGGCTCAGTGGGTAAGACGCCAGGCTTGTCGATCAGAAGGTCGCAAGTTCGGAGGTTCGAATCCCTAGCCCCGCGTGATGGAGTGAGCTCCTGCACTCACCCCAGCTCTTGCCAACCTAGCAAATCAAAAGCATGCAAATGCAAGTAGATAAATAGGTACCACTTCGGTGGGATGGTAACAGCGTTCCGCGTGTGTCATGCCAGCCACATGACCGTGGAAGTGTCTTCGGACAGCGCTGGCTCTTCGGCTAACAAACGGAGATGAGCACCGGCCCCTAGAGTCGGACACGACTGCACAAATGTGTGGGGGGAACCTTTACCTTTACTGAAGGCAGGAGAGCTATTCTTCCAATAGTAAGCAATTTCTGCACAACAGCTATCAGGAGAGACTTAACACTAGCATGTTGCATTTGAAATCAAAGACATGTGTGAATATGCTAAACTTGGGGATTTAAACAGGTTTTTAATCTTGAGGGTACTGACAGAAATAATGATCTATGGGATGAGGAAGAAGAAATCCCAGTTTAAAATAAGGTTATATTTATTCAATTTCAGTACTTAAAAGTGAATAAAAACATGAGGGTTGAGGAACATTAAACCATTTCAAATTAGGCCACATATGAAAAACAATTTCAGTTCACCCTAAAAAGAATCCAAATTATATTCCATCGATTAAAAGCAATGTTCCAGTGTTTCCACCATTTTCTGATGGTAGAATCAATTTTGGGACATTTGGTTTAAAAGCTACCACAAGTTGCCTCATACAATTTCCAATCAAAAAGGAACATTCTTTTATTTTCTTCCCTTCAAATATTTTAAAAGAAAAAAAAGACTTGAAGGCTTTAATCTCTCACATTGATCTCTAGATGTTGTATTTAGATGTGTGTTTAAGAAGTTTTGTTGAGCAACAGCATTCATATCTAAAGCAGCCCAAATTTACATACATTTTATCCAAACTGGTCAACAGGATAAACAAAAAAGGTCTGTTGTTATCCACAGGACACTGAATATTTAAAGAAGATTCTCACAATCCTTAATATTTTTCTTAACTATAGCATTTCCTCTGAGTCAGGTACTTGCTACTCTCAGACTGTATTTACATTTATATAAAATTTCCCATTTGTATGATGCCTGCATATATTATATTTATAAAGTTATGTGCTACAGTTTGTAGCTACAGCTAGCTTTTTGAAGTCAGTATGCCTTCCTCTGTAAACAGTGGTTTGCTTATTTATTAACAGTATTTTATATAATCCACATCATCAGACACCAAGTAGTGTTCAAAAATATAAAATTAACATTACCCATACAATAAACCTCATAAAATCTACCCTCAAATCAGAATAAAATAACCCCCAAAACATACCAAAAAAAAAAGAAACAGTGTCTTCATAAGATTAGTTGCTTATTATATATAATTACATATTGTATTTATGTTATATATGTTTATTTTATATTATTATATTTTCAGTCAGTCTTGACTCCCTTGACTAGTCCCTGCAGTTTTCTTGGCAAGATTTTTCAGAAGTGGTTTGCCTTTGCCTCTCCCTAGGGCTGAGAGAGAGTGACTGGCCCAAGGTCACCCAGCTGGTTTTATGCCTAAGGTGGGACTAGAACTTGGTTTCCAGCCTGGTACCTTAACCACCACACCAAACTGGCTCTCCTTATTTTAGATGGAAAGCTTATTAAAAGTATATATTATAAAATTACTGGATGTTATAAACTGACAAAATGCCCCCTGCCCAATAAGAGTCTGCAGACTACACCAATCTACCTCCTCAACAACTAACACAAAGATGGCTCAGCTGTGAAACCACAATATAGGAATCTAGCTATCTCTAAGTATAGATGTCACACAGAAGTTACATTAAAAAAACTAACTACTTTTGAAGCAACACTAATTTATGGAAGTCATAATAATGTAAAGGAGCCACTCCAGGCTTTTTCCATCCCAGATTTCCGTCATACACTTCTGGGTTACTTATCAAAGACTGAGTGAAGATGAGTGTGCATTAAATTTTAATGGCTAGAATGCTTAATATTTTCATCTATTCTCTTTAAAGGGTGTGAAGCTCAATATATGTGTGATGCCTGAATGAATAAATGAGTCTCCTTATAACTTAGGTCTAAAAATGTTGACATGTACTGTCTGAATCATGTGGAGAGAACTGACACTAGTGACATTCTTAATCACTGCATGATTTGCATGTGGCCTAGTCTTTCCGTTTCTCAAATTACTTCAAAGCAGTAAGATTTCTAACCCTCGTGAGAAAATAATTAGCTTCTATCCTATATTAGCCTCTGTGAATCTATCTTTACCAATGTACCTCTAAATTAGGCTTCCTCAACCTGGCACTTTCTAACTTTTACTGGCCTACAGTAATCAGGTAGTCTGTTCACCATGCTGCTCATTAGTAGACATTATGTTCAATGAAAGTTATAGTCTGACACATTTGGAAGGCACCAAGATGAGGAAGTTTGACAAGTAGAAAGAACAACATACTGAAGTAGATATTTACCACTACAGAGCAGTGTTTCTCAACCTTGGCAACTTTAAGATGTGTGGACTTCAACTCCCAGAATTTCCCAGCCAGCAGGCTGGCTGGGGAATTCTGGGAGTTGAAGTCCACACATCTTAAAGTTGCCAAGGTTGAGAAACACTGCTATAGAGCATTGGTTACTGATCACTATTAATGTTCATATATTGAAAAATTTGGCTTACACTTCCCTGCAAACCAATATAAAATATTGTGGCATAACTTAAATGTTTTTCAGAAAGTCTTACCAAGAAAAAATAGGTCTTGTACTGTACTGTGTTTAAATATAAGCACATATCAAATAAAAATACTAAACAGTAAATGTACTCATTTAGAACTGAAACATAGATAGCAACATAAATGTGAATCTTGAAAAAAGGATATGGGTGAGTTTACACACAGATGGTTAGAGAGACAGACATTTATTTAAGTTATATGCCACTCTATTTCTCGTCAGATTTTGGCTCACTGTATAGCATGAACCTAGACTTTGTGGTTTGTAAACCATCTTTTTTGGATTAACATATGTGAGCTCAGCCAACTGAGGGTTACTCAGCAATTTATTCATTTATTAATCAAATTTCTATCACCGCCCATCTCCCTCCTCCGGAGGGACTCTGTGCGGTTTACAAGAAGATAATAAAAACAAGAAACATAAAATATACATATAATATAAAAATACCATTATTAAATAATTACTCAGCAAACCATGAATTATGTAGTGCAACGTATGAATCAGTAAGTTTAAGGCTAAGCACAGAGTGTGAGCATGATTAAAACTGTGCAAGAAGAGATTCTTCACAAATTGCTCGTTGGCTGGTGTATTACCAGAGACTCCCAAGCAGAGTATCAGGCATGAATCCTTGCACCTGTCCTGACTAAGAGTGAAGAACCACGCTGAGACGAAGTGTCGAAGCTCTAGTGTTTATTGTTCTACTCTGCTAGACAGAATCCAGCTAAACTGAAATGAATTTGCAAACGCTAAGGAAAAAGGCCCATAAAACTAAGGCGGTGCTTTCTTGGCTCTCTTAGGAGGGAACCAAAGAGACTCCGTACTGCGCATGCATTTGTCTCCCTGGAGAGGGCCCCCTCCTTCTCCACCAGTTATCTCCCTGACAGCACCAATGTTATTATTTTCTATCCGTACAGTGCACAATTTCCTATTTATCCATATATAGAAATAAAGGACCTATTTACCTCCATCAATCTTTCGGGGGGCAAAGTTAAACAGATTTTGGTTTCTTCTACTTTCTGACCATCCCTGCAGCCTAACCTTTGCAAGGCCTTGCCACATGTACTGTTTTGACCTCCTTCAAGAAAAGTTGAGATACAAAGATACAATATGTGTAGATGTCTAGATCAGTGTTTTTCAACCTTGGCAATGCTGGCTATGGAATTCTGGGAGTTGAAGTCTACATATCTTCAAGTCACTAAGGTTGAGAAACACTTGTCTTGATATTTGAAGAATGGTAGTTTTTTATCACAGAGAAGAAGATGCTTATGGAAGAGGAACATCCATAAGGGTGAGCAAGAAAGAAGACATAGTCACCAAGTAAACTTTGCAAGGGTGATGTTAGGAAACTCATATTCTTTAGTTGGAGTAATAACAGTAATATTAAAGTATCAAATATTTTGATAAATGTCAGCGTAATATTTTCATTAAGAGATTTCAAAAAAAATTACTTACGGATGCTCTGCTAGACTTTCATATCCTCCCAGACTTTCAGCCAGGGTAAAAAGCTAGAGAAAGGAATATAAAATGTTATACAGTATTTCAACTAATATTGATTAAAAAAATTATTTTAAGGCATGCAATTTAGTCCTATGCAAACTTAATTGTGTGTTAGCCTAGTAAAAGCAAATGGACAGTGCAGACATAAGGAACTGTTTTTACAAAATAAATAATAGAGATGCAAGAAATGCAACATACTGCATCAAAACAGAGGCACAAATTTGCTTTCATTTTAGGCCACCTTCTCTTGAAAACACAAAGTTTAAGAATGTGATATCAGTAACAGATGCTAAGTTGCTTTCTAACCTCAGAGGATAAATTCTGGGAATCTTAAACCAAATAAAATGAAACCTATGAAATTTAAGAGAGAATGTACTTTTCCCCAGTCTACCAAACAAATGCTTTTCTGTATGACAAGGTTGGTGGCAATATATGGTTTCTCTACCCAGTTTCACAAAGCTTTTGCCTGGTAAGAAAAGAGACTGCAGCAAACCCTCTCCATGCAATCCCAAAGGAGTCCCACACAATCTGGAACAAGTCAATCAAATGCAAAAGGATGTGCTTGCATTGCATGCAGGGATGGAAGATTGGAATGGCCTCATCTGATGGAAGAATAATGCTCTATTTGCGAGACAAGACAGCTACTGCCTGTTCAGCTATGGCAATATTGGCCTCGCAGGCAAAAGTGTAGAAGCAACAATATCATCAAGACAGCACAAAAACACTCTCTGATATTCTGGCCATTTCTTCCCCTTATTTTTTTAGAGTCAGAAATGCCTCACACATTATGATCCTAGTACTGTTACTTTCAAGAGTATAAAGCGACCTCAGGTATTTTCAGGGATCTTCCTCTGTGAAATTCCTTTTCACTGTAAACTTGTCAAAGCCTGCATATGAGAACAACAAGATACTGCTACTCAAAAGGTTTTCAATGGCCAGCAAGGCTGGCATGGCCGTCAGACAGAAGGATTACCTCAGACATGAAAGCAAAGAGGGGCCTCCCCATTGGCCTGCTCTCTATTCTCTAAGTTAGGTTACTATCTTGGATGTTGTGTGTGAAAATAAGATTCAATAGTCAGTTGACTTTTATTCATAAAATGGCAATAAAACACTTTGATCTGGGCCTAGGAATTGAGCAAGAGCAGGAACTGCACTTTTAAGACAACCATTTTGGCTCCAAGAGTTTAACTAGTGGTGCAATTCAAGGTGGGGGAGACTGAAAATGTTCAGTCTTCGGAGGGGGAGGTTTAAAGGTCAAAATGGTTCCATTAAGCCTTGTAGTGATTGAACACTGGACTTTCATTTTAGCAAAACATTAGCATCACAGAAAGTCTGTCATTTTGTTGCCAAAGTTCAGTGGGGTGAACTAAGAGTGTTCTGAGGATCACAAAAGTAAGGCTGGAAATGACATGTGAGCCACACATTGTCCACCCAATAACTAGAGCAGTGATTTCCCAGCCTTGTCAACTTCTGGATGTGTGGAGCTCAGTTCTCAGAATGTTCAACAATAGTCATAATGGCTGGGGAATTCTGGGAGTTGAAGTCCACACACCTGGAAGTTGGAAAGACTGGGAAACACTGGATTACAGATAAAATGGTGCTTTAATCTCAAAATCCCAGTTAACATATTCTTACCAGCCCCAACCCCAATTAGAATATAATACACATCCTCCATGCTCTTGCTTCTTGGGATGGTTTTGCAGTATTCACAAATACTGTCACCAAACAGAAAGACAATTAGTTAAACATATGTTAATCTAGCCAGCAACTGCTGATAAAGAAAATCACATCTGGCTACAGCCAATGGCTACAAACCAAGATAAACAATACACAACTAGTAGACATCCAAGTGATTTGATTGTACAGCTATATTTAAAAGTGAATGCTTTTCCAGTGATATATGCTGACAAAGCAATGATTTGGCATCTTCTGTAGTCAAATGTATGTCCGATTTTAGAAGCACCGTGCCACTGTTACATCAGCAAAAGCTGCTTTGCTTTCAAAGTTCCATTCATAATTGTGGAGGAAGATGGCAGAGCAGTTGCTAGAGTGCTATTACATGGCTCATGTTGCTTGACTGAGCACCTCCCATTCATCCTGATACACCCATTCCCTTCCCTTTCATTAGTGCCACTTCCCATAAATACATGGGCTATTTACATTTTTGTGAGCTCCCACAAATGTTCAAAATCCATAATGGCTTCAGCAGGGAAGAAAGGACCACCAACTTATTCTGCAGTACACAAATCCTGACAAAGTCACAAGACAGTGGTGTTGCTCTTTTAAAGGCACTGTACAATGATAGGTTTTACCTTTAAGTTTTTAAGGAATCTAGACGCATGTTCAAGGTTTCCTTTGATGTAAAAGGAAATCATTCCTGGGCAGCCCGTGCACTGACGTTTCATCAGGTCATATTGTGGGTGTGACTGCAATCCTGCAATGAATCATACATATACAAACAACCCAGCCTGTATTATTACTTTTAACTCACACAAACAAATTCAAGGGCTGACATGAGCAGATGTTTCCAGGTGTGGCTTTTCTTGTCTAATTGCCTGGTCTTATCAACCGCACTGTATGGGGGCATCTAGGGGATGACACCCCCTATCTGCAATCCCCCCATCTTTTTCCAATACTCCTTTCCACATTTTTCCCTCAGAGGAAATCCATTGAAAAAAGGGCATTGCTTGAGAAAATGTGGGGCGTTAGTTCTCCATTCCTCATCAGATTAATAAGGAGAGCTAAAGATTTAGAGATAAATTTATAGAATATGGGCTGAGGTATGGAATGAAGATGCATTTGGTTGTATTTTAAGAAACAGTGATAAGTTGTTAATGTTGAATATACTTGCTGGGGATGAAGGGGGAAGTTTCTTATTATTCTTTCCTCCTTTTTTTCTGGTTTTTTTTGGTGGGGGGTTCTGCACTTTAATATTTTTTCTTTTTTTATATATTTTTGTATTAGGTTCTTGTATTAGTTTTATCTGTTTAATATAATTCTTAATAAAATTATTTTTAAAAAAAGACAAAAGAGCATTGCTTCATAATGACTTTTGCTTAGTAACACTAGGAGCCCTTTGGGAATGCTGAGTGTGTATAATTTTTAAAAAAATCAGACTTATGGAATCAAGATGATGTGCAGCAGGAGGAGATCATGACTATGAAATGGGTATGGAAGAAACCAGGTTAAGGAGGCTTTACAAATGATTGTAAAAGATTGGAGCTTTAGTCAGGCAGCTTTTCAGGTCTTGCCCAGCATGTTACGCAAAAAATCCTTCTAGGAAGACTTCCAGGTGATGTAAGGACAACATACCAGGGAAAATGACTTTTTCAACCCTCGGATCTGACTCAAGGTATTGGGCCACAGTCAATGCGTTGTGAAAATGCTGTTTCATGCGGATTGGCAAAGTCTTTAAACCTCGGTTGCAAAGGTAGCAATCAAAAGGAGATGGAATTGCTCCAATGGCTATAAAAGAAAATACAGATATTATTCTCTTTCGAGGATATTGCATTTTTTTTAATATGAATTTATCACATTCTTTAAAAGATATGCCAATTGTCAGAATGGAGGTATTCCCTGGGTAGCCTATTATACATTAAAATAACAATATAAAATGGTTGAATAGTACTTGGAATATATAATAGATACAGTAATTAAAACATGCAAGAAAATAAATAATAAAACAGTAATCAGAGCAGTTTAGATGCTTCCAAGTAGCATATTCTGAAATGGCTCTTCAGCATCATTGGGGAAGTCAATAGTTCTCAAACTTTGCAGTCCTGTGACCCCATAAAATGATAAATTAGTTTGATTCCCCCAATAAAATCCATTCATGATTTCATTGGTGTTATGGTTGGACTAGATATAAATATGTCATTTTTTTAATAATTAAATTTGAATCAGTATATCACAGAGCTCAGACTTTGCAACCACAACAATCACCAACTGCTGGCTTGTGCAGGCAAAGTGACTAGCAAAATCCAGCTTGAGGTTTGACAGTGCTCCCTTCTCACTTGCTCAACGGCTAAAAAATTATTATGACCCTCCCACGTTCTTCGTGACCCCCCAGATGGTCCCAACCCATATTTTGAGAACCCCTGCAGTAAATATTTGATGGAACTGACCAAACGCTATTTTGCTGATTCTTCAGAATATACAGTATTTATACA
Organism: Charina bottae; assembly: GCA_023362775.1. Lineage (NCBI taxonomy): Eukaryota > Metazoa > Chordata > Lepidosauria > Squamata > Charinaidae > Charina > Charina bottae. The sequence goes on from JALMGJ010000003.1 coordinate 44,505,322, forward strand.
TCCAGAATAAACCACATTGATGTATTTCAAATAGTTATTCTGCTTTTCAACTTAAAAAGCACCCAAATCATGAATTCAAAATACTGTATCTTAATAAGAGTTCTGATTCAAAAATGCATGTTCTGGTGACCTTGTGGCTGTTAGCAGTTCTGAGGCTTGAATTACAACTGAATCAAACTTTACCAGTATTTATTCTATGCTTCACATACTGTACATCCTGCTTGGTCTAAACACAAGTAATAGAAGGCAGAACCTATACTTAGGCCAGAGCTTTCCAAACTTTTCATGTTGGTGACACACTTTTTAGACATGCACCATTTCGCGACACACTCTTACAGCAGGGCACAAGGCAGGCACTAGGACCTGCACGGGATCACAGCAGGTTTGGAGGCAGCCAGGCACAAGGCAGGCACTAGGACCTGCGCGGAATCCTGGCAGGGCTCGGAGGCAGCAGCAGCAGCAGCAGCCGCAACACACCCAGACACTGTAGCCGACACACTAACGTGTCCCGACACACAGTTTGGAAAGCTCTGACTTAGGCAGTTAAGCAGCTGACCCAGGCAGCTGATTTTGGAGATCATAAAAATATTGTATTGTCAAAGGCTTTCACGGCCGGAGTTCAATGGCTGTTGTGGGTCTTCCGGGCTGTGTGGCCGTGTTCTGGAAGTTGTGGTTCCTAACGTTTCGCCAGCATCTGTGGCCAGCATCTTCAGAGGGCAGGAGCACAGATGAAGATGCTGGCCACAGATGCTGGCGAAACGTTAGGAACCACAACTTCCAGAACACGGCCACACAGCCCGGAAGACCCACAACAGCCATAAAAATATTATTTGTAATTGTGCTTCTATTTCCATGGAGATAGGCTTGTTTGGATTTGCCGTCGCAAGTGACCAAATGTCCAAACTTGCTTACGAAGCCCCCTAATCTGGGGAAGATGAGCTATTTGCAAGTCAACATTAGGCAATAATATGTCTGCCCAAATCAAATGCAATCCATGAACTTGTGTTCTACTGAGGGATGGGGGTGTACTTTAACAGTGGAGTCAGAGGAGATGGAAATTAATTTTGAGAGAGAAAATGCAAAAATGGAAGATTAACCTCACTTCGCACTACTGTCCCAGATTATTTTTTTTTAAAGGGAGTGTTCTGAAACTGCTTTGAAGTACAAAACAAAATTGATAGGAAATCCCAGGTTCAGGTGTGCAGAGTCACATCTATTTTGACTAATTATTTTTAGTTGCTAGAGTACTTTTTTTTAGATTACAGTTTTTTCTTTATGATCTTTTTTATCCCTCCTGACAAGCACCATCAAAATGTTAAAAACTACAAAGTGTTAAAAAATACCAAACACCAATTAATAACAATTGCCTGTGTAAAATTTACAGTGTTTTTTCTATACTAAGGATGGGCTAATGAAGGTCTGACTAAAGAGATAATGAATTGATTTTGCTAGAGATTTTTTTAAAAACTAAATGGATGTCAAGCATAGCTACTTTACAAAATCTACAAACCATACTTTTTGGTGTTTTCTATTCATACTCACAATATTGCAAGAATCTGAGTTTTTCGTGGAGTTCATCATCATTTACTGACACCAATCCCATTACAACATCACTGTGTCCTAAAAATACAAACAAGCAAGTGATCAATTCTATTTATTTAAATAAAATGGCTGACCATGTTCAAATATCACACATGTAGGTTGACAATGAAGCAGTGAACATGCTTGCTCATGACAACTGGTTTCTCCCACAAGTGGATACTGGTGAGTATCTATGGTCAGCCTAAATTGGAATAATAGCCAAACACTGGACTATGGTTTTATTTGTCTGGAAAATAACAGAGCAAAGCCATTGATTGATTTCAAATTTTTTTATGATCTTGTTCTCAGATTTCTACAAGTGGGAAAAGCAACAGTCTAGCATTCACATTTCACACTAGCCTAGGTTATGATACCACAGAGGGAAGAGCCAGTGGGTTGTGTTATTTCTTGTGTTATTTGCTTAAGCCTGGTAAATGTGATGTGGAAACTGGTCCATGCGTTTGCAGGTGCTATGGCTGATATCATTCTGTTATTCCAATGAAATTTCAAGCCATGATACCATATTTCTGCTTGGGGTGTCATGTTTTTAAAGCTGCTTAGCTGAAAGCTAAAGCTTACACTTGGTTGCAATGGCATGATTCTCTAAGGCAGGGGTCGGCAAACTTTTTATGCCGGGAGCCATTTTGACATGCTCATGCACATTTTTAAATGCTCGAGAGCCAGGGGGTGGGGTTTGCGGGCGGGGGCCAATCGCGTGGAAGGGGGCGGGGTTTGTGGGCGGGGGCCAATCACATGGAAGGGGGCGGGGTTTGTGGGCAGGAGCCAATCACGTGGCTTATTGGGGCGGGTGTGAGGGGGCGGGCCCGGCGGCGGAGGCCTGGGCCGCCCGCTTGCCTGCCTGCTTGCCTCCCCGGGACCCGAGCCGGAGAGAAAGGGTGGTGGCGGGGCCGCGCTACCGCCACTCGGCGCGGGCGGAGCTGCCACTTCCGCCCGCCCGCGTCGGGCCAAGGACATGATGGAGGGCGGGAAAAGAGGCGGGCGGCGACGACAAGCGGCGCGCTTCAGGGGAGCCGCCGCCGGGTGGGTCCCCTCAGGGCGGGCAGGCGGGCAGCCCGGGCCTCCGCCTCTGCCGCCAGGCCTGCCCCCCTCAGTGCCTGTGCGGCTCCCTCCGCCCTCCCACCTGCCCCAATAAGCCACGCAGTCATGGTCCTCCTCGGCGAGCCCGGCCTCCAGAGCGGGGCATGTCTGGCCAGGCGGAGCGGGCGCGGGGGAGCCGCACAGGCGCCGAGGGGGGCAGCGGAGGCCCGGGCCGCCCGCCCCGCCCGCCTGCTTGCCTGCCTGCCTGCTTCCCTCCCTCCGCGAGGTCTCCTCCCGTTCCCTTGCAGCCGAGCCTCGAGAGGGCGAGAAAGCCCCGACGCTGCCCCGCGGACCTCTCCAGCGCGCCCGGATCCCGGGAAGGCAGCAGGGGGCCTCACGGAGGGAGGCAAGCAGGCAGGCAAGCAGGCGGGCGGGGCCGGCAGGTGGCCTGGGCCTCCGCCACCGGGCCCGCCCCCCTCGGCGCCTGTGCGGCTCCCCCACGCCCTCCCACCCGCCCCAATAAGCCATGGCAGGGAGGCGCTGCTGGCCCGGGATGTGGCGCTGTCGGAGGCGGCGCAGGAGCGGCTGCAGGGGCTGCTGCGGCTGGAGATGGCGCTGCTCCGCGACATCCAGGTGCTGGGCGAGGGCGCGGGCCCTGGACGCGAGCGGCAGGGCAGCGCAGGGGGCCTGGCCGGGGCGGGGGCGGTGGCGGCAGGAGGACGGAGCCGGCGGAGGTTTGCCGGGCGGCAGGACGGGGCGGGCGGCGCTGCTGGGGCTGGTGGCGGAGCTGGAGGGAGCAGAGGGACCAGGCGTTCCTGTGGGCGCAGCGTGCGCTCTGCAACCCGCCTTGGAGAAGTGGCCGCGGGAGGCCCTCCGGGTGCACCCTCCCGCCCCATCAATCCCCCCACCCCACTGTTCGGCGTCCTCCCCCCCCCCCGCTAACCCGAACCCTGCGGTGGCCGGGGGAGCCGAGCCAGGCTCGGACCGGAGGTGGCCAAGGGGAGAGCAGGCAGCTCTTCGCCCTGTGCCGCCCTGCCGCTCGCGTCCCGGGCCCGCGCCCTCGCCCAGCACCTGGATGCCGCTGAGCAGCGCCATCTCCAGCCGCGGCAGCCCCTGCAGCCGCTCCTGCGCCGCCTCCGACAGCGCCGCGTCCCGGGCCAGCAGCGCCTCCCTGCCGTGCCGGGCCTCGCTCAGTGCGAGAGCCAGGGGGCGGGGTTTGCGGGCGGGGGTCTATCACGTGGAAGGGGCGGGGGTGAGTTCAGCTGTGGAAGAGCCACACTCAAGGGGCCAAAGAGCCGCATCTGGCTCGCGAGCCGCCATTTCCGACCCTTGCTCTAAGGTAAGCTAAGAGAAGCTTTTAAAACTATGTTGGATATAGGAGGCACAGATGATGTTCAAAGAAAGCCCAGATTATCACCAGTAGCATATGAAAGATTGTCAGTCCTGAATCAATTAGAAACAATGTGGCTTTCAAATATTTGTCTAGTTCCCAGGACAAAAATTAAAAATGCAAATACCCTTTAAAAGAAGACTATACTTATCCATCCAAATACGATAAATATTCAGATACAACTTCACCTTGTGCTAATTTTAGTTACATTTAAAAATATATTATTAAAGAAAATTAATCTAAGCAACCACCACTGACTACCAACACCATATTAGGAGAAGAGGAAATGCATTATATGTTTATGAATTACATGATAAGACACATAATCTCATTTTCATTTTCAAAATGAATAAAATAAAGATCGGATGGTGTATAAAAAAAGACTTGGACATATATAAAAAGCATCATTATTATTGCTCACTACAGAATAAACATCAGCATAACATGCAAGTCTAATATAATGTCCAAACACTTACCATTCATGTATTTGGTTGCTGAATACATACAAATGTCTGCTCCTAAAGACAAAGGACGCTAAAACAGAACAAAATAAGAGATTCATTTCATTTTCTGTTGAGAAAATCAGTAGGAATTACCAATGAACACTGAGGCATATTGCAAGCAAAAATTTCAAGCAATTCCTGCTACACAGAGGGTAAACTATTGGGGAAAGGGTGATTTTTCACTGACACTTCAATGAGAGTAAATCTGAAACGGTTTAAAGGGAGGGGAAATTGAGTATCACCTATGGAATAACGAACAGTAAGAGAAAGGAAGTGAAAACACAGCTCTCAGTTCAAGACTGAATTCAACTCCTCTCTTTTCCCATTTGGTGTGACCCAAATCTCTTTGCTTATCAGTATGCAGGGCTAGGCTGAAGAAAATCAGAGTGCTACTATCAACCAAGTGTTTGATTTGACCTTAGGACCAGATTTAAATCCAAATCCAACCACACAGCGTACTAAAGTGCTTTGCATAAATTATTTTACTTCACCCTTCCTTTCCTCTCAGATTTGTGAATTGAAAGGACTAGCTGTCAAGAGCTTATAGCATGAATTGTGGGAAATGATAAACGCCATAAATAAGTTGACACTACAAGGTCACGTCTTTGATAATGAAAGAGCATATCAAGTCTGCAAAAAGGGAAGAGGCATCAAAGCACCTTATGTACCCTCCATACGTTTGGGCTTCTCAGTATCTAGTTTTCAAATGCCAGCTGATTTCTTTTAAATAACAGCAGACAAGATGTTGTGAAAGTGCTTTTTTGCCCCAACAATGTGCTCAGTTTCCAGATCCCAACTTCTTCAGAATCTGGCCCACTGATATATTCTTGGACACTCTTTCACAAGACCATTTTACCACCCAAAAACAAAGCAGGGAATGAATTCAATTTATGGATTGGATTGGATTGGATTGGATTGGATTGGATTGGATTGGATTGGATTGGATTGGATTGGATGCTGCCTGACTCCAAATGAATCTGGGCAGCTTGCAGTACATCAGAGAATATAAAAACAATATAATAGGAAACACACTAATTCACAATATCTTGTTGGTGTTCCAAAGGGCCATAAAACCTGGCTGTTCTCTTGGGCTAGGGTGGCTGGAGACCGCTCCACTGGATGTTAGATTAGTTTTTTTGTTTGTTTCTTTTTCCCCTATCATGGCGCTGAGTTGGGATGCTTGTATGGAGGATTTTAGCATATTGTGGATGGTCAGATCAGATGGTCAGATACCCTGTTGCATCATAATCCAAGGAGCTCAGGTTGCCTATTAGTGATTTAGCACAATCCTTTCACTCAACAATATTATCTTGTTTCTTGCACTAATCAGAAGCTTTCGATATCTGCTGTTTGGAGGATTTTAGCATATTGTGGATGGTCAGAGGTATTGTTTTGAACTGGATGGTAGAGGAGTCTTCTTGGGTCAATAACCTACCAGACCGGGCTGGACTGGCCTTCTCTTCTCTGTTGCTACTGAGTCCGCCATGGCCTTGGTCACTTTGCAGTGACTGAAGGGGTGAGGGAAGACCCTCATGGAGTTAGGACCATTGCTGTGGCAGAAGCAAGGGAGAAGTGGCTGTGGGTCCCTCCTCAACTGCTGCAGTCTGGAAGAGGCTCAGTGCCAGAGCGACAGTATCTTGGGAGGGTGGGGGCACATTACTATTACTGCTACTATGGTCTGTTCAAACATAATGCAAAGTCAAAATATTTAGCCATAGTATGTTTAACAAGCCATACTAGTCTGCTCCTACATAATACTAAGCCAGGGTGGGTAAGGTGACACCTTATTTAAACCAAAAGCACATAATGGCTTTGCATTACATGTGAGCCAGCTTTTTGTTTTTCCCTTTCCCCTAAATTTTCGTAGAAAATAAATTAAGTGCGGGGTTTTCCCCTTAATTTGCACTTTAGGTCCTATATTGTGTTTAAGCAAAAAGTCATCCTTCCCCTTCTTTGCTATCTCCTTGAAGCCTTGGATGTTTCCTCAGGCATGAGGTCTGGAGGCTAGAGAAGCCTGTCACTATGACTGTAGCTTGAATCATGTCAACTGGATTTCTATTTTCTCAGTGGAAATGTTTCGCTCCTTATCCAAGAAGCTTCTTCAGTCTGAGTAAAGTTTGTAAGGGAATCCTTAAATATGTTTCTAGGGTGGCTGTGTGACCTTGCACCTGGGCCTAGGTCATGGTTATTTGACATTTCACATTTTAGACAGGGAAGATAAGTGGTTTGAAAGAGGGGTCAAGGAATCCATTTATGCCAACTTGGAAAATCCTTCTTTGAATAGAGGTGGGGGCCTCAGGCACAATCTTTCCCCTATTTTCCTTCCTGCTTTGTCTTCTGTGCCTAGGAAGATTAAGACCATTTCACAATCTCAACAACAGCAAGGTAATCTTAACGATCCTCCTTTGGATGATAAAGGGACTTAGAAATAAACATCTCAAATAACCATGACCTAGCCCCAGGTGCAAGGTCACACAGCCCCCCTAGAAACATATTTAAGGATTCCCTTACAAACTTTACTCGGACTGAAGAAGCTTCTTGGATAAGGAGCGAAACGTTTCCACTGAGAAAATAGAAATCCAGTTGACATGATTCAAGCTACAGACAATTCCACCTGGATGACTGAGAACCTTCATCGACCTGTCACTATGAATTTGTCTTTCTTGGGTGGAGTTGGGTTTGTCCTTGGCTGCCATTTACTTTTTTCTCATTTTTTTTACTGTGTTCTGTTTTCATCGTCATTTTTTATTAAGGTCCAATATAAAACAACTCAAGTACAATCCAAAAACATAATAGCATTGTAACAGTTTAATACATAGTGTGCTTCTATTAACAAGTCTGGATATGTCACAGCCTTATGACTAAGGCACAAAACTTAGTAATTACAAGGGTGATTTCAGGACACATGTCATTTAAGAAAATTTCTAGATAACATGGGGTGGCCAGGCAGTCTTTCCATTAGAAGGTGGATAAGTAGAGAACACAATTCTGCCTAGAACTTGTACCTTAGAAAAACATGTTCTAGGGTTTCAATTTCACCAAAGAAACAAGGACGTTGCCTAAGTGCTACAGTATGATTTCTATGATTCCTTTATATCTGCTGTTCATAGCTGCAGAAGGGAGAGCATTAAAGCATGCTTTGGAAAAAGCCCACTGGTAACGGCTAAAAGAAAACTTAAATAAATAGCATACAGGTTATGGTTCCCTTGAATCACTGAGGATATGGTCTAACCTTGGGACTGCTGCTAAATTATGCTGAAGTTCAATGTCTTCTAATCTTTGTTTAATAAGCTTCGTGGCTTTATTGAAATCCATATTTAGACAGAAGCCAGGGAACATGCCAAAGTGAATCAGTTTCTTGGTTATCACTATGTATTATCTAGATTTAAAGATATTGTATGGGGGGTGGGGGTCAGAAGCCTGGTGGGAGATAGATAGATTCTAAGGGAGTAAGATATGATTAATTGCCAAACTCTTGTTTCGGTGCTAATCAGATTGACCTCTGCCTAAGTACAGCAATGGAAACACTTCTAGGCATAGAGAATATGGCTTTCAGAAAGGATGACTGTGTGTGTTCATAAGGTTAGAATGTTATGCCAGAGTATCAATGTTCTATTTTGCTGGTTTTAATGCTATATGCACCACCTACAGTTGCAATTGTGAGATGGGAGGCTATATAAATTGATATAATAAATAAATATATTTTATCCTCTTCTGTACTCCACAGCAATTTGTATTAGTGGAATTATTTCCCTCTATTATGTTAGCTACTCTGCTAGGAATGTTTAGCTGGAGAATAGTTAGATTATAGGTTCAGGCATTGTCACAATTCTAATTCTATGGAATTAAAATTGTTCCATTTGCCACCTCATTTTCTAAAGGCTGCCTCAATGTAGCCCTGTTATTACTACCCATGACAAAACTTCCTGTTTTCCAATAAAATACTAAATTAGAGTGTCTGCACCTTCATCTTTCAATCCTATATTTGTTGGTCCTCAGTGCAACCTCTGCATCTTAACTCAGAAATAAAATCCACTATGTCTGGTGGAACTGGCTCAATAAAGTGTATTTAGGTTACAGCTTCACTCTACAAAGGAGGGTCAAGGATTAATGGAATTCCTGATGTCTCTGTTGGAAAGAGAGTCTCTTCTGATATCTGCCTCCCCAGAACTACTTTTCATATGAGCCCTTTGTGATATGTTCCACCATGTGAGGTGAAATAGGTGACTACAGTTGGTAGTGATGTGCCATGCCCTCTCCAAAGAGATTGTTTGAGGCCTACAGCACAGTCCTTTTGGTGCCAATCAGAGACATTTTCATATCCAGATATTTTAAAAATTACTCTTAGGGCGACTAGAACTTCATACTCTCTTATTATGGGTTTACATTCTGTACTTATTAGCACCGCTGCAGCCAGTTATATCATTCTAATTGTGTAATTATTATGTTGGTTTTATTTTATATGCACTGTCTAGAACAGCTGAGGTTTAGAAGCCAAATAAATAAATAAATAAATAAATAAATAAATAAATAAATAAATTTTGTATTTCCAACTTCAGATCCTACTTCTGCCCTTGTGCAACATTCACCTGGTCATTTTATTTTCCCCCTTTGTAAAAAGGAGAATCATAGAGGCATAAGAGTAAAAGAATGTCAAGTATTTAATAGATTAAATGTGCTATACAAATAAAAGCAGATATAGCAAACCAATGAAAATTGACTTACCTGGAAATATGAAGACATAAAAGTATTGTCTACTGCTAAAATAACTCCTTTGTGTTTATGAACAATGTTCGCACATCCTTGAATATCAATAACTTTCAGTGTTGGATTTGTTGGTGTTTCAATCCATACAAGCTGTTATTTTGGGAAAAGAAGGATATTAAATATATATTATTTTGAAATTATCCACTCCAAAGTATATTCTTGTTTTCCATTCATACTTTTTTAAAACATTGAACACTGATATATATTGAGAACTTTCTCTTTTTCAGACATAAGACCCCTTATTTCATTATTACTTCCCTAAACTGTATAAGGGAAGTGTGGGAAATTTATTATTTAATATTGGTCAGCCCAAGTGATCCCGTGGAAACATATTTATAGACTTTTAAATATTTCAATTCATTCTAGAGTTTCCCTGAGATGGAGCTGGCTTGTGTAGGTAGCACTTTAAAACTACCTACCTTAAAAATGCAGCTTGGGAGCCGATGGCCCATTCCCTCTTTCCAAATCTAAGAACTCTTTGCAATTTCCTTTTGCCAATTGGTCAGCAGATAAGAAAGGCTTTCTATCTTTCTCACCATCCCTTTCGCTTAATTCCTTCCTTTTGGAAGGTGTACTGTATGCATATGTGTGAGTGCATGTGTGCCGAATACATTCTACTAGAGTAATTAGAAAATATTTGCTCTTGCTCCTGGCTCGTTATGTGTGGTCTCCACAGATGCGTGCTCTGATATTGCATATAAGATTCTACATATTTTGTAACACCATCCAAGTTTATGTTTTAAATCCTTCAAAGAGTTACACCCAATTATCTCCACATCCCACAATGATATCATCTCTGTGTCAGTTCTACTGCCTTACTAGCCAACAGCCTTCAGTTCTGCATGGAAGAAGTCACTGAGCCAAGGCTAGAGTAGACTAAATGACAGAGAACCTCTGGATTTGTAAGAAGCTTGTTAAGGCACGAGAAGGAGGGAGAATTATCGTCCAGTCATTTCACCCAAAGAGTTCTACAGCAAATGTGCTACTTTTGAAGGATATTAAATATATACTGTATTATTTTGAAATTATCCACTCCAAAGTATATTCTTGTTTTCTTGTTTTCCATTCATACTTTTTTTAAAACACTGAACACTGAAAGGCACTAGGCACTAGGACTACCCTAACAAACCATTCCACAATTAAGCCAAAATTACCCAACCAAAAAGTGTATCTTATTCTACACAATCTGCACAGAGTTAGCTTGTATCCCCCACTGAAATAAATATTTGGCAAAACTCTCTATATTTGAAGCTCTCAGCTAAAGACACAGAGAGGCTCCCTGGGCAAAGGGTCCCTAAAAAAGGAAACAAACTGCATCATTTCTTATGCGGCCTACGGTCCCATAACAATCATGTCTAGAAAAAGCTAATAGTGGGACAAGACCTGGACTATGATTAGAGAGACCCAGGTTCTCACTTGTTGCTATCGTGGGCCAGTCACTAACTCTCAGCTTAACCTAGTTCATAGATCCATTGTGAGAAAAAATATGGGGGCAAGAGGAATCTACATGGAACATGGCAGCCTCAGCAATAAGGGATACTGAATTCTCCAAATCTATTAAAAAGGAACGAAGAATCCTTTCCATCAGCTCAACCGGAATGTTTAAGCTACTAAAAAAATCTCAACTTGGTCTCTCACAGAGCTTTGAAAGAGCTTTAGGAAGCCTCCACGAGCACTTAAGATCTGCCTAGCATTACTTTTTCACCTGTTTTGTGGATTCTTATGAAAGTCCTGGAAACGATTATGAAGATCCAGACAGGTTCTAACCATTTTAAAATAGGCCCAAGGTTTTACTGCTCCACTTGTATTATGACACATTTGGATGGGGGGGGGAAAAACCATGCAATTTTCTCACAGCTTTCTAGCTTGACAGATTAATGTTATCCAGCTTATGCTGTACTTACCAACACTGGCAAAGAAGCCAGTTGTTAAATTTACATCATACCCCTTCTTGTACCAAACAAGATGAATTTAGTGCAGCACAGTCTGTATAAAGGAAAGTGTGTTATATCATCTTAGTCTCTTTCTACATTTTTGCTTCGATCAGTTTAGCTAAACATAAACCTTATCCATGCATGATACAGAATCTTTGTAGCTGATCATGAGAACTGGAAGAATAATCACACCCGTTCCACACACGTGTGCTGTAGCCATTCCTGCAGGTACAGCACAAATCTCTGTAGGAAATGGTCCTTCCTGAACATTGTCCCTAAATAAATTCATCCAGTCCGAGTAGATGGCTGGAGGTACATTGAATCACATGCATGAGATCAGAGCAGAGTTATGCGACATATACTGACTTTCACATTTAGCAAAATAGGCACTAATACCCAATTTTGTGTATACAGCAGGAATTCCTAGGCTGCCATACAGTCATGTTGGGAATGTTATTTTACTGGTTTTTCAATATTACCTTGGTCTCTGGTGTAATTGCATCCTCAAGGTATTCCAGTTTGGTGCAGTCAACGAAAACAGCATTTAGACCCATATCTGCTGCTATCCTTCGAAAATATCTATTTGTACCTAGGGTGGAAAGAGACTCATCTTTATTGTCTGCATGTCACATTAATGTCATTAGGGAGAAGGTGCCACTAAACTCTATATTGTTTCACCCTTTCGGAATGAATGACGTCTCCAGTACTGTAAGAGCTTCAAATAATACTGATACTAAACACTGCTGATGGAATTTGAATATTTACTATTACATTAATATCTTATTAACGTATTTCTATCCTGCCTTAAAAAAAGTGTCAAGAGCTATCCTATTGATCAGTGCAGAAACTCCGCAGACTGCAGCACAGAAGAAACCAAGTGCTAGAGAGAAAAATACTCAGTAGAATACCAGCTATGGCTTTGCCTATAAAAGATCCCAGATTCATCCTCTGGCATCTCCATATAACAAGAATCCAGGAAAAGATGCTAAGAAAGCTTTCCTGAGATCCTGGAGGGTGGATGCCACTTGGTGAAGCCAATACCAGACTAGATTTTGAATTCTCTCCTGTAGAAGGGTTACATGATTCTTCTGTACCTGCTATGTCTCTGGCATCTGAAACTGGCAATATTGTGCAACATGTAGAACAGGGATGGCAACTTCCATATGCTGGAGGAATGAACCAGGCTTTGCTTTCCACATAGAGGGCTACACTCATAGAGTTCAGGAATTTTAAGAGATGAAACGAGTATCATAAGCCCCTGAAAGGCTTAAGGCACCCAAAATACATAAAAGGGGGTGAAAATGTTTGGCTCCACCCTTAGGAGAGCACTTTGGGGGGGACAGTACTGAAGTTAGGATTGCAATCTGCATCTTTTTTTTAAGCTACTTGGACTACTGAAATTTCTGTAAACAACTTTACAGATGCCGGGGACCTTTCATCAACTTGACTGTGCTCCAATACAGAATATCAAATGCTCTAGTCTGCATGCCATGGTGTCATCAAGCATTCCCAGAAAGAATATTTTCAAAGCTGCAGGCCTATTCATGCTTTCTGGGAAAAAGATCCCAATGCACTCTAGAAAGCATACAGTATATGAGTAGACACACCCTCTCAATAAGGTTAACTGAGAAACTAGGAAAAGTGGCAGATATTATAAAAGGACTTTTGTTATTGAAATAGGCTCCAGTCTTCCTGGAGGCAAGCACCATGTAATGGCACTTACTTATATAGAAAATAAACCATTAAAGAAACTTTGGGCACTTTTAATAGTATATTAAGAAGGAGGCCAACTCTTCCTGATAGATTCTCCTTTTTAAAAAATCCTAATCCCTTTCATTACACACAACTGTGTGCTGAAACTTGCATTGTTTTATTGAGTTCCAGAAGGAATTAAAGAAAAAACACAACATTCCCCAAGTAGATTCATATTTTGCTGCCTCGTTGTACACAATTTTTTGGCATTTTGAAAAAAACAGAATATTATTAGTATCTTCACCTGCTCAAAATAATAGAAGCAATGTTTAGCGGGTGGCATTGATCCAACATATTGCTTGCTTTTGAGGAAACATGTTTTCCTTCTCCTATTGCTATGTGAGACACTCTGTCGCAGGGCATACATTACATGACTAACCCTGTGAAGTAAATGGATACCTATTTTGTTTATGGCTAAAGCCATCTTGGCTGCTGTCCTAGAAATTCTATGCATAAGTAGCAGAAAGGTCAGCAGTTCAGAGATCCCCCATTAAAGATAAGAGATCTGCACCTTTGCCAATACAAATGTAGATCTGCAATACTTGCTTATTAGGTATAAGGTAATTATTTTCAAAGAGCAAGTGTAAAGGTTCAGAGTAAAACATTTTATGTCTCCTTAGCTCATTTAATGCATTGCCTGCACTATGTTAAAATTGCAGAGTAATTGTTCTAAATTCCAGGTGGAAAAGTTGCAGATGAATCAAGTTTGATCATTTACAAAACATAGTGCAAAGAATGGTATGGAACTTGCTAGGAATGCTCCAGTCTTTAAACATGTAATGGGACATAGAATAGCAACCTTCCAGAAGAGCACTGAGCAACCAAAATGATCAGCATCTGTAATGCTCAGAACCCAATGACAGATAACAAATGGAGACCTTAGCTTAGGATTGTCTCTCATCTGCCAGGCTGCTGGGTCTGTCCCTTGAGCTCTGAAGTAAATCACTGCCCCATATCTCCTCCCTTCTCTTGTCATCTGACCCCAAGCCTTCCATTTTACTTGTTTCATCCTGGACCCGCCTCAAAGCTCTACTTCCTCAAAGCCCCACATGCTCCTGAAGGGTATGTGGGAAGCTAATTCCAGTGTTAAGAGCAGATTCCATTTCTCACACCTAAGTTAGTTGGAAGAAGGGTTGCAGATCAACACTGTTTGGTACAATAGCATGTAAACATATTACCATAAATGCTTTTAAGTATTTTTTTTTCAAATTTACATGTAACAAAAACAAAATTTTCAAAATGTTCTGAAGCAGCAATGCCAAACCATGACTTGATATTACATAGACTCTAGGTTCATGGACTTTTGCCTTCCTTTATCCAGAAAGTTTGTTTTTTCTGTAATTCAATCAAACCAGCAAAGTATGGTTTCCACTTGTCATCCAAACCAACTCCTCTCTTAGTTGGGAGACAAGCACAAACCATAGTTCTCCAGTCTAGAGAAGGATTAGATGAGAAAGTAAATCAAATGCATGACTTCTTACTGTAAATTCCCAAACATTTAAAATTTAAATCATAGGTCAGAAGACAATCAATATAAATTAATCACCTATAAACCTTTGTAGCTAGCCACCATTGTGGAAAAATGACATGCTTGCAGTACCATCATGATACAAACCCATCCTTTCATAGTTTACATCCCAGTGTCTGTCACTAGTATGTAAGTTATAGTGTTTGCATTGTGACATAATAACACATAGTCCATCACTGCCCCCCAGATGCCTATATTATCAAACCTTGGTAGAACTACTGCTTGGTAAAACCATTCATTTGGAGATTTTGTAAAACTAAACTAAGACAAATCCACAAAAATCCATCAATTTTCAAGGCAGGTTTTGTGCAATGTAGGGGGCGCAGTAGCTCAGCGGTTAAGACACCAGGCTTGTCGATCGGAAGGTCACAAGTTCGGAGGTTCGAGACCCTAGCCCCGTGTGAAGGAGTGAGCTCCAGCACTTGCCCCAGCTCTTGCCAACCTAGCAATTCAAAAGCATGCAAATGCAAGTAGATAAATAGGTACCACTTCAGTGGGAAGGTAACAGTGTTCCATGCACGTCATGCCAGCCACATGACCGTGGAAGCGTCTTCGGACAGCGCTGGCTCTTCGGCTAAGGAACGGAGATGAGCACCGGCCCCTAGAGTCGGACACGACTGTGTGGGGGAACCTTTACCTTTACTTTTTTTGTGCAATGTATGTCTTTATGAAGAGGACTATCTAGTACCTTTTCCCACCCCATACCCCCAAACTATTATTGTATCCAGATATTTGTAACAGGGCTACTCATAAGTACAGTTTATAAGGCATATAAGCATCATAAAAAGAGATAAATAGGGCCACTCATGAATTTGGTGAGACTAAGGGCAAGCTACAAGACCATCTGTTGGTACTTACAACTGACTGTGACAAGTCTCTCTGTCTAAAATATATTGCATCTGAAGTGATAGCAGCATCTCCACTAATGATATTTGACCTATTTTGGCTGTTTACCGTCAAGTTATTCTTCATAATGTAATCACCAAGTGATAAACATAAATATACATACTTAAGTAAATTTGTTTAAATCACTTTTGTGTTCCAACATAAGAGATTACACTCAAGAATGTTTAAAACACATGCTGCTATATTGCTTACCACCATAGACATCATCTGTACAAATAACAGTATCTCCTGCCTTCAATAAGTGTGCAATGTTCACAGTTGCTGCTAATCCAGAAGCATATGCTAAACCTGAAGTAAAAAAAAGAAGCAAATGAAATTTGATTAATTAATAAAATAATTCTTCAATATATTTAAACATTACAGCAAATAAGGTACTGTCACCTGTGACACTGAATACCTACTTGTTGGATGGATACAGTCTCAGATAAGAATAGACGCTTGGTCCCACAAATTAACTCAAGAGCTTTAAGTACAACCAAAAGTTCTAACCATTATTTCAAGGCTGGAGATATGGATTAATACATGTATCAATATCTCAGAACAAGATTTCTACTGGATTTAACAAAATCAAATGAAATGATGCGCCTTCATAATGTCAGAGGTGATTATATCTATGTTTCAAATTTATGTTGCTTTCCCAGTCTTCATAGAAGAATAAATATAATAATTACTATTCATATATAAATATTGATAGCTCACAGTATTTGGCACCATCTAGTGCTGCCACAGCCTTTTCCAAGCAGTCACGAGTAGGATTTCCACAGCGGCTATATTCAAAACCCTAGAAAAGAGAGGGCACAGAATTAGGCTGACCATACGTCCCGTTTTGAACGGGACAGTCCCGTTTTTCAATTATTTACCATCCCGTCTTTTTAAGAAAAAAAGCTAATTTGTCCCATTTTTTAAAGTTGCTGCGTGTGCGCACGCCCCCACCCCCCACGTGCACACGCCCTGCCCCCGCGTGCACGCCCCCCCCCACACACACACACCCATTTTTGCCTCAAGGAAATATGGTCAGCCTACACAGAATGTCAAACTTCTGTATCAGTCATTGGTGGAATTTGCATGAAGTTTATAAAGATTTACTGCAGCTCTTTGTGCAGCAATTTACTTAAGAACTCAAATCAGGAATGTGGATTAAATTTTACAAACTAAAAATACTTTTATATAAATTCACAATTGATCTGAGTTGGAGAGTGATGAGAAGAGACTTCTTTAAGGATTCACCATTAGATTACTCAAATGTCAACAATATCCTACCCTTACTTGGGTTCCTGCATCATGCTAAGCTATTGCTTGTTTTCACATGGCTTATTGACTAAGCCACAATGGCTGTGTTCACACATCATGGCAGGAAGGGTACCTTTGTTTTTAACCATGTTTTATGGATTGTTGTGAGCCGCCTAGAGTCATTGTATGAGATAGGCGGCCATATAAATCCTGTAAATAAATAAGCAAGCAAGCAAGATTGGTGCCTGAAATGCACAAATGCTTTTTCTCTACTTAAAAAACAAAAAACAAAAATCTCTCATGCATATTAGTTTACTTTGCAAGATAATTTTAAGCAAGTGGGCAAGAACTGCATGTTCAGCCAAAATGAACAAAGAAACTTCTGGCACTTTTCTAACGGAAGCCAACTTGCTTACTTGGCTACAAACGCAACAAACACTGAAAAAACATTGGCTGTATGGTTGATCTTATCTATGTTGCTTTCTTGCATTATAGCTATATAAATTATATCTACAGTCATTCTTGCATCAGAATTGATTGCTTACAAGCCTCAATACATCTTCTGCAAAACTGTAACAATGGATTGGTTGCATATTAGCCAGGAAGCAGAAAAGAACTAGGTAATAAGGTATTACATACACATGCAGAAATGTCATGGAAAGATTTTTTTACATCATCCTTCTGTTTTAGCTTTAACTGCACCTACCTGGCTAAACATTCATAGGTTAACTAGTAATGCATTAAAAGTCTTCTTGGACATTAACTATCTTAAACTGCTGCAGAAAAACCAAGAAAAAGGTTTGGGCACTTAAAGGCTTAAAAATATGATTGCCATGTTACCGAACATGATATTTCGGGCACATGATTACTAAAACAGAACTTTGGATGGTTGCCACTGCTTTATGTAATGTTCGTGTTGTGGTGAATAATGCAGAAAGAATAGCAAGGCAGCTTTGTTTTGCCCTGCCCTTAAGCATTTGCTGAGTTAAAGTGAGTGAGCATTTCCTTGGAATTACTCAGAACTATAATAAGAATCCAGAAATTCAACACTGATTAAATGCTTTTAGTTGGACATATGTAAAAATCATTATAAAGAGAGCTGGAAGTTTCACTATGATTTTTATAACATGGAACTGGGAATGAACTTTTTTTAAAAAAAAATTCATTTAAAATAATTTGCAAATATGCAATTAAAAATTAAAAATGAGATGAAATCAAGAAGATAGAAATTAATAAAACTGCTGTTTTATTAGAGCAATTTTTTTAAAGTAATGTGTTGCTTCATGATTTTTTGGAATAGTCTATATCAGAGCTTTCCAAACTTTTCATGTTGGTGACACACTTTTAGACATGCATCATTTCGCGACACACTCTTACAACAGGGCATCATTTCGCAACACACTCTTACAGCAGGGCACAAGGCAGGCACTAGGACCTGCGTGGAATCACAGCAGGTTTGGAGGCAGCCAGGCACAAGGCAGGCACTAGGGCCTGCACGGAATCACAGCAGGTTTGGAGGCAGCAGGGCACAAGGCAGGCACTAGGACCTGCATGGAATCCTGGCAGGGCTCGGAGGCAGCAGCAGCGGCGACACACCCAGACACTGCAGCCGACACACTAACATGTCCCAACACACAGTTTGGAAAGCTCTGGTCTAGATGCAATCAATTTGTTATTTCAAATTCCTTTTTAAATAAATCTGTGTCTCACATTTCCATTAAAAACAGCATTTAAGATGCCTAACAACAAAATACAGATTAAAAATTAAAGTTATAATTAGAATAACAGGATTTAATTTGTTGGGTGATATAATACCTGCCAATTGAAACCTATGTCTAAAACAAGCCAACTTGGACACCACAGTCAATCTGAAGAAAAATGTATTTCTACCAAGCAAACAAACAGGGAATAAGCCTAGATTCCACCAGCAGGAAGTTTGAGAACTGAGATGTTCTTTTCCCATGTTCCCGCCAAGGGTACTTCTGATCAATATGAGACAGAGAAGGGCCTCTAAGGAGAAACTTAAACCCAGGCAGACACAAATGTAAATACACGGCTTCTCGAAGAGCTGGTTCCCAAATCAGATCTTAAAGGTCATAGCAAGTCCTTTTAACTCTCCACAGAAATGGATAGTAGTTGTTACAGAAGAGTTAAACGCTCCTATAATTGGCCTTGGTCATAGGCTGGCAGCAGTCTGGTTCAGTCAAATGTATTTCAAAAGCAGACTGACAGAGAGTAGGATCTGAAATGGGATAAAGCATGTGTTGCTGTTGCTGTGGCTGTGGCCAGTTCTAGGATCTCCAAGAATGGGTGCAGTTGGCACGCCAGACTTAGCTGAAGTACTAAGTGCTGAACAAACACACTCTGAGGTATGTATGCCAGCTGCAAACCTGAGTAGGCAATGAGTTCTTAACCCCAATAAAAACAGGCTGAATAACATTCCCTGACCTGAAAGTCTAACTAATTTCCCCCGTGTGTTTTTAAAAGCACGCAAGAGTTGGGACAATAATAGGGCAAGTTCTGGATCGCAAAAGTCTGAAGAATTTGCAATTTAGAACTGGAAGAAGCTATAGAAAACAAATTACAGCATCCCTAACAGATGGCTGCTTTACCCCATCCACCTCTCTGCGTAATTAGTCCCACTGACAACTGCTCCTACTGTTAGGAAGCTCTTTCTAACATAGAATCGGAATCTGCCTCCCTGTACTTTGAATTCATTATTTCATGTCCTGTATTCTGGAAACATTGTTTTTCAAAGTAAGGCCACAGCTGCTTCAGGGGAGAAGAATACAGATTGTCCATTTTTATCAGGAATACAAGACCAAAAGGATTGACTGAAAGCAGACACATACCAGTGCTACTACTGTATTTACACACACACACACACACACACACACACACACAGACGATCCCCTAGTTTGGCCTTTAGATTGCACATCAACATTGCACCAACCATCATCTTTCCCCTCCGATTATACATCACTCTGCTGGGCTTTTCTATTCTGTCATTTTTTAAAATGTGCAACCGGGACCATGTATTTTGGTTAGACTCAATACATCTTATGGTAGTTGAGCACTGTAAGAGACAGAGCATATGTTCCTCCCTCCCTCTCTCTCTATTTTTTAAAAATACTGTACTGCAGCCCTAATTCAGAATATTTCAGGAGCTGAGAATGAAAGGATGGCATTATGAAATTAGTATCGGGGAGGCTGTAAAGAGATACCCAAGAGAGCAATTGTGCAATTCCCTTAACAGGAACAGATGCAGGCACTTGAGCGATGTGATGTCAGAAAAACGGCAAGATTGTAATCCACGGAAGCTTTGGCGACGCTGCGTGAGTTGGTTTTCTATATGTCGCAAGTCCCTTTGTGGGTTTAGCCAGAAGTAGGCAAAGAGGGAGAGAAAACCGCCCCCGCCCCCCAAACCCGACGTCGCTTTCCTCTCCCCATCCTCACTCACGCTGTGCTGCCCGGGCGCGCGCTGCTTGAACGTGGTCGAAAGGGAAATCGGGGGCACCACAGCCAGCGAGCTCCATTGTTCGGGTTCTTGCCCCACGTGGATAGCCTGCGTGGCGAAGTGCTTGAAAGGCGGCAGGAAGCTGGAGCCACTCTCCTTCCCGTTTTCCATTCTGCCCGCTCACTGCCTGCCGCGGCGACAGGTGTTCCCTGCGAAGAAAGCGAAACAGCGGCTCGGGAGCAGGAGGACTGTCAGATTGGAGCGAGCGAGCGAGCAGGGCAGCACTCGGACTGGACTGGCGCAATACCTCGGCAAGTTGCTCCTTTACCGGCTTGCTCTGGCTGGCAGGATCAACTGCCTTAAGGCGGGGACGCTCCGCTCGGGTTGGCTGGCCGGAGCGTCGCATCACACCGCGATGGGTGGAGACCCAGCAGCCCTATCCCGCCATATGCTGGCCCAATCAAAGGGTCCGACTGGCGAAAAAGAGGCGCGTCGCTCGATGCCCGGGTTAGTCCTGGGGTCGAAGGACTGGCAAGCATGCGGACAGCAAAGAGGGTTGGCGCCACTGAGCCGGATCATTGGTTGGGGCACTGCGCCTCCCATCCTTCGGGGTCAATGGGAGGGAGGAAACGCGCCTGCCTGTGATGGGTAACAGCCAGGCAGACCGTGCCAAGGAAATTCCTTCCACCGCATCTCACCTCTTCCCGCTGTGTTGGGGGGGGGGGTTCATTTTGCGACCGGACTTGGGGTTCTTCTCCCTTTTAAAAATTCACCTCGGGCTATTTCCAAACAAGCGTCGAAAAATGATGTCACCATCCCTGGAGAGAGAGGAGTTTGCGTTCTGGAAGGAAAAAAGAATGCATTCTTCCTGATGGTCGTGGGTCTCTGAATTAATAATAGTCGTGAAAGGTCTGGGATGGATGGCTGCCATGGCGAGAAGCGACCGCATTCCATTCCAGAAGTCTATAAATTAGTAAAGCTACGACTCCCGTCCTCCCCAACTATTGGCTGACAAGACGGATGTTGCAGCCTTAAATCGGGAAGGCTGAACAAAGGAGAATGTTGAGGTTTCTATACTGAGGGGCTTTATCTTCTGCTTTGTACTCCGCGAATGATCTGGGGAACACTATTAGTTGGAGGACTGGAGCTACCACGTTAGGCAAGGAAGTTACAGTTGGAAGTTAAGGCGCTGCATTCTCAGCTATGAAGGATGTTAAATGTAGCAAACCACGTGTCAGCATCCAATATGCAGAGGCATTTACTCAGATCTGAATAGGTCCCCAGGAAAGCCCCTTTGGGGCTGACCTCTTGCCTGCCTTCCCTAAGCATCTCAATATTAGCCATCCCCAAGAGCAGTGGGTGCTGCGGCTCCCCATCTTGCCCTTCCACTAATCAGCATGTGAGAGCAACTAATGAGCTGCTACTCCATCTCAGAGCAACCAGTGTTGCTTAGGAAACCACCTGGAAGCAAATGCCAGATGGAAGGAGAGGCCACAGACTACACCAGTGCTATTGCCAGGAAAGCCCATCTCAGGTCTTAGGAGAGTGATAGAAGAGTTTACATATATAGAACTTAAATACAAATATATTTCATATTCATATATTTTATATTTAGTATTAATATATTAGAAACATTTGCACTTTTATTATGGCTCTGAAATCATGTTTTATTTCCTTGAAGAGTTGTGTTGGCTTTCTTACTCTTCCTTTCTCACAGGCCTTGATAGATAGCTGTGCCCATAGAAACAAGATGAGGTGTACATTCCAAAGATAGCTTTTCCAGAGAAAAGGTATTGTTTAATAATGGTCAAGGGGCCCTAGCAAGGATGGAAGGAAGTTCCTTTTATGGAATGATGTTAAGATAGAGTGAAGGAAGGAAATTCCTAATATGGAATGAGGTTAAGGTGGAGTATGGGTAACTGAGTAAAGGGTGGTCTTCTAAGGGAGGGGTTGAATGGAATGTATATAAAGTGCTGTAAGGAGGGGGTCCTGCATGGCCACCCACCTAAGAGCTTGCTGTCATTGCTTTTGCTCTTGGGTGAAAAATAAAGAACTTAATTTCATGCAACTGCCTGTTTCTTGGGTCCCGGCTCAGAAACGAATCTGGTAAGGAAATAAAAAGAAAATTCTAACAAGAGGATGCTGCTCAGCCTGCCCAGTGCCGAGACAGAGTCTGAGCCTGCGCTAAGAGCATAAGTATATGTATAATGTATATGTTAGTTTAATTGTATTAAATGCATTGATGTCAGGGGACTTTAAACATTTAATGATGCAGAGGACATTCCAGCATATGGAGACAGGAGCTTCAGTTTTTCTCTCCCCAATTACAGTTCTAAGGAAAAGCACCCCCACACTGCAACTTGGACTTTTTCTGTTTTGAAATCCCATTGGAGTCAATGAGAGCATTTTTCCTATTGTTAACTGTAATGCAGGATAACAATTTTCCTCTTTGCCCTGAAGTGAGGCATGATAGTAGGAAAACCATGGCATTAAGGTTTTATATCTGCTTTGGTCCTTAACAGGATCAGGGGATATTGCTCTTATTTTATATCAGAAATAAACCACCACTGGCAACAATGATTTTTAAATATTGGACTCATCTTTATAAAATAACTGACACCTCTTCTACTTCATTGCAAGACACAGACCAAATTGTGATTACTTGGAACATATACTGATTAGTGTGAATTTCTTATTGATTTCAATATAATATGCATATGAGTATCTCCAGTTCACAAGTGGTATCTTAAGATGTTGAGATAGTGTGTACCTAATAGGTAAGGTCATCTCTATTGTCCAATCAAAGGATGAGAATTAAAAGTGGTACCACTTTTCCTTCTCCAGATCCCAGCTGCAAAATGTGATGGTTTTCTCACAATTTGGCACAATAACAATGTCCTTCATGTATGGTTGGCAGTTTCTTCAAGTTGCACAACAGGATGGATTTGCCTTGTGTAATTTGATTTGGGGTCACCAAATATTCTATCAGACCTTGAACCACAGTTTGTATTTAACAGAACAGGGGCAGGTCGTTGACCCATTAAAATGCTTTTAGAAACCTGCATGTGTATGTCATGTATTGAAATTCTCTATTCACATCTCCTTTAGGCATACATTTCCAGATCTAATAATCTGAAAGAAATAGTGTGTCATCTCCCACCCGGTTAGTAAATGTATTGTTGGCTACCTAGCAACAAACTTACCAACCAGGAATTAAACCCTGTCCTTTTCTTGTGCTAATAATAGCAGGCTGATCTGCAGAAATCAGCATGTTACTTTTTTCAGCAATATTATCTGCTGCTAAGGGCACAGGAATAGAAGCAATAAAAACACTGGTGGTTATCACTTGTAAGCCTAGTTAGGCAGTATTACTAGATGTAAGTCCTATTAACTTCAATGAAACCTATGTGGAGATTCGTTTGCATATGCCTGGAGTTGTACAAAACCATTCAAAATTTGCTTAGAAAGAATTAATTTTCCTAGAGTCCCTATGAAGCCTCTTTAGGATTACAAGTAGTGCAGCTGTTACTATTCTCTGCATGCAAAAGATAATGACCACCACCCACGTATGATTAAACTTGGAGATGGATAAAACAACTGGCAAGATAGGCTGCAATATTATTCATACCTAGGAGTAAATCCCACTGAAATCAGTGGGGCTCCTGAGTTGATATATATTCTAGGATTGTACCATTAGCTTTGAAGACCTGGATCAAGATGATGATGAGTCAAATTTATAACTCATTTTTCAACCACTGTTATCAAAGTTGGTTATAACTAATTATATCTGCTTATTTGGGAGTAAACTTCATTGCATCAATGGGATTGACTTTTGTGCAAGCATTATTGTTTTATTAAGTAATACAACTGCAGTGATAAAGATATAACAGAGACAAATTAAAAATGGAATTACAGAAAAATTGTAATTTTAAGTGGCTTGCCTGAGGATGGCTTTTGACAGCATTTTCCAAAGGGCAGCCCCTTGGATCTGTCACAGCATAATTAATTATTGACTCCAGACCTTGGCAACAGCCACTGAAAAATTCTGTCTGGCACTTGCCTCCAGCTTGGCTTTCATCTTTAGATCATAAAGATGCAGGAAGCAACAGAAGAGAAATGCCATTACCTCAAATATGCTGGATCCAGTCCATAAAGAATGTGAAGGGCTACATTTTAATTGTGTATTAAATAACCTCTGAGTGAGCATAGTTGTACTGTAACTAGGTAGGTCAGTAGCCTACTTGTAGTGAGCCTAAAACAACTGTGGCTGCTTGGTTATAGCTGGTATGGAAGGGAAGCTTCAAATAGGCATTAAAAAATGTCTTAGCATGGTGAAGAGGCCAAGAGATCTGGAATAATAGTTAGAATTCTATAAAGGGCATGATTGGTCAAAGGCTCTGGCTACAATTATAATGCAAGAAAAGATCTGTTTGACAGCTGAAAAATTATAATCACTTGGTTTGCACTGAAGAAAGCAGAGTTCCTTTCCGATTTCTGGGAACCTTTATTTTTCTCTGTATTGTTGAGCTGAAGGGAGCGTTTGCTGGCAGAAAGGCTTAGAACTGCTCAGTAACGCAGACTACCTTATGTCAGGAATTTTAATGTGACTGATGGAGATTGTCATAATTGGGGGATCTTAGACAAAGAGAATCTAACCATACAAAAAGGCATCCTCTTTGATCATATCCATAACATATTCTGGCAACAGGAATTTGGCATCAAGAAGAGATCATCTAGGAGTTACTAAGACTCTCCAGCCCCAACTCCAAGCTGGGTCCCTATTTGAGTGACTAAATGATGTGATGTTTTTAACTCTATACTTGGCATCCTAAACTGCTTAGAGCCTCCAGGAATTAGCAGCATACAAATCTAATTAAATTAAATTAAAATGACCAGAACTTCAGTGGAATAGCCAAAAGCGGCTATCAGTTTTCCTGGAATTGCCCAGCTGCCTTGGAGAGAAAGATGTGTTTGAGATAGATGGTACATGCATGTTTCCTCCAAATCCAGATTATTGCATAGCCTTATCAGATAAGTAGATATAAAACTATTACCCTGATCTATGTATTTGAACTGTTTGTGGTGACTTAGTCTTGAAAACAGGCATTTAGCAATGTGTAGCTGAATATTTTTTATTATTTCAGAGGTTCAGAATTAAAAAGTTCTAGTGCTGTTGAAATGAGGTTTCACAACTACAGATGTAAAATGTTTTCTGTGCTATTTATTATCCTCCCAGTACTGACTTTATTTTATTTTATTATTTTATTTATATATAAATAAATAAAAATCTGCTGCTCTGGATGACAATGAGAGCTCTGTAGGATTGCCAACTAAGCAGGAAGCCAGCCTCGCATGCTGTACTCGTGTGCTTTTAACAGCAAACATATTTGCAAGAAACCAGCAAAGGTTTTCATACTTATATTTGTAGATGAGATTGCATTTATGGATTCTTGGAATAACCCTAAGATTTTAATTCTTTAATTTCAGTACTATCCCACTGTATATGCTCTTGTCATGGTGGACAGTTACTTGGCAAAAGAAATATAAAGCAGACCCAGTTATTACATCTCTTTGCTGTCATACACTAGTTAACAGGAAGAGAAAATTATGTGGGAAATTATATGTTGCATTAAATCTCTCCTTCCTCATGAGTTTAGGGCACATGCATGTTCAGAAATATTTTATGTCTCATAAAAATAAATTACAAGAGAGATGGCAAGGGTTAGGGTTAGTCTGAGCCTGATTATTTTGAAGTGACTCTCTACAGTACATCAACTGACTCATATTCTAGTGTATGTTTCAACCAGCAACAATCTCAACTATTCTTCTATTGTTTGTATAACTCGGGAAACTGAAGCTTCCATCTTATCTGAGCTCAATATAGTAATAGGATATGCAATATTGTATTACAATTTTAGCTCGACTTATTTCAGCATAATAATTCATTGGCGATCACTCGTAGCTGAGTAATAATAATAATAATAATAATAATAATAACAACAACAACAACAACAATGTATTAAATTTATATGCCACCCAACTACCAGCGAGTTTACAATTGTTAAAACATTTAAAAATAAAGAACAATACAGAAAACACAGAAAGAGCATAAGACAAAAGAACAACGATGGCAAGAAAAAAAACCCCAGAGGGGAACAGAAAGGAAAAATGGGCATCAGAAGTATTTTAGGCAAACCCCAATTATTTTTATATTAACAAGTTTATTTTTATTTGTTGTTGTTGTTGTTCAGTTGTTTAGTCGTGTCCTGTTAGAGTTCTTGTGTTGCCCTGGCGAATTATTCCTATACAAAACAAAGCACAGCCTTCTCATGGTGACGTGAAGTGCAGGTGCAAGATAACAACGGTCACGTGTGTATTGTTTTGACTAGATTGCATGGGAACAAGGTCTCCTGTATCCTTCCGTGGGAAGCCTTGCTCAGGCCCCCCCTGAGCAAGAAAGGGGGGGAACTCAGTGTGTAGATGCAGCACTGCTAACCAATAGCAGGTCATGCTATGTGCTTTGAGGCCTAGTGTGTGTAACAGCTAACTTCCAGCCAATCAGAATGCTAGAAGAACCGAATATACAACCAAGCAAAATGGTGTTCTATGTCTTCTTGATTTCTAGTGTCTCTTAGCCATGTAGTTCTTCACGTGTTCACTTCCCGTGGACTGGGCAGAGTGAGCTATGCCTGGCTTTGGGTATAGGCCATGGCAGGAACTCTGGCCCTGGGATCAATACACAGAACTCTGCTTATAAGTTTGGTTTGTTTTTTCCTTTTACAATGATGTATCCTGTATATTCGTCTTTTTCATTTTTGCGATAATGTGGCTGTATCTGCATTATTGCCCTATGCTAAACAGTAAACACTGTTGGCCCTAACAAGCTGCATTCTTGTCTGTTTATTCTCAAGCCTCGGTTTTCCCCTTTAAGCCAGCATATACCCCATCATGTCCGACTCTTCGTGACCTCATGGACCATAGCACGCCAGGCCTTCCTGTCCTCCACTGTCTCTCGGAGTTTACTCAAATTCATGTTCATTATATCGGTGATGCTATCTAACCATCTGCCGTCCCCTTCTCCTTTTGCATTCAGTCTTTCCCAGCATCAAGGTCTTTTCCAGTGAGTCCTCTCTTTGCATTAGGTGGCCAAAGTATTTGAGCTTCAGCTTCAGCATCTGTCCTTCCAATGAGCAGTCAGGGTTGATTTCCTTTAGGATTGACTGGTTTGACCTCCTTGCAGTCCAAGGGACTCTCAAGAGTCTTCTCCAGCACCACAGTTCGAAAGCATCAATTCTTCGGCGCTCAGCCTTCCTTATGGTCCAACTCTCACAGCCATACATTACTACTGGAAAAACCATAGCTTTAACTATACGGACCTTTGTCGGCAAGGTGATGTCTCTGCTTTTTAATATGCTGTCTAGGTTTGCCATAGCTTTCCTCCCAAGGAGCAAGCGAGTCCAATACATACATACTCAGAACTTTATCCCAAAGGTATTTATTTATTTGTACTGCACGACTCAGTGATTCACATACATCAATAGAGACAAAATTAAAAATCCATGGTAAAAGAATATAAAAACAATCACTCAAAAACAAGTAATCACACAATAATCCATCAGCTAACTGATGAAGTCAGCTGCTCCCCAAAGACTTTCCAGAATAACTCAATATGTAATAGCTTAGAGAAAGCCAATACATGGAGGCAGGTTGAATTTCTGGATGGAGGTATTCCAAAGTGTAGGCACACAGAAAAGCCGTACCAGAAACTCCATTCTCCTTAACAACACAAAGTAGAGGGTGACAAGCATATTTTATTTATTTATTTACTTATTATTTAAATTTATCCCCGCCCATCTCTCCGAATAGGGGGCTCCTATAATATGCTCCCAGCATCCCCGGGGGGTGGGGGGACGGTTAAAACCAGGCTGAGAAGACAGTCCTACAAATACTCCAGTGCCAAACTCTATAGGACTTTAAAAGTCACAAATACCTTAAATTGCACTTGGAAGGTAAGAGAGAGCAGGTGCAGAGCCTGAACCACACTATACCTTTTAACAACTGGGCTGCTACATGCTGGACTAACTGAAGCTTCCAAATGGTTCTCAAAGGCAGCCCATGTACAGCTGCATTACAGTAATCCAGGCAAATAATGGTAAAGCATGAGCTATTTTTTATTTTATTTATAATTCAATTTATATCACAGCCCCATCTCCCCCGGAGGGGACTCTGGGCGGTTTACAGAGTCAATAATTAAAATAAGTAAAATATAATACAATACATATAAATACAATAAATTAAAGATAAAAGATAAAATCCAAGAGGCAATAAAATTGTTCTTAAAAGGGCTCTATGGGACCAGCCATCCCCAGGAGGAGCTGTTACCCTTCCCATCCCAGGCGAGGCGGCAGAATCAGGTCTTTAAGTTCTTCCAGAAGGCCGGGAGCGATGGGGCCTGCCTCACCTCCGGGGGTAGAATGTTCCAAAGTACTTTTTGGATAGTTTTTTTTGTATTGTATCTATTGTTGCAGAGCTTTCCAAACTTTTCATGTTGGTGACACAATTTTTAGACATGCATCATTTCGCGACACACTCTTACAGCAGGGCATCATTTCGCAACACACTCTTACAGCAGGGCCCAAGTCAGGCACTAGGACCTGTGCGGAATCACAGCAGGTTTGGAGGCAGCCAGGCACAAGGCAGGCACTAGGACCTGCACGGAATCCTGGCAGGGTTCGGAGGCAGCAGCAGCCTTGACACACCGACACTGCAGCCGAAACACTAATGTGTCCCGACACACAGTTTGGAAAGCTCTGTATTGTTGTATGGTCCTCTCGCTCCAGGTAGGGCTGTACCAGCTGGAGCTGGGCAAAAGCCTCCTAGCCACAGCCATCACCTGCTTATCTAGCAATAGCTGAGAGTCCAGGAGGGCCCTCAAGTCATGAACCTGCTCCGTCAGGGGCATTCTCCCCAGAAGAGCAGGTCCATGATCTGGGTTTCTCTTGCACTCACAGCTCCTGCTGAAACAGAATGTGGAAGTTGTGGCCCAGAGTAACTTTGCCTGTTTCCACTGGTGCATCAGATAAAGACTTTCTTGCTATCTTTTTTTTTTCTGGCTACAATCATTTCTGACTTCATCACCACTTGTCTAAAGGTAAAGGTAAAGATTCCCCCCGCACATTTGTGCAGTCGTGTCCGACTCTAGGGGCCGGTGCTCATCTCCGTTTGTTAGCCGAAGAGCCAGCGTTGTCCGAAGACACTTCCACGGTCATGTGGCCGCATAACACGCGCGGAACGCTGTTACCTACCCACCGAAGTGGTACCTATTAATCTACTTGCATTTGCATGCTTTCGAATTGCTAGGTTGGCAAGAGCTGGAGCTACTGTGGGAGCTCACTCCGCACGCAGGGCTAGGGATTCGAACCTCCGAACTTGCGCGACTGCTCCAATTGGGTCTGCCATTGAAGACTATTTGGAAATGCCAACTGATACAGAATGCAACAGCTGCAGTATGTGCTGACAGACAATAGCTGATGAATCAGAATTAACATTTCTTCATTGGTCACTGCAATGGTTGCCTATAGGTTTCCAGATACAATCCAAAGTGCTGGTTATCACCTATAAAATCCATTAGGGCTTGGGTCTTGTCTATCTTTGCAACCATATGCTCAAGGTACTACCTTCATGTCCTACTCATTCAAATCATGAAAGCATGATATGTATCCCCAGCCCCATGAAGCTAAGGGTGGGGACCAGGAAACTCACCTTCTCCATAGCTCCACCAGCCTTATGAACTCCTTATCCCTGATGTAAAGATTTATTTATATATTATTTGATTCCTATCTGTCAGCCCTTCAAGACAGGCCAGGTGAGGAACTAGACTCCACAAGGACTACTGTAACTCTATTGTGGTAGGGTGTAATAATAGCATCTTGAAAGCTTGCCAGAGTTTCCCTGTCTTCTCTTATATCATGCAGAATCAAGGCAGTGTTATTATTTTAAGTTTCCTAGTTTACCACTTTCCAAGAGCTGAGATTTTGTTTACAGTCTCTTTTATCTTGTAATGGCTCTTGCATTCCTTCACCAACATTATCTCTGCCTCCCTCTGCCATATCCTGCCTTTCCTTCAGGAGCTCAAGGCAGCATACAAAACAGCCCTGCTCCCAATTCTGCCCCTCCCCTCAGCAACAGATAAGGTAGGTTGGCCTGAGAGGAAATAATTAGCCCAAAGTGAGCTTTCAGGGTTGAGGGTAAACCTGAATCCGGGTATCCCTGGTGCAAGTCCAACACCCAACCATCTCCTGCTAACAGTTACAAGGAAAGGAAAAGCAGTCCTCCTCCGCTAGTCCTTTGGGTTGTAAATTTTGGAGAATGCGCTTGCTATGCATTACTGGCTGGGTTTATTATTATTATTCTTTTACATTTTTATGGTGTTTTACATATGTGAGCCATCCAGAGTCTTGTGACTGGGCAGCACAGACATGGTATAAATATGTAATTTAGCACAACTTCAAAGACTTATTTTCTAAATGATTTAAAAAGGTATCTACTATAAAGTTGTTATTAAATATGTGCTATGACAGGTTCTTTTTCCAATCCAAAGGTCACTGGGTTCATCAGAAGGATACCTCTTACCAAAAAGTTTTATTTAAAGCATCTTCACACATAGCAACTGCTGTACTTTTTCTTTTCCCCAAAATGGAGTTTTCTCCGATAAGAAAATAAGAGGCACAAGAAAACATGGAAGACAGGGTGCTTCACTAGAGATTAGCTTCTAGCATTATCAATGATAAACAATAGGATCTAACTCTAAGAGGCTAGAGAATTCGTGGCAGAAAAAAAGATGTAAGAAACAGTGGAATGTACTGGAGAGTTATGAATGGGAGAGACTGTTAGATGAGTTTGTTAGAGATATCGGGTTTCAACCAAGCACGTCTCACACAAGCTTGGAGGAGGAGGCAGCCTATTGTTGTTGTTGTTGTTCAGTCGTTTAGTTATGTCCGACTCTTCGTGACCTCATGGACCATAGCACGCCAGGCCTTCCTGTCCTCCACTGTCTCCCGGAGTTTACTCAAATTCATGTCCGTTACATCGGTGATGCTATCTAACCATCTCATCCTCTCCCGTCCCCTTCTCCTTTTGCCTTCAGTCTTTCCCAGCACCAGGGTCTTTTCCAGTGAGTCCTCTCTTCGCATTAGGTGGCCAAAGTATTTGAGCTTCAGCTTCAGTATCTGTCCTTCCAATGAGCAGTCAGGGTTGATTTCCTTTAGGATTGACTGATTTGACTTCCTTGCAGTCCAAGGGACTCTCAAGAGTCTTCTCCAGCACCACAGTTTGAAAGCATCAATTCTTCGGCGCTCAGCCTTCCTTATGGTCCAACTCTTCACAGCCATACATTACTACTGGAAAAACCATAGCTTTAACTATACGGACCTTTGTCGGCAAGGTGATGTCTCTGCTTTTTAATATGCTGTCTAGGTTTGCCATAGATTTCCTCCCAAGGAGCAAGCGTCTTTTAATTTCAGTCCATACTCCAGGAAATAAAGCCAGACTGCTCACTTGAGGGAATGATATTAAAGGCAAAACTGAAGTACTTTGGCCACATAATGAGAAGACAGGATACCCTGGAGAAGCTGATGCTAGGGAAAGTGGAAGGCAAAAGGAAGAGGGGCCGACCAAGGGCAAGATGGATGGATGGTATTCTGGAGGTGACGGACTCAACCATGGGGGAGCTGGGGATGGTGACAGCCGACAGGAAGCTCTGGCGTGGACTGGTCCATGAAGTCACGAAGAGTCGGAAACGACTGAACGAATAAACAAAAAAAAAGTCACCGTTTGCGGTGATCTTGGAGCCCAAGAAAATAAAATCTGTCACTGCTTCCATTTCTTCCCCTTCTATTTGCCAGGAAGTGATGGGACCAGATGCCATGATCTGAGTTTTTTTAATGTTGAGTTTCAAGCCAGATTTTGCACTCTCCTCTTTCACCCTCATCAAGAGGCTCTTTAGTTCCTCTTCACTTTCTGCCATTAGGGTAGTATCATCTGCATATCTGAGGTTGTTGATATTTCTCCCGGCAATCTTAACTCCGGCTTGTGATTCATCCAGCCCGGCATTTCTCATGATGTACTCTGCACATAAGTTAAATAAGCAGGGTGATAATATACAGCCTTGTCGTACTCCTTTCCCAATTTTGAACCAATCGGTTGTTCCATGTCCGGTTCTAACTGTTGCTTCTTGACCCGCATACAGGTTTCTCAGGATACAGGTAAGGTGATCTGGTACTCCCATCTCTTTAAGAATTTGCCACAGTTTGTTGTGATCCACATAATCAAAGGCTTTAGCGTAGTCAATGAAGCAGAAGTAGATGTTTTTCTGGAACTCTCTTGCTTTTCCATGATCCAGCGAATGTTGGCAATCTGATCTCTAGTTCCTCTGCCTCTTCGAAACCCAGCTTGCACTTCTGGTAGTTCTCGGTTCACATGCTGCTGAAGCCTAGCTTGTAGGATTTTGAGCATAACCTTGCTAGCATGTGAAATGAGCGCAATTGTACGGTAGTTTGAACATTCTTTGGCATTGCCCTTCTTTGGAATTGGAACGTAAACTGACCTTTTCCAATCCTGTGGCCACTGTTGAGTTTTCCAAATTTGTTGGCATATTGAGTGCAGCACTTTAACAGCATCATCTTTTAGGATTTTAAATAGCTCAGCTGGGATACTGTCTTCTCCACTAGCTTTGTTGTTAGTAATGCTTCCTAAGGCCCATTTGACTTCACTCTCTAGGATGTCCGGCTCAAGGTCAGTGACCACACCATCGTATTTATCAGGGATATTAAGATCTTTCTTGTATAGTTCTTCTATGTATTCTTGCCACCTCTTCTTAATCTCTTCTGCTTCTGTTAGGTCCATTCCCCATTCTATTGTTTTCCTCGATTTCTTTGCATTGTTCATTTAAGAAGGCCTTCTTATCTCTCCTTGCTATTCTCTGGAAATCTGCATTCAGTTGGTAATATCTTTCCCTTTCTCCCTTGCCTTTTGCTTCCCTTCTTTCCTCAGCTATTTGTAAAGCTTCATCAGTCAGCCACTTTGCTTTCTTGCATTTCTTTTTCTTTGGGATGGTTTTAGTTGCTGCCTCCTGTACAATGTTACGAACCTCCATCCATAGTTCTTCAGGCACTCTGTCTACCAGATCTAATCCTTTAAATCTATTCCTCACCTCCACTGTATATTCATAAGGGATATGATTTAGGTCATACCTGAGTGGTCTAATGGTTTTCCCTACGTTCTTCAATTTAAGCCTAAATTTTGCTATAAGAAGCTCATGATCTGAGCCACAGTCAGCTCCAGGTCTTGTTTTTGCTGATTGTATAGAGCTTCTCCATCTTTGGCTGCAAAGTATATAATCAATCTGATTTCAGTATTGACCATCTGGTGACGTCCATGTGTAGAGTCATCTCTTGTGTTGTTGGAAAAGAGTGTTTGCTATGACCAGCGTGTTCTCTTGACAAAACTCTATTAGCCTTTGCCCTGCTTCATTTTGTTCTCCGAGGCCGAACTTGCCTGTTATTCCGGTTATTTTTTGACTTCCTACTTTAGCATTCCAGTCCCCTATGATGAGAAGGACATCTTTTTTTGGTGTTAGTTCTAGAAGGTGTTGTAGGTCTTCATAGAACCGGTCAACTTCAGCTTCTTCGGCATCAGTGGTTGGGGCATAGACTTGGATTACTGTGATGTTGAATGGTTTGCCTTGGATTCGAACTGAAAGCATTCTGTCGTTTTTGAGGCTGTACCCCAGTACTACCTTTCCCACTCTTTTATTGACTATGAGAGCTACTCCATTTCTTCTAAGGGATTCTTGCCCACAGTAGTATATATAATGGTCTTCTGAATTAAATTCGCCCATTCCTGTCCATTTTAGTTCGCTGATTCCCAAGATGTCGATGTTCAATCTTGTCATCTCAAGTTTGACCACATCCAGCTTACCTTGATTCATAGACCTGCCCGTCTTGACCTGACTTCATTGAGTTATGCAAGCCCCTTCGCCACAAGGCAGTGATCCATGAAGGGGAGGCAGCCTATGCTGTAACCTAATCTTACTTGCTTTGTGTGGGAGGGGCTGAATCCCAATTTCCTGTTCCTGTTCCCTTCTCCTCTCTTCCCTGCTCGAATCTGCACCAAGAAGGATGGTCAGCTATGGCTGTCCATGTTGCTCACACTTCCACTCAGGTGAGCCACATTAAAAAGCATGTGGGTCTCGTCAGAACCTATTACTTGCATGCATGGACCGTTTCTACTAAGAAACTGTTACAATAAAACTGTAAGCTCTTTTTTTATGTTACTTTACATTAACATGTGAAGTGCGTTTATTTTTGTGCTTTGAACTTATTAAAAAGCACAAAAATAAACGCACTTCACGTTAATGTAAAGTAACATAAAAAAAGAGCTTACAGTTTTATTGTAACAGTTTCTTAGTAGAAACGGTCCATGCATGCAAGTAATAGGTTCTGACGAGACCCACATGCTTTTTAATGTGGCCCACCTGAATGGAAGTGTGAGCAACATGGACAGCCATAGCTGACCATCCTTCTTGGTGCAGATTAACATGTGAAGTGCGTTTATTTTTGTGCTTTGAACTGATTAAGCCTTGTGCAAGTTTATGGGAACGCTTCTGCTCTGCTATAAACCAATTAGAAGCTGCGTGGAGTTCTGGTATTACCATTCCAGAATTCCTACAGAGTTTGAGATAGGCTGGATGCATATGTATCCTTTATTTGAAGCAGCTGTATATTCTGTCTGTCAATGGCTTATATCCCTTCAATCTACAGTGACCATATTCTATTTTTATTTTATTTTTTATTATTATATTATTATTTATTTTATTACTTTATTTCAAAAAGCTGTCCTTTAGATTTATTTTTCAAAAACTCACTTTTGTCCTTTATTTTGGTCATTTAACTTTTACCATACAAATGACACCACTTAATGCAGTCTTTCACATTCATGTGAAAAATATGGAAACTGAATTGTCTTTTTAAAATAAATTTACATGTTGTGTTTGATTTCAGATCTTTATCCGTTTTTCAAGTTTTTCTTGGTTTTGCTCTTGAATTTTCCTTTCAAAAGTGAAGTTATAAGCATAAACAATTAATTTTTTTATCCTTATCAACCTCTCAGATTTTCCCTTTTCAGGTTTGTCCTTTATTTTTACCAAGAGAATATGGTCGCCGTACAGATATCACACCGTCTCAGCCCTAGAAAGCAGGCAATAGCAAACCGCTTCTGAAATTTTCCCAAGAAAACTGCAGGGACTAGTCCAGGCAGTCGCCAGGGGTCAACACTGACTCGAAGGCAAATAATGCCTTTAATTTGCACTATACCTTTAAAAAAAACGGGAGGGGAGGGTGATTGTAAGAAAGATCCCTCCATTAATAGGACAACCAACCGCTCTGAATATTTTGTTTTATCTGGAATCCACCTGCGCTCCTTGCAGCTCCACGTGGGAGCTCCCAGCAACGAATCCGTTCCCAGTCCTCTGGATTCGTGGAAGATACCCAATCCACTACAGTATTTGGAATCAGCCCACAGACACATGACTCCGACGTCCCGTTCCTTCGCCCAACGCGGACTTTCCACGCCCCATCTCTGATCAACAGTATGGTAAAGTCCCCGCTCCTTCCGCCGCCGAGGTTCCCGCGCTTTGCCGCTCCGCCCGGACCCGAGACACTCCGGGGACAACCTCCAGCACCACGTGTCCTACTTCCTCGCCGGAGTTTCTTCTCGTCGCTATCTCTAGTGGTAACCATCTCGCGATACCTTTTGTGATCTCGCTTGGCCGAGCGCTCTGGGTCTCGCGAGATTCCCTCGACAAGATGGCAGCGCGGTCGAGCTGGTGAGCGGAGCGGCAGGTGGAGGGGACTTCGAAGGAAGCTCGGCTGGATTCAGAGGTTCTCCGCTCGCGGAGTGTCCCCGGCTGGGGGAATGCCGACGGGACGGGACTTGCCACCGCGGCTCTGAACGCCCCGAGCCGTTTGGAGCGCCGTGTGTCCCCATCGTGGCCCCCCAACGCCCGGGGCCGCCGCTGGCGATGACCGGAGAAAAGCTGCGCTCGCTGCGCAAGGACCACAAGCCCAACAAGGAGGACGGGGACCTGCTGGGGCCCGGCGAGGAAGAAGCAGCGGCCGCGCCTGGCGGAGGCGCTTTCACTGGCGCCCGGGCGGGAAGCGGCAAAGGCGGCCGCAGCACGAGCCACCGCATCTTCACCAACCATCACCGGCTGTCGCTCAAAGGAGGGCCCGGGGGCTCTTCCCCCGCCACCTCCACCCTCGACCCCATCAAGCCCCCGGGCACGCAGTTCCCCGTACACGAGTGTGTCTTCAAGGGGGACGTGAGGCGGCTGTCCGCGCTGATCCGCACGCAGGGCATCGGTCACAAGGATATTCACGGTAAGACGCGATCCTCGCCCTTCTCTGCTCATTTATCCTGGAAGTTGGAGCCTTCAAATGCCCCGTCGCTTCGGCAGGGGAGTCGATCGTGGCCCTTTGATTCTCCTAGCTTATTTGTAACCTACTCGTTGCAATTCTGCCTGCCCTCTTCCAGGATTCTTCAGGAACCTTCAGTTCTCCATCTCCATGAGAAATTAAGTATGTGCCCTTCTTGCCTTATTTGGCAGAGCTGTTCGAAGAAAGGGTCTTCCATCCCCCGAATTCCAACTCTTATTTGAGAGGGGGCAGTCTTTTCTACTTTCCTGAATGACAAAATATAAATGGCTCCTTCCAAGCCCTGTAAATTCCTTCTGTTGTTGATCAACAAGGGGAGCTAGTATTTTGACAGGACTGGAATCTTTTTCTCTTTGCTGGAAAGTATGTCACTGTATTTTCATCTTTGAGAATTTCAGATCCAAACCTTATAAGGACCCAAGCTTTAATTCAATAAGGTTTTGTTGCTGTAGTGTTTCAGCTCATGACCGTTTATGAGCTGTTTTAAATTTTGAAAACGTTATTTTAAAAAGGATTGTTTCTCACAAAAAAATATATTTGTAATTATGCTTTTGAAGAAGTAAAATTCTTGTTGAAAAATCCAAGTTGCATACAAGAATATCAATTATGTGTTTTTCTTCTAAAAAAAGAGAAGTATCTGTTCTTATTTTATGAGGTCTCTTCCTGTTTTAATCTTTAATTTTGCATTTATGCAACTTATTTCTGTTGAAGGAAAACTATTACCTAATCAGTGCTTTAAGCAAAATAGTACAGTGTCTCAAGTCCAAAGAGAATATACTAGTTAGAAATGTAGGTTTAATAACTAAGTCTTCACTTCCCATTCCCCTTTAGGAGATGTGTCTGCTTTTTTTTTTTTACTGATCATTAAGACCATGAGGATAACTTTGCCATTATGGTATCAAATAAAGTTTTTTTAAGGCTTCATATGTACTTATGGTATAGTTCTTCTCCATTGGTACAAATATCCTTTGTAATCCATCATTGCCTAGTTTTAAGATGAAATGTATCTGAGTAAATGGCAGACTTGCCAGCTTCAATCCTAAACACTAATGAGAGTAAATTATGTGTAACTTAGCAAGTATTTGTGTTAGCAGTATGTAACCTGTCCATAGGAAATGCTGCCCTTCTTATAAGAGAATAGGAATGTAACCCTCCTGGAAAAAACAACCTTGCCTGTCCCTTCAGATATGTTTCAGTGTTACTTGTTGTTATGTTTTTCCAGAAGGATAGTGATGTCACCCTTCTCTTTCATCTCTGGTGAATTGCTATGTTAGCTCGTTTTTAAGATAGTGATACTCTCTTAAGAAATGTGTTTAATTTTTAATAACATATATTAAAAGTAAGTTGATTCTGTAACCATTAATATTAATCTAATAGAAGAGAATATATGTAGCTCAGGGTTGAACTGTGGAGTTCTTGGTGCTCTCTGAGTTTGGTTGTTTGCTTGCAACTAGGTAACATCAGTGCGAGTGAGTGTGGGATTTGCTGCCCGTTTATGTATAGTAGTTTGCAGGTTACTATCTATAAACTGTCATTCAGTTAAGATGCTGATAAGTTTTGCTCAGAGATCCAGATTCAAAAGAGAAAAAAGTGATGCAGAGTATAGAAATGCATGTTATACCTTTCAGCACCTAATTAAATCAAATATGTATTTTCCTGGAGTCATACAACTGTGTGAACCCAGAAGAAGACCTAGCTTCTTTAAGGAGTTGCTGACAGGTGTAACATTCATATCTGCATGCAATCCAACTCATCTTTTCCTTTGGAATCTGGATCTCTATAAGTCCTATCAGTAAGGAGCATTATTCTCTAAACGATCTGAAGACTCTGGCTTTGGATCCAGACTAGCCAGACAAATATTATGTCTCTTAATGAAGAGATAAAGCTGGCAGATCCATTCTCCAACATCTCATTGAAAATCTGGAGAAAAAATGGTTGAAGATTCTTAGATAAAAGGTCACAGAAACTATTGGTTTTCAAGTGAAAATGCATTTAAGTCCTACCTTTTCTTTTGACATGTTTGTGAAGATGGTATTAAACTTTAAAACAAGCTGAATATTATGCTGATTTTGTTTTTAAAAACCTTTAACCCTGTTGCAACCCAAATGTGAGCTTTATACAACCTTTATAGCAGTAATAAACATCTCATTATCTAGGGGTAATGTAATAGAGCAAGGGTCGGAAATGGCGGCTCGCGAGCCAAATGCGGCTCTTTGGCCCATTGAGTGTGGCTCTTCCGCAGGCGGGCGTGGCGGGGGCAGGCGCGGCAGCGAGTGTGGTGGGGCAGGCGCGGCAGTGGGCATGGTGTGCGTTGCTGTGGGCATACCCCTGGCAACCTAGGCCCAGCCTCTCTTTTTCCTCCGGGGACGGGCTTCACACAGTCTCGCGGGAGTTTGGAAGCCTCCGTCTCCGGCAGCCATCTTGACGACGGGCACTTGCCCATCGCCTTAACCCAGGGCTTTCCAAACTGTGTGTCGGGGGTCCCCAAGTGTGTCGCGTGACAAGCCGGAAGCGCTGATGAAAATGCCCTCGGCTCTGGCAGGGAGGTGAAAATCGCGTGCGCGCGCGCTGCCAGGCCACCCGAAGTGGAAATTCTCCGCGCCAATCAGCTGTGCGTCGGGAAGCCCGGCAGCCTGCACGCGCGATTTTTGCCTCCCTGCCGGACCCGAGGGCATTTTCGGGGTCCCCGGAGTCTGCCCTTTCGAAGGGGCAGCACTGCTGCTGCTGCTGCCGCTGCCCCTTTGAAAGGGCAGGCTCCGGGGACCCCGAAAATGCCCTCGGTTCTGGCAGGGAGGCAAAAACCTCCCTTCCCCTCCCCGCACGCACACGCTGCCCTGGAGTGGGGTGGAAGTTTTCCCCGCAGAACAGCTGAGCGCTGCTTGCGCGCAGCCTCCCTGCCTAAACCGAGGTGCTGCCCCTTCAAAAGGGCAGGCTCCGGGGACCCCGAAAATGCCCTCGGTTCTGGCAGGGAGGCAAAAACCTCCCTTCCCCTCCCCGCACGCACACGCTGCCCTGGAGTGGGGTGGAAGTTTTCCCCACAGAACAGCTGAGCGCTGCTTGCGCGCAGCCTCCCTGCCTAAACCGAGGTGCTGCCCCTTCAAAAGGGCAGGCTCCGGGGACCCCGAAAATGCCCTCGGTTCTGGCAGGGAGGCAAAAACCTCCCTTCCCCTCCCCGCACGCACACGCTGCCCTGGAGTGGGGTGGAAGTTTTCCCCGCAGAACAGCTGAGCGCTGCTTGCACGCAGCCTCCCTGCCTAAACCGAGGTGCTACCCCTTCAAAAGGGCAGGCTCCGGGGACCCCGAAAATGCCCTCGGTTCTGGCAGCCTCCCTGCCTAAACTGAGGGCATTTTCGGGGTCCCCGGAGCCTGCCCTTTTGAAGGGGCAGCACCTCGGTTTAGGCAGGGAGGCTGCGCGCAAGCAGCGCTCAGCTGTTCTGCGGGGAAAACTTCCACCCCACTCCAGGGCAGCGTGTGCGTGCGGGGAGGGGAAGGGAGGTTTTTGCCTCCCTGCCAGAACCGAGGGCATTTTCGGGGTCCCCGGAGCCTGCCCTTTCGAAGGGGCAGCCGCTGCCGCCGCAGCGACAACCTGGAAGCACTGCCGCCGGTGCTTCCAGTTTTTGTGGGCTGGCCGTTGGTGTGTCGCCAACAGCAAAAGTTTGGAAAGCCCTGCCTTAACCTCTTCGTTGCTGCTCTGCTTACTCTTTTTCTCCGTGCAAAAGCAGCACATTTCCACCCCACAGCCCTAAGTGTGCGCAATTGGCTCCCGCCCGCAAACCCCGCTCTTGCGCTGGATTCCCCACCAGCTTTACTTTGCCTGGACTGGGAGCGTGAGCGGCTCCGGAAGAGAAGCGACTGGAGCAGTCGAGCCTCTCTTTCCCTTCTTTTTCCAAACCTCCCCCGCCCCCTTCCACGCGATTGGCTCCCGCCCGCAAAACCCGCCCCCTTCCACGCGATTGGCTCCCGCCCGCAAACCCCGCCCCCTTCCACGTGATTGGCCCCTGCCCGCAAACCCCGCCCCCTGGCTCTCGAGCACTTCAAAATGTGCACGAGCATGTCAAAATGGCTCCCGGCAAAAAAAGTTTGCCGACCCCTGTAATAGAGAATACAGGCTTGCTGAGTTACAAGATTTTCTGTAGTATGAATTCTGTTCCTGCTTCTGGTTTAGTCCTTTACAAACACTTTTTAAAAATGAATTCTATTTCTACTGTTTCTGTTGTAATTCTTAGAACCTGCCAATTTTGTTTGGTTTTCCTGTGAGAAATAAAAAACTCAGAAGCCTGCTGTAATACAACTAATTGTAAATGTATTAAAGTCTTATGAAAAGTCTTATGTAACTCATAAAACATCCAACAGATCTTAAGCAAAGATTACAAATAAGGCAGGGATGGGTATTCCATGGCATGTGGCTCATGGATCTTCTACTGACCACCCCCAATGAATTTTGGTACTAGCCATTTTCACTCTGCACTGTTGTCTGATCCATTATAGCCCTCAGCTACCCAAAATGGTAACTATACTCTGTCATTTCCAGCCCCTAAATTGAGTTGAAGAAGCATATAGTCCAAATCACACATCTCTATTATGTTCTGTACAGAATGGCTACTATATCTGTGTAGTACTTTATAGACGTGGCTATAAAGGGGGTGTGGTGGCTCAGCGGGTAAGACACCAGGCTTGTCGATCGGAAGATCGCAAGTTCGGAGGTTCGAATCCCTAGCTCTCTGTGCAGAGTGAGCTCCCGCACTAGCTCCAGCTCTTGCCAAACTAGCAATTCAAAAGCATGCAAATGCAAGTAGATGAATAGGTACCACTTCGGTGGGTAGGTAACAGCATTCCGCACGCATCATGCGGCCACATGACCATGGAAGCCTCTTCGGATAACGCTGGCTCTTCGGCTAACAAACGGAGATGAGCACCGGCCCCTAGAGTCGGACACGACTGCACAAATGTGTGGGGGGAACCTTTACCTTTTTTACTTTATAGACATTGTTAATTGCCTGTAAGATTTGTGGGTGAAAGTGGATAACCTTTAACACTCCCAAGTTGCTAAACTACAATTACTAACAGCTCAAGGCAGCATGGATAATGGTGAAAAATGCTGGGAGCTGTAATTTAGCAAATAACTGGAAAGCCATAGGTTTTCTACCACATGGTAAAGAAATCTGAATTGCCTCCTATTTGTTCAAATATCAGCACTATCAAAACTAAGTTTTAGGGTTATGAGTAGTATATTTGTACCAGTTGTGAGCAACTCAGAAAACAAAATTTAAAATTCTAAAAAATATCCTTTTATTTCACTGGTGTTTTTGCAAAGATGTTTCATATGTGTGTGCATTGAAGTCAGTTTTTGACTCCTAGCGACTGCCTAGACAAGTCCCTGCAGTTTTCTTGGCAAGGTTTTTTGGAAGTGGTTTGCCATTGCCTCCTTCCTAGGGCTGAGGGAGAGGGACTGATCCAAGGTCATCCAGCTGGCTTCGTGCCTAAGGCAGGACTAGAACTCACGGTCCCATGATCTCTAGCCTGATGCCTTAACCAATACACCAAACTCGCTTTCAAATGTTTCATCAGTCAGTATTAAAGGGATAAAGCAATTACTCCTTCTCGTGCCTCTTTATATATTTCTTTACAACATAAATATGAACAACAATAGAATTATCGCCAATTTTTAAAACATACATTTGTTAAATTTGTGTCTTGTATGATTTCAACCTGTGCCAGTACAAAGCCAAGGGGAAGATACATTAGAGGAAACACTATACTGTTTTTTTAGTTAATGTTGCACAGAATATTGCATCTGAAAATTTCATTAGAAGTTCTCAGTGGTAATGTAAGCCCAATACTTAATGCATGCTTAACATCATGTATATTCATACTTACTGAGATAATCAGGGTTGCCACCTTGAAGAAGCAGATTTTAATATACTAAATTACTTGTATTTCTTCATTTTTTCATATAAACAAAACATAATTAAATCAGGAAAGAGAGATGCAGTTATAAAGTCTTGTAACAATAAATACTTTAGATGATTGAAAATTGCAGGCTTAGGTTCAGGCTATAAGTGTATAAACCTATATCAAAAAGGATTATAACATTACAGTGATGTACCTTCACTTTCCATGGATTCATTCACATGGTGACTGTTAGTACTAGAAATGTAATGCTTGGATTTAGAATTTCAATGTATTTTTTAAAGGCAATGCAGTAACAGTTGACAATGTTTTAATTATGGGATTTCAACAAATTTGGGTAAAAGTTTGCTTCTGGGTTGTTCCACTGAATTCTTGAATTAAAATGTAACATTTATATCATAGTCTGGTGACAGGCTTATTCATATATTAAAACAGATCCTCATGTAGCCACATAAATGATTTGGTATATCTTTACAGTTACTGGTGCAAAGAGGCTTCATCACTTGATTAGATATGGCAAATTATAGGGAGCACAAGGTGTATAGAGAGGGAAGGGTATGAGGCAACGAGCCTTGTATGAATAAAACTCTACTTCACGTAATGTTAGATGTAGTTCCAAGTTATCAGGTTAGTGATTCCAGCTAGCAAAGGTAACAACTTAATACAGTTGATCAAAATTGGCAGTACTGCCATTGAATCTATTTCCAACCCTATGTACAGTGGATATAAAAAGTCTATACACCCCTGTTAAAATGCCAGGTTTTTGAGATGTAAAAAAATCAGACCAAGATAAATGACTTCAGAATTTTTTCCAGCTTTAATATAACATACAAGCTGTACAATTCAATTGAAAAACAAACTGAAATATTTGGGGGGGGGGGGAGAAATAAAAATAAAAAACTAGAATAATGTGGTTGCATAAGTGTGCACACCC
The DNA here is from genome assembly GCA_023362775.1 of Charina bottae. Classification (NCBI taxonomy): domain Eukaryota; kingdom Metazoa; phylum Chordata; class Lepidosauria; order Squamata; family Charinaidae; genus Charina; species Charina bottae. Next base: position 44,548,742 of record JALMGJ010000003.1, read on the forward strand.
TTAAACTAATATTTTGTTGGAGCACCTTTTGATTTTATGACAGCATTCAGTCTTTTGGGGTAGGAGTCTATCAGCATGGCACATCTTGCCTTGGGAATCTTTGCCCACTCTTCCTTGCAGAAGCGCTCCAAATCTTAATGGGTGTGTAGACTTTTTATATCCACTGTATGTACCATTTTGTTACAAAACTCAGAATTCTGCAAGTCTGTTAACTGCATCAAAAATTATATTGTTTTTTTATTTTGTGTATGTTACCTTTCCAGTTGTCGTTGGGGTCCTTCAAACAGCTAGAAATGTTGCTTAATTTTATATCCCATTTTCAGCTCTTTCTTCTTTCCTCTGCCATAAAAACAAAAGTTGATGTTCTCAGGAGCCTAACTGCTAGATGCATATCAAATTCTTTCCTATTGTATCACAACTACAGAAAACAACATATCTTCAGTAATTTTTAATTGTTATTCCACTTTTTCTGTTCTTTGGAATTAAAATACTTCTTTATTTCATGGAGGTTTGTGTAGTAAGCTATAGCATAATTTCAGATTATTTTATTGTGCTCAGCAAGCGTTTGTAAATCTGGATCTAAGCTATGAATAAATAAATATTTTTTGGAGGGGGGTTGAATAGTGACCTAGATCTGTCCATTGTGATAACACTGGAGACTTTTCAAACCTTAATTTAGGCCAGAACTCTGTCTCTTCCCTTCCAGCAGCCCTCCATTTTATTAGACTTGCTCTAGTAAATTCCTAGGTGTAAAAATAATGGGTAGATAATAAATGGATACATCATTTTATTAATTCTGCTTCCTTTTATCAAATTAAAAATAATGGCATTGTTACCTCCTAAATGAGCTGAGGATAATTAGCAGGTTATGTAATTATGTTGAATAATATTTCAGTTAATTTAACAAAATTCTTTCTTTATAGGGAATACTCCTTTACATCTTGCTGTGATGCTGGGGAATAAAGGTTGGTAAAACTGGATATATCTGTTTTTATGAAAATGAATTATCACCAGTTAGCCTCCAGGCCAGATTTTTCTACATATTTACATATTTTGAAATTGCTTGAAGACAGTGCTCGAGTGAACAACAAAAGACTTGCTTTCTTTCCTTCTACTCTCAGCTATTTTTTAAAATCAAAAATTAGCTATGGAAAGTGAGGAGTAAGTGACAGAAGAATAGTGCAAGTGAATTTATCTTCCTTCTCCATCACCTACTTTCTATTGGGAGAAGGAAGTAGCTAGATGTCCTGGGTATGTCCACTCCACTCACGTTCATAGGAATCTCCTGGTAAAAAGAATTGCTTCCTTGTTATATTGATTGATAGTTGTAGGGCTGGGAAGTACTGTATTATTATACTTCTTTTTATTAACTGCATTTTCATTGCAATGTTTTAGAAATATTCCATGCTTTAAAAACTATCTATCCAGAGAACCTGGATTTTGGGAGGTGGAAGCTGAATGAATATGTTTATGAATGAGCCGGAAGTATTGGGTGAAAAAAAAAGCTATTGCACATTTGGGTACTCTCTAAGGCTAAGAGGAAGAAGAGGTTCAGTGCTTGCTCACATTGGTACTTGTCAAAAAGCTTTGCAACAATTGGACAAGGGTGAGGATTTTTTTTTACTGACTTCAGAAGGGGTACAAAGATAAATAGGATTTGGAAAAGTAGTGGCTACATTGGTCCCTATTATTGGAAATGTAGGTGGGAACTACCATGCACCTTCAAGTTTTATAATAAAGCGATTTCCACTGAAAATTACAGCTCAGTCACGCCTTTCATTTTTATCTGAACTAAACCTGCTTGGATTCAGCTTTTATGATTAACCTGAGCTTATGGAAATCATTGATATTTAATTAAACATTTTCAAGTTTATTCTAATGTATGGCCAATTATTCTGTAGTTGAGGCTTATATGTACTTTAGACCTAGTGATCTATTGAAACAAAAAAACTAAAATCAAGACTACTGTAACTTTACTTAAAATATTGTACAGATATATACAATTTTGAATAAGCAGATAAATAAATTAACTTTTACATTTTTGAAAGAGTTTCAGTGCAGAGAATTTATTTAAATCAAGCATTCAGTGTGCACTTTTATAGTTTCATGACAATTCTTTTGTTTATGTTTTGAATAGATGGATAAGTGTCCATTTAATTGGAAATGGCTTGGGGAGAAATTTTCTTCTCCATTGGTAAAAAGCAATTTTATATTACCAATACTCAATTCTTCAGAAAATATTTGAGTCTGAAGCTTATTAAATTGGTCCTAATTAGGATCACTTTTTGCCCTCTTAATTTTTTTCTGACATAAAAGCATGGAAGCTGTTAAGTTGTAAAATTCAAGTAATGGATAGTAGATTCCATGTTTGTTCCATGTTTCTCATTCTCTGTTAATCTTGGGGATAGAATTATTTATGCATAAACTGAGAATGAAATCTCTTTTATGTTGGCTAAACTTCCTTGCTGAGTATGCAATACTTTCTAAAAGTATACAATCTTCAGTACACTATTATAGGTTCTAGGCTTTTTCATATGTCAGTTCAACAACTGGTTCAAACTAGGTATCTTAGTCTGTAGCTGAGCCCTTCTAGTAAGATCATAATTAAGTAAATAGAATTGTATTCAATTAGTGTCTCTCTATTGATTAAAAGTTTTTTGATTCAGCAGACTTTTCCACCAATGGATTGTGGAGTGAAGGCAATTTTCACTCCTCCTTTATATGTAATTATAAAGATATTCCATCCCTTCAAAGCAGACTTGGTAACTTGTAGGGTAAAGAAGAAATTCCCAAGTTTTTGTTTTCATTCTGTTGACCTTAACTTCAAAAAGTCTCCCAATCAGATGTAATCTTCATAATTGTAGAGATATTGAGTTGGGTTAAGAAGAAATTGCTATTTGTCCTATTGGAATCAATGGAACAAGTTATTCAGGACAAAAGCTTTGATTCTGTTGGAACCAAAGCATTACTAATTTCTTTTGATTCAGCCCATTGTGCTGGGAAATCCACAGCACATGATTTATAACTTGTACCAAAACACTAACTCAAAATGATTCAAAAGCAAACAGTATCCTCTGTTAATTTAACACATAGCTCAGTTATCAAGAAATTAGTTATTTTTCTCTATGTGATTTGTTACAGAAATTTAATATTATTGTTTTATCTAATGTAATTTATTACAGAATGTGCTCACTTGCTTTTGGCTCACAATGCTCCCGTAAAAGTGAAAAATGCTCAGGGATGGAGTCCTCTTGCAGAAGCCATCAGCTATGGAGATAGGCAAATGAGTAAGGAATTATTTCTCTGATTTTATGTTAGAAAACCTATTTAGTCTTTAAAGTAGCAGTACATGAAGTCCTGGAGAATTGAGATTTTACTGTAACTATGAATAAATCAAGAACAAAAGAGTGTGTGTGTGTGTACACACACATACACACACACTTTTGTTCTTGATTTATTCATAGTTACAGTATATATACACACACGTATAGTACATATACACTCATACATACAAAGAAAGAGTTAATGAAGCATAAGTTAAAATTCAGAGTGTTTTGACTTTTTATTTTTCAAGAAGTCAGGAAGAACTTTTCACAGCTGAAAAGTTGTGAAAGTGAGAGAAACTAACTGTATATAATTATAAGGTTCAAATTCATACCACCAACAGAGCCTTTTTAAGAATGAAATCTTTCATGACTGGTAAATACCATTTAGTTTGTTCATTTCTAAAGCAAATATTTTCTTCAATATACTTATATATTGGTATGTGCTTGGTATATGTATTATAATTAAAATACAGAAATTTATTTAACATCTGTAACTTTCCTGTTAACACTTAGTATCTGTAATGGGAGAATGCTTTATGCATTTTAATTATATACAATTATATTAAAAATATACCATCCTGTTCATACTATGAAAAAGCATATGAATGTGTTCAAACCTTTTTGAAAATATTGAAATAATTGAATGCCAGCATATATTTGCAGTACATAAATGGTGAAATTCTTCCAAGTACAGGGAATGTCAATACTAACTGTAGCTGAGAGGGACGTGCTTATACTTAAATTTTGGTGCCAAACGAGATAATGAGAACTTCCCTAAAGGGCTTTCAGACTGGTATTTGAATTTTTTTTAAAGCATCTGGGAGTTGGATATGAAAGGCTTAAAGGACAGCAGCATTGTTGCAACTGTGCCATTTCTGAAAGAAACTCCCTGAGAAATTGAAAAGTGCACAAGAAGGCTTTGTGTGTGTGTGTCTGTATTAAAAAAATCTGCATTTCCCATTCCTAGATGGGACTTCCTTATGTATAAATGACAAGCTCCATGCCAGCTTAGTAAGGTTAGAGCATTTAGTGCTCCCTGAGTAAGGGCAGCTCTATGCATTGCTCAGTAAATAAAAACCCATGGAGTAGAGGTGGAACTATATTAGTGCTGATTGGTTCTCACCCCCAACCCCACCCCTTTATGTCCCAGTAAGCTGGTCCCCACTTTTGTGGATACTTGATTGTATTACATGATACATGGCTTACAGTGAATTTATTTAGTTACAGCACTCCTAAGGAAACTGAAGCAACAGTCTAGAGAAAGTGTTGAAGAAAAGCGACCTCGATTATTAAAAGCCCTGAAAGAGGTAACTAAATGAGTATTATGTCAGAATTTTGTTACTTTTAATAAAATAGTTTGGGTGTGTTAATTTTCAAATACTTTCTAGGAATATTGCACCCGATGCATACAAACCAGCAAAAAGCTCATAACAGGCTATTCAGCTATGGAAGTTACAGTTTTCCTAATTACTCTTACATTTCTAAATCTCATTTTGCCCTATAGATTTTGGTGCTGACCTATAAGTGAATCATTATGTAGCAGTAGTATGATTTTTAGAAAAAACGTGGATGAATGAATTCTGTAGTTGTACTTGCTGAAAACATTAGGCACTGATGAAAACTTATTTAATCATTTAAAGCTTCAGGAGAAGATGCAGTTAATATGTTCTAAGTTAATTTTGTTTTGGTTTTGGTTGGATTATTCCAAATGTTATGAACTATATATACAGACCTGTAACTACTCCATCTCAGCCTATATGGTATTGTGACCTTTTGAATGGTAATATAAAAATCTGCTGTGGGAAAGCAGAGGCTATTTTGAACAGTGATCATAACCATATGTGACCTGCATATTATAAAATGGAATGAAATATCTTTATAAAATAATAAGAAAGATGTGTAAATTAAACTTAATATGAATTGTTTTACAAGTATGTTTTGTAAGAGCATGCTAATATAGCCAAATTGAAGTATGTGTTTACATTTTAAAAAAACACCACAGTGTATTAAGTTTTAATTGACGGAGGTATTTCTCTTCAGCTAGGTGACTTTTATCTTGAACTTCACTGGGATTTTCAAAGTTGGGGTAAGTTTTTTTTTAATGCATATATGGAGTGAATGATGATGATGATGTGCCATCAAGTTGTTTTTGACTCCTAGCGACCACATAGATAGAATATGGAGTGATTAAAGAAGTTAATACTATTTCTCCAGAACGGTTTCTGCTTGGGAAGATGCAAGTCCATAAAATAACTTGCTGTGTTTGTGTAGCACGTTAGATGTAAGAAGTCCAAATACCATTATTTGTACAATATATTTTCAAAGTTATAATACATTCTAAAGACTACACTGAATTATAAGACTTGTAGAGCATTACACTAATTAATGAAAGCAGTAGAAGCATGGTTCTTTGCTGGGTAGCTCCTGTTCTGCCATCTTGTGCACCAAAATCTACTGGAGAAAAAGCCTTGATTAGTGGAATTGTACACTGGGAGGCTTCCACCCAACTTCAAATCCCAACTCTGCAGCTTCATAGTTGTGGGGAAACTTTCATGTGTTCCTCTCTATATATGAACCCCCCTGTAGACATTGGTGCTACATGGATGGATTCCAGATTGAGCAGGTGGTTGAGGTCTTTGGGGAAGAGCTACTTGATATTTGTGGTGTTGTTTCATTTCATGTTGCTGTTTCTCCCAGGTATAAGTCTAGTATGCTATACTTAGGACACATTTCTCTCCTGATCCGAGTTAAAAAGAATTCCAACTTGTGACATCATCTCTGTGTTGAAGCAGTTATTCTGTCTCTTGACCGCTTAATCATGGTTAAGAGATTGGGAGTAGCCCCTGAGCATGCATGCTTCACTCCTCTCTCTGGTGCTTTGTGTTCCTCAGGGCTTCACAAGCAATTTCCAATTTAATCCCCCCTCCCCATTTTTCTTATAAGAGCTATGGTTGCTCTTATATCTGTATTCTAATCAGACTTTAACCCTCACTCCTAGCTGTGGCTTAAAAGCTACATGTGACCAGTATTCAAATTAATGGAGCAAGAGTGCTACTTAAGGGTGCTGAAAAAAAGAGATGCTGGAGTAATCAGGGAGAAAGCTCAGTAGTCTGAAATGTATTCCTTATGTAACCTATTGATGATTGGTTTAAAAAATTCTGCATTGACCCGACATTGTAACAGAAACTGTTTACTCATAACAAGAATTGTAATTTTAATGTTACTCATAATGCATAGCATTACTTTCTTTTAGGGCTTTGTGAACCATTCGGATGGTGCTTTGCAAAGTCATTAAGTGCTCTTCTGAACCTATTTGCTCAAAGCATTTAACAGGAGACCTGAAAAGCAGCTGCACTGGGATTTGAGAGGCTGCAGCACCTCGATCCTTTAAACAGCAAATGGTTCACACAGCTCTCCTTTTAGTATTTTACTGTTTCTTCAGAACTCAAACTGAAATGGGTTTTATTGCTTTGTTATGCAGTATATTTGATAACTCTAAAAAAAAGTCACTGTATCAATTTGAATTCCAAGAGTTTTGGTATGCATGTGTGCTGTAATGAAAAAACAGTATGTTGGTGGTGTTATTACACATGAATTGATACATTATAATGACATTTAGTCAAACAGTATCATTTTTGTCAAATTCAGTGCCTTTACTTTCCCGAATCCTGCCTTCAGATGCATGTAAAATATACAAACAAGGTATAAATATCAGGTAAGAATATTCAACCTGCATTACATTAATCTATTATTTTTGCTTTATAATATTAATGCCATAGATGATTATTCTTTTTTTTTCATATGATTTAATGTAATTAAGAAAAGCAAATGTTAACATTTCTGGTTGGAAAGTAGATTGTATGTAATATGTTTACCAAGATTCTGATTAGTATTACCTTCATATTTTTTGTAATGTTCTGAAAACATTGATGAATAGACATCCTCCAAGAGCCCATGATTTGGAATAACTTCATGTGATGTTAGACCAGTGACAAAAACATGGAAAAAGATAATCTATAGAAAAACTTATTGTCAGTGGCCATGAAACTGGTATATTTTTGAAACAGTGTGTGGATTCTAATAGAAGAGAATATATGTAGCTCAGAGTTGAACTGTTGGGTTCTTAAATACCATTTAGAAGTTACAATCAGAAGCCTTGGAAGGAAACAAACAACCTAGAACACATCCCATCCAGCAGCCAACACCCAGATAAGCAGGATACGGAGATAAGCAGATAGGCAGGAAACAGCACTAGGGAATCATCAGGGAAGAAACAATACCCTAATCAAGGAACCATCAAGGAGGAAGCCACACCACCAGGACTGGCAAGGCAAGCTACTATATATAAACAACAAGCAAACCCCACTCTCCCTTGCACTGGTGGTGTTACCTAGCTGGGTAATAAAACATCTGCAAAAAAACAAGCTTAGAGAGCACCAAGAACCCAACAATGTATTCTGTTTAACTTACATTTCTATATAAGCAGTATACGTACGTGTTGGAATGTTTCTGCAGGCTTGATACAACCCTCATAGATTTCACTGACATGAAGTGCCAACGGGGGGACTTGAGCTTCATTTTCAATGGTGATGCTGCGCCCTCTGAATCCTTTGTAGTTTTAGACAACGAACAAAAGGTTTACCAGCGAATACATCACGAGGTAGGCCATAGCATAACGAAGGCATGTACAGGTATTCAAACAAAGTAAATGATTTTAACATGGTCTTAAACCCAAAACAAACTGAAAATCCTAGGTTTAAAATGTGCAAGGGTTAGCTCTGTGAAACAGTATTTGCTCCCTTTTGAATTTGCTGAATTTTTGCACAATGTAGTACTTGCTTCATTTAGGGTAGCAGTTCTCAACCAGTGGAGCCCTAGGGTATTTCAAGGGGGCCACAGAAAAGCAAAGTATATTATACTGCAAATACTACCTTGTTGATGCCAGAAAACGCACCAGTTACTGTTCCATGTCCATATCCGGTAATGGGACCTGGACGGGGGGCCACAGGAGAAAAACAAGGTTGGAAGGGGGCCACGGGTGAAAAAGGTTGAGAAACACTGATAGGGCTGCCAAAATTCCACTGCCTGGAGCTGGTTAGGGTCTGGATAGGATAAAACCCCAAGGAAGATAGAATTGCTGCTTGTTCATCACAGTTCTATGTTGGTTCCAGTGTTGTCTCTTGAAGGGGAGGCCCTAGCCCTGAAAGAGCAGGTCCACAGCTTGGAGGTTCTCTTAGACTCACTGCTACTGCTGAATGGCCAGGAGGGCCTTTGGCAGCTTTGGCAAGTATGGGAATGGAAAGATCTCACTGTGGGGACTCAGGCCTTCATCATTGGATTTCTGTACAGGTAGTCCTTGAGTTACAACCATTCGTTCAGCGACTGTTCAAAATAATGACGGCACTGAACAAAGGGACTTATGACTGGTCCTCGAAGTTCCAGCTGTTGCAGCGCCCCTGCAGTCACATGAACAAAATTCAGGTGCTTGGCAACCAGCTCGCACTTACAAACAGTTGCAGCATCCTGCGGTTACATGATCACCATTTGTGAACTTCCTGCCAGCTTCACACAAGCAAAATCAATGAGGAAGCTGGCAGGGAAGGTTGCAAGTTGCTCAGGGAAGAACCCCCACTGGCCTTTCTTCACTTGCACGCACCACGCCCTTCCCCCCCCCTCACTCACATGCACCCTGCTCCCTCTTTCCCCAGCCACCTTACGCTCGCACACACCCCGCACCCTCTTTCCTGGTCTCCCTGCGCTTGCGCTGCACCACCCAATTCCCCCAACTTGTGCGTGGCCTGCACCAGGCCTCCTAGGGCCTCCCCCCCCCCCCGCGAGACCCCTGTGGTCCTTACCTGGGACTCCCTCTGCCTCCCACTTAATGACCTGTGCATCTTAGGATATGACTGTTGCTAAGTGATGCGGTCACATGACATCACACTTTATGACCGCATCACTTAGCAACAGCAAGCCTGGTTACAACTGCAGTTGTAACTCGAGGACTACCTGTAGTGCTCTCTGCGTGGGGCTGACTTTGAAGGCCAGTCCGTAACTACAGTTCATTCAGAATGTGGCAGCCTGTTGGTTGGTGCTTATCACCATGACCATACTATATCTATATTATGATCCCTACATTGGCTGCCAGTAGGTTACCAGGGGCAGTTCAAAATGCTTACTTTAACCTTTATTATTATTATTAGATTTGAATTTATTATTATCATTTTTATCCTGTCTTTTTATATATATTTGGGTCAACTCAAGGCAGCAAAGATACCCAATACTCCTGTGACGTGGGTTGGGCTGAGAGTGTGTGACTGGCCCAAAGTCACCCAGCCAGTTTTCATGCCTCGGAGTTCTAGAACTCACAGTCTCCTGGTTTCTAGCTCAGCACCTTAACCACTACACCAAACCTTAACTTGTAGCCTTCTGGGAATTTGTAAAAATTGAATTCTTTCAGAATTTGTTTGGGAATCAATGGAGATGCCACCACCTGTGTTTTGTTAATTGTCATTTTTTCCATTTAATTTATATTTGGTTTTTAATTAAGGATATGTATAATTATTGTTTGATTTTTATTGTGTAGTTACCGGTCAGGAGTCATTGGAGATTACATCAGTACGTGCATTTAATAAATAGTATCAGTAGAAGGTATGACGCATATCTCCTGATAGTGAATAAATTACATCCTTAAGAAAATAATTATTGGGAGGCTCCTAACTAAAAACAAATTTGGATAGAGAAGAAAATGCTTGTGTTTAAATGTTTTGTTTTATTTAAAAATAATGAATGTTATACTTTCTTAGGAATCAGAGATGGAAACTGAGGAAGAAGTTGATATTTTGATGAGTAGTGATATTTATTCAGCAACATTATCAACCAAATCAATTACCTTCACACGTGCCCAAACAGGATGGCTTTTCCGAGAAGATAAAACAGTAAGGCTGTTTTTCTATTTTAAGATTACTGTCCATTTTATATTACTGTGTCAGTAAGGTGGCACTAAGGCAAAGAAGATGAAGTTACTTAGACTATTATGGCTCATTTATTTAATCTCAGAAGATGAAAGGTCTTAAAAGGTTAAGAGAGGCTGCTTCCGTTGAAACTGGAAGAAGTAAGAGAAGCTGAGGAGAAGACGGTAGACCAGGGTGGGTAGCCTTTTCATGGCTGGGGTACACGCATCATGTTTTGGGAGGGTGAAGGCTGTAGCAGGTGTACCAATGATGTAAAGCAGACAAGACGCTAATCTTTGGTACCCGTGTGTCCAGATTTCAGCAACACATTTGCACATTTGGAGGAAGCTCTTCAAGAATAAAACAAAACAATTTGCGGCTCTGTGTAGCCCTGGACCAACAGCTTGCCCACCCTGGATATAGATAGTGACTCGGTAGGCAATAAATAGGAAGCCTCACAGTTCTGGTCTTCGTATCAAATACTCTGTGTGTGTTTATGTCCTTAGGTTGTTTCGTGTTTTTTGCAGGAAAGGGTAGGAAACTTTTTGGCAGACTTCTACCTGGTTAATGGGCTTATTTTAGAATCAAGAAAAAGACGGGAACATCTCAGTGAGGAGGATATCCTTCGAAATAAGGCTATCATGGAAAGCTTGAGTAAAGGTGGAAATTTGATGGAACAAAACTTTGAGGTACAGTTGAGCATTTCTTAAATTGCATGCTTAGCATATGGCTTTTTAATGTCAGATTTGAAATATTCTGAATATTTGGTGGAGGACACAAAATACATTACAGCAGTCTTAAGTTCTGGGAAGAACATCCTTTCATTTGTATACATGTCCTCATATTGGGACCAGAAACTAGGTCATTAAGCAAAGCAGTTGTTAAGTGAAACTGTCACGGTGCTTACAATCTTACTTCAGCTTTCCTTTGTTTTATAGACCTGCAAAGGTCGTAAATGTGAGGATTGTTCATAACGTTACTTTTTCATCACCATCATAACTGCGAATGGCCGCTAAACGAGGTAGTCGCTAAAAGAGGACTACCTGTATAAGCTTGCATTCTGACGTTTTCTTGTGCTGCCATGTTTCTGAATCTTCCTGAGTTTCAGTGGTGACATTTGAGAGACTTTGGGAAGCAAAGGTCTTGAGAGCATTGAGGGGGACTGAACCTAACCTGTGACTGTTTGGACTTGATATCAGCTTAGCAACTGATCGTTTGGTCATTCTCCATATTCATCATTGAAACGGAGAAACTTTTCTTTTGTGTTTTTGTAAAGGAGGGTTTATTTTATATAATTGACGAACTGTGATATCCCATTGCCCCTTTAGTTGTGTAGATGTTTTAATCTTATTAAATAGGATTTAACGGAGTTTTTTTATGCCTCTCAGATCCTACTTCATTTTGTCAAAATAGTCTGCCATATTTCAGGTGTGAAATTATTTAAAGTTGGAGGTAGTTTCTAAAGGCAGATTGCTAATTGCCCCCAGCATCCTCATGTTGTATGCACACCATAGATTGCCAGCTCTTTGAATAGTATGCCTTTAAGAGTCAAAAATATGTACAGGCAACACTCTTTAAGCTTGCCATACTCCTCATCTTGGCCTTTGGACAGTTATTTCATGCAATATTATTATTTTATTTATTTTTTTATTTATTTAATTTATTCCCCGCCCATCTCCCATACAAGGGACTCTGGGCGGGTTACAATACCAGTCTTATATCTAAATTTCTGCTTTATGTCAGATTGGTCCACCATAAGTCATTTGTTGAACTTGCGGTGGTATAACTTTAGACTGGACCAGTATTTCAGACTGCCAAGTGTTGTCCTTTGTGGTGGAAAGGTGATGTCTGTAGCTTAGAAATGTGGTGGCTATTGAATAAATTATTGTGTCTTTTCTTTAAAAAGCCTGTCAGGAGACAATCTCTTACTCCACCACCCCCCAATACAATTTCATGGGAGGAATACATATCTGCAGAAAATGGAAAGTGAGTATCACTGTTATATTATATGTATATGGTAATACAGCCTGCTATGTATGACCAAGGTTATTTGCAAAATGTGTAGGGTGCTTGACATTACTAGGAGCCAAAAATACATGGTGTTCTAGACTTTGAGTCATGAGATAAAAAGAATAACTGGTTGTTTCTACATATTATTTTGTTTACATAATTATTTATTTCCATTGGTTTTCTTTAAAAGAGCACCCAAAAGTCGCTATGCTGCTTCCTCGACATACACCTGAAGAAACCAGATGGATTCCTCCTGGTGTCCACTTGGTGTTTAAAATGTATGCTTATGAAATTTAGTATGTGAGATTTGTTCTCGCACCTCAAGTTCTTTTATAAGAAGCTGTCCTTGACTATCTTCATAAGTATTTGTTTGATGCAGGTAGCTCAGAGTGTAAACGTGAGCATGTAGACCTTTTTTGGTATCTCTAGACCAATGAAATCTGATCAATTTGAAATGGAGGTATCTGCTTATAATTTCATTTAGGTTTTAAATCTTATTTTACATATTTTTATTAGACATTTTAGAGAAAATATAAAACCATGAAATGAAAAAGAGCAAAAAAGAAAGGGATATCCAGTAAGCAAAGATACTAGGCAATGGTGTCCACTTTCTCCATTATTATTTGTAATAGCTTTAGAAGTTTTGGCAGACAAGATTTGGAAAGACAAATATGTGGGGTTAAAATTCAGGGAGAAGTATACAAGTTGAAATGCTATGCAGATGATGTAGCATTAACCATTATGCAACTCCAGAGCACTATAAGACAGCTGATGAAAGTAATCAAAGACTTTGGTGAATTCTCCGGATACAAAATCAGTGAAAAGAAAACAAAGATAATGAGATATCTAACCACAAAAGAAGACAGCTTTCTGAAAAAAAAGTCTGGCTATGAGATAACCAAAAAAAAAAAAAGTGAAATATTTGGGCTTGATTTGTCAAGAGGCAATAAAGACACATTTCAGAACAATTATAATAAATTTTGGAAAGAAATTTAAAAAAGACTAGAATGGTGGAAGAACTTAAAACTCTTTTGGCTAGGACTCTTTGTGACAGTAAAAATGTATATATCACCTAAGTTGAACTTCTTATTTCAAATAGCACCAATTCCAGTTTCAGACAAAACCTGCAAGATAGGCAAAGAACAATCAACAGATATATATGGAGCATGAAAAAAACATTCACGAGAGTAACATTCAAAATTTTTCAGAATTCAAAAGAAAGAGGTGGACTTGCATTTCCTAATTTTAAATTATATTATTCTGCAAGCTGTTTATTGTGGATAACAGAATGGGTAAAATCCCCACATAGTACAACACCAATCATAGAAGGAACCAGCTTAGCCAGTGGACTTCATAGGTATTCATGGTATAAGGAAAGAGAAGAAAATATTTTAAAGAGACATAAGACAAAGTTTGATAAAAATATGGAATCTAATCTAAAAACAAGATTAAGTCTGATGACATCACCATTAGCTTCACCGTCAAATGCTTTTTAATCCAGTGATAACTATAGTAAGAAAGATTTACTCATGTATGCCAATAAGGGTGCATCCAGACTTAGAAAATAGATTAAAGACACAGCAAAAATTGTTCAGTGAAGGTAGGAATTTACCATGGTTGGTGTATTTACAAATTGCTGGAAAAATAAAAAGTGACCTCAAAAACGAAGGAGGGACCTTGAGAAAGATGACAGAATTTGAAACATAGACAAAACCAAAATAATCTACTAGGTTGTATATATAACAGTATGACATGGAGATGGAACAAATCACACATTGCATGATAAACAGGATTCAAAACTTCAGCTTCTTTGAAGTAATCACAGTAGCACAATGTGAAGAGTTATGGAAAAGATAAAATTCACTTCAAGCTAAAAATTGAGGGGAAATTAGTTTATTTATTTATTTATTTGTTTGTTTGTTTGTTTGTTTGTTTTTCAAATTTATCACCGCCCATCTCCCCCATCTGTAAAACAATATTTTACAGATGGTATATAATGCTGTCAATAATTACCAAGATAGACAAATCATATAATAACAAATGTTGGAAATGCCATAACAAAGAATATTTCACCATATGTCATGGATATATAAAAAAACCTCAAAAGTACTAGAAAGAAATACATCAAAATAGTCAGAAAATCCTAAACATAAAAATTGAACTAAAACCACAGACATTCTTATTAGGTATAATTCCAGAAAATATAAATGAAAAATGTCACAATTTACTAAGATATATGTTAACAGTCCAAAAACAAACTTGGCACAACATCAGAAAAGAGGAACGTTGCTGTTGATACCAGATAGGGAGAACAAAGTTGGAGAGTATCAAGCAATGATAAAATTAACACTATATATCCATAATAGAAGTCTAGCCAGATTTAAGCTCCCTTACATATGACACATTACACAAGGCAAATTTAGACATTTAGAATATGGTTTCTAGAAAAAAGTTAGGAGACCATTTCAAAACAACTGATGAAAGTATTTGAACAGAAACTGGCAACAATCCTTAATGCAGTGCTTTCCAAACTCCCGCCGTTGGCAACACACCAGTGGCCGCGCGGGGGCGGCGGCCTTGTGTTTTCCGCTAAAACCCAGAAGCGCTGATAATTCCATCACCACTTCCGGGTTTTGTCGCAACACACTAAAGTGTCGCAACACAGTTTGGAAAGCTGTCCCTTAATTTATAATGTACAGGTAGTCCTCAACTTATGACCATTCATTTAGTGACCGCTTGAGGTTACTGTGCATCTCCGCGGTCATGTGATCAAAATTTGGTCACTTGGCAACCGGAATGTATTTACAACAGTTGCAGCATTCCAGGGCCACGTGATTGCCATTTGCGACCTTCCCAGCCGGCTTCCGACAAACGAAGTCAATGGGGGAAGCTGGATTCACTTGACTATGTGATTCACTTAACGACCACGGCAAAAAAGGTTGTGAAATCAGGCATGGTCATGTGATGCCTCACTTAACGGCCACATCACTTAGCAACCAAAAGTTCCAGTTCCAATTGTGGTCGTAAATTGAGGACTACTTGTAAAATAAAAAATATTGAAATTGCTGTTAGCGGTTGGGGGCACAAACAAGGGAAAGGGAGAATGTGTCACTAGAAAGTTTTCCCACAATACTTTTTTATTTATATTTAGTAGTAGTTTCTTTTTGGCCTGTCCTTTTTTTCTTTTGTGTTTCATTATTTTAATAATCAAAATATTTAAGAGCAACAACAAAAAAGAACAAAAGAAAAGGCAAAAAGACCACAATACAAATGAATAAACCAGGGATTTACAGATATCATAGATATGATACTTTTCCTGTATATCATCAATTGATGGTAAATAACTGAATGTATTATGTCATTTTAAAAGCTTGAAAATCACTATTAAGCTCGTGGAACATAAATATCAGGACCCATAGTCGGCACAATATGAGTCATAAAATGAAATTATGAGCTACAGTAAATTCTATCCATGTTACTAAAAGACTATTCTAGTTTTCAAAATCCTATAAATTGGAATTTAGATTTTATACAGAGAGAAACTCACTTTTTAGATGTGGCACAAATCCGTATATTGAACTATAATCAAGGAACGGTTTCCAGTTTGAGTTAAATTCTGTCTCAGATTTATTTTTAAGGTAAAAATATATTCTAAGATTTAATTTTTTAAATAAATTAATGCACCCTTTACTTTCTTATTGAAAATAAGGGGTTCTGAAAGTACTTAGATTTACATACGTCTGTGTGTGCATGAGAGAAAGAACAGCAACAGAGAAGTCTCTCTCTCTCTCTCTCTCACCTCCCAAGCTTCACTGAATAATTTCCATTATCCTTGTTTCCTGCTCAACAAAAATCTTATTTCAGGGTGCTCTGTTTGTGAATTTTATGTATTTAGAGAGATTTTCATTTTGATTTTCTTTAATTAGAGCACCTCATTTGGGTAGAGAACTTGTCTGCAAAGAAAGCAAGAAAACCTTTAAAGCTACAATAGCCATGAGCCAAGAATTTCCTCTAGGAATTGAATCGTAAGTCTTGATTGCTTATTAAAAAAGATTGTGAAAGAACCTGATACATTGAAGTTATATTGCTGATTATATTGTGTTTATTCCGGAGACTCTAATATATAGAATAAGAATAAATTTTATACAACAGATGAGGTTGCAGTTTGCTCTGTTGTACAATAGCTTCCGTTTCAGCTTTGGCTGATTGTGTAATCCCTTGGTGAGTCACAAGCATTCTCTTCCAAATTAATCAATTTCTATAAGCCATGTATCACTTAGGAAATTGTTTCTCTGATGTTGCTTACTGATTTCTAGTATGTCTAGACCTGTGCAAAGTGATGTCACTTTGCAGAGTTTTCTTGACTTTAGTTCCGGAAGCAAAGGGGTCATCCCACTGGGAAAACCTAGGCACTCTGCCTTAGTTTCTTCAGTTGAAGTGTTAACGTCAGCTGCTTTGCTTTGCCTGGCCACTTCATTTTGATGGGAATATCTTCTGTCCACTCATGTGCAGAAGAGTACTAAAGGTGGGAAGCCCATCACACCTTGAATCTCCTAAGGCTTTCCAAAACAGCCAGATCTTAGCAGCTTTCCTAAATGCGAGCAGGGTTGGTGCTGACCTGAACTTGGTTGAAGGATAGGGTAGCAACAGAAAAGGTGTACCCTCATGGTCCCTGATGGCAACAATCCCTCAAGCTGGGATTCAAAGGATTCCCCTCCCTATTAGATGGGTAGAAGTCACTGGGTGAAGGCAGCCAGCAAATATCCATGGCTTAAGCCGTAAGGGCCTTTAAAGATGACTATCAACACTTTGAATTGCATCTGGAAGCCAACTGGCAACCCGAACAGCTCTCATAGTAGTGATGTCACATGGACAAACCAAGAGACATCCTAATTATTTGAGCTTCTGCATTCTGGACCAACTGTAATTTCCAGGTGGTCTTCAGGGGCATCCACACACAGAGTGAGTTTCAGTAGTCCAGTCGTGAGGTTACCAAGGCATATATGACTGCGAGCAGGGCCTGGAGTGGTGGTGACTGGCACACAGGATGGAGTTGTGTAAAGGCCCTTCTAGCCACAGCAACACCTGTTCCTTAATCAAGCTGTGAGTCCAGGAGGATTCCCAATTTACAAGCCAGTTGAAAGGAAGTAGCTCCTCTGTAGTCCCATGATCTGCAGGATATTGAAGCTCCATCAGAAGGGCTGCAGAAGGCCTGTGAACGTGTTAGTTTCTGAACCTTTCAACATCTACGTACATTAATGTGGTTTTTTAAATATTTGCTTGTTTAAAAAAGCAAGAAGTCAAATTCTGTACTAGATACCCAAGTTCTATATCAAGATTACAAAAATGCATATTACAAGCTACACTGTGTACACATACTCTGTAATAAGAACAGCAGTCATGGGAATATAATTTATATAAAAATTCAGTGATTTGTTTTTGGATGAATCTCGAGTGTCTATTTCAATATGCATATTGTAAGGTTCAATGAGTATACCTTTGTAGAATTGTATCTTGTACTGGTCAGTGACCGTAATAAACCAGAATGAATTGGATGAATCTACTTAACACATGATGGTATTTTTTTAAATATCTATTGCTGGTGGCTGTACACCTTAACAGTTTATGCCTTTATATCATCCATAGTAGAATGGCCTTACACTGGAATTTTGGAATTGATTACTATGAAAAATGATTAAGGCTGCCCACTTTAACATTGGGTTTTAGGACTGGGAATTTAATAGTATGTTTGAAAACTGCAACCAAAGCAATTATGCAGGTTTGAGAGAAAATAATTGAATACTAAAACTTCATTTAGTCAATCAGCATTGATTTTGCAAACATGGTTTTGATCTGATTATAGGAATAAATGGGTGAGAATAATACCTTCCATTCTCAGTTGTTCAAATCACCTGGGTAATTGTTGAAGCTGTTAAGAGATGCTGTTGTCATGTGTGTATTCTCTTTCAGGTTGTTGAATGTTTTAGAAGTAATTGCACCCTTCAAGCACTTTAACAAATTGCGGGAATTTGTGCAGATGAAACTTCCACCAGGCTTTCCAGTAAAGTTAGGTGAGCTATGGATTGCATCAGATAAAACAACTCCCAATCTTCCCTAACCAGGGATTATTATTTGATTGCCTCTTGGGGCTGGGGGAGAAATGCAATAGGTTCCAATCGGGCATTAAGCAAAATAAATGTGCCATTTCATAGTGTACTGAATGGAAAATACATAATAATACAAAATAAAATTTTTGCTTGAACAGGAAGGGCTAGCCTAGACAAAACATGAAATGTGTGGTTGCATTTCATTTATCTTTTGTAAGCAAGAAGGAAACTGTCTGGCAGAATTGCTGGGATTGGTACTGTGGTTTAATCCTTTCCCTGTGTTGGATGCCCACCCTCCCTCCCTGAAGCTGGCATGGAAGCTTCACAAAGACAGTAGAGAGGTATAAACAGCTAGTTCATCCTTGTGCTGGAGTTCTATTTGGGCTGCAAGTTAAAAGATGTTTTCCCTTTCTTATGAACTTCCACTCCGCTCCTTTTATAGAATGTATAAATAAACACCATTTTTAGCAATGTTTCTTTATTCTGCCTGGAAGCTAGCCAACTTCAGCCATTGTGAAGTGGGGCCCACAGAAAGTAAGTGCTTGTAAACAAAGAAGCCACATATTTTATGACGTCTGCCCATTTTTTAAAAGTTCCATTGTGTTCTCTAATTAAAACAAGTTTAATAAGTTTCTCTGCCTATACAAACTTTGGAAATATTGCTCAGAGCCAAAAATGGGATGAATCCACGTAATAAGCACTAATATTGCTTTAAAGGAAATATAAAACCTTGGCTGGGTTTTTACAAAGACAGAAATTGCACGTTCACTGTGCAGAGGCTGACTGAATTTGGCAGTAGGAGTTAGAAAATACAGAACCTAACAGTGTTTTAATATTATGTGGATTAAAAATATGGGGTTGGGCCTCTTTGAAAGAATACAAAGTATTGTTTAAAGCCGTTGAGTGACTCAGTGACGATTTATTTATTAATATACTTCAGTCTCATTTGAACAAAACAGTTGATGATAAATAATATAAAGCATTTATTATTTATTAATTATTTATTAATAAACCATGACCTAGCCCCAGGTGTAAGGTCACACAGCTACCTAGAAACATATTTAGGATTCCCTTACTAACTTTGCTCAGACTGAAGAAGCTCCTTGGATAAGGAGCGAAACGTTTCCACTGAGAAAATAGAAATCCAGTTGACATGATTCAAGCTACATACATTGAAGGGATAAAGTTTTTACAATTCTGTTACAAGGGAGAAAGGTACAGTTTGAGTCTGGGGAGGTAGGAATTTCACAAGTGTGGGTTAGTGTTGAAAATGGGCCCATGCCTGTTAGCCACTAACCTGATTCTCTTTTATGGTGGCTCAAAAGTAGGGGAACCCTGTTTAAACTTGGTTGTCCAGCAGCTTCATATGGATGATAGCAGTTGATCAAATTAGCTGGTTCTAAATTATTTAGAGCTTTAAAAATTGCCACCTGTACTTTAAATTAAGCTTGAAAATTAATGAATAACTGACATGATCTAATCAGACACTAGTTCTCATCAAAATTTGGCTTTTGCAGCAATTTGTATTTGCAATCTGCCTTCAAATTATAGCAGTTTCATCCCATTCTAAGATGATAACATGTGCCCATGTTCATTCAAGTGGGAATATAACCCCCTCCAAGGCCAACTTAGTTTTTTCCCCTCAATAACATTACTTTTGTCTGGCTAGGAATTTCAATTATCAATTCCAGAATTGTTTTCAGATACTTTGTACCTTCCTCTATTATTTTCTAAGATTAGTAGATAGGAATGAGAGGTAGGGATGCTTATTGCCTGCATATTGGTGGCACTACCACAGCCCAGATCTCTGCCAGCAGTTTTCTTAGCTGTAGAAAAACTTTGGATACAGGGTGTCCATTAAGACATCTCACTGGCCATTGGTTGCAACATTCCTCCAAACCATCCTTTAGACCCTTTCATCAAAAAGGACTTGGAATTACATGAACCTACCCGCGAGACCCACCTTGGCCAGGTGGTCCAGGAGAATATCATGAAAATGATTGGGAGGAATCTTTTGTTAAAGAGAGCAAGCCCCCTTCCCTGACATATTAATGGTTCTGTTCCTTTCTTCCCAGATATTCCTGTGTTTCCAACAATCACAGCCACTGTGACTTTTCAGGAGTTTCGCTATGATGAGTTTGATGAGTCAATTTTCACAATTCCTGATGACTACAAGGAGGACCCTAGCCGCTTTCCTGATCTCTAAACTTAACTGAACCGTTAGCAGCGAATAAAGAATACCAGCATGCCTCAGAAAACGAGAGAACAGAAGGACACGGATAGTTCAAGACCTGTGTCTGAAAGTTGGGAAAATGGAAAGGATAAAACTTATTTAAATGAATTCAGAAAGGGAACACAGAGTGAATTTTATCTATTGTAACATATAGCAAGCATCCATTTGGTGTCTCAATGACAGCAGGTCTCCTGATGTATCACATTCATTTATACATCTAGACTTGCAAGCATGGTAGTCTGGCACCTCAGTGACACCCCCCTGCCCCCCAAGATACATACATAACTGCTGTGAAGACTATAATTTGTTTTTAGATTTTTTTTCCTTGGTAATGAAAAGCACTCTTGGACCATTCTCATAAACACTAAAATGTCTTACCTGGGTATTAGCCCTTTTAAACGCCCATCGGAGTCAAGATAACCTTCCTTCAAGGTTTGTTTTTCATACATTGTAAATCCTGTTATATTCAGCAAATTGAACATCATCTGAGCATTTAGAAGAAGGAATTACTTTTCTGTAGATAAATGAGCCAACAGCTAACCTTTTATAAACAGTTGCTTTTAGTTATTGCAATACATTTCAGCACTAGAACATTCACTCTGCAGGGAATAAGGTACCTCCTCTAGCACCTTAGTGCAACTCATTGTGGTGCTATCTACTGTATATTTTCCCCAAATTTTTGATTTCTCCATTGAAGATTGTTTACTAATCTTTTCATGAATATATTTTCAAGCTGGTTGGAAATGTTCTTGCAGTATTTGTTGGTGAACATGCTGAGAGATTATTCCTTGACATTTATTTGGGTTGCTCAAATGACAGAAGTGACTCTTAAGCATACCAAATTTGCATTTATGCTCTGCAGCATTTGGGAACATATTGAATAATATGCAGTTAGATTATAACAATCTCAAAGGTGAAGCTTGTTTTCTCCCAAGAGAAAATCTAGTAAAGTGAATAAGGGTTGCAGTAAAATAAGAAAAATGTACAAAAATGCTAAGGGTGTTTCCAATATGGATGGTTTCAACAAGAATAACTTTTGGCTTTTTTCTTCAAATTGATTTCTAAAAATTAGGATTATTACATGGTTCCAGCCAATGAAACAGGAATACAACCTAGTGTTTTTGCTCTACTGTCTCAAACTGTTGATACCTATGTTCATTTTTATTGTGGGATTTGGCTTCTGGTAATATGTATGTGTACAGAAATGTAAATACTTTCAGAAGAATATTCTTTGTGCAGTCTAGTCAATTTTTTTTTGGACTGGAAACTGCTTAACTCACTTTCAGACTTGCAGAAAACCACCATGCGGGGTAACACCCAGCGCTGGCAATATCTTAAAATGTGAAATGAGGTGTTCTGAGGCATAGTGCTCAGTAAAACAGACTCATAAGCCACATCAGCTGTCAGGAAAAAGGTACAGAACTAATTAAGGTTGTAGCTTTGCAGTAGGACCACACGCAGAGAAGCAACTCAAGAAGACTGCAGCTTCATATTCTAAACCAGGGAATAAATATTGAGCCTAATTTCAGAAATACTGCAAACCTGTTAGAAGTTTTAACCAACCAGGACTGGCAGCTGTAAGTTTGAAGACAGCCAGTTAGGGGTTTATGTATGTTACTGTTGGGTCATATTTTGAAAAGCACCAGGTTATTTCCAGTATCCATTATGAGTGATTCAATCTGCTGCCTATAAAATGCAGTTAAAAATATCCTCTTGTTTCCTCTGTCAATATCAGGAGGAAACATTAAGTCTAAAAGTGCTTGATACTATAGGTTGTATCCAATTAGTGCCACCTGCCCACAGAATAACTTCTGTCAGAGAGATGGGGGTGATTTTCACATACGCTGTAATCCCTATGCCCTCCAGCTTTGCTCTGGAAGTTGGAGATTCTCTAAAATAGATTCAGGGGAGGAAGAGAACAAAGTCCTGTTGTTTGAGTGGAAGTCTCTTTTGTTGTTGGATTGTGTCCTTTGTATTAATTACCTTTCCTCTGGGCATCTCATAAAAAGAATATGCTGTATAGGGATTTACAGTACCGTTCTCACAGGAATTATGGACAGTATGAATTTGATTGGATGACTCTCTCCCTCAAATGGTAGGAACTTGATAATGGTCATCTCCTGTATCTGAAATTACCGGGTTAATAATGCCAAAGTTATCTTTTATTGAGTTTTAGGGAAAAAATATAATTGCTTAAGAATCTCAGCCCAGCATATGGAATACATAAATCTTTCCGCAATGGTTGAAAACTGGGTTGGATCCAGATTTAATCACACAGAGAATACAAAGATACCAGTTGGAATCAGTGAATCGTCAGAACAAAGACTGATTTCAGTGGGTCTAATCTAACCATAATCTGGGATTCAATTTAATGAAGTTTTTTGTGGAGTCTAATAAGTCATAATCTAGTAAGAACTGAATGGGGAAAAGAGCTTTACTTTGATAGTTGCTGGTCAACCTCTGAGGACAGAAGACCTCAAATTTTAGCTTGTTTGCACTGAAGAAAAGAGATAACAGCCTCTTAGTGGCTTCAGCGGATTTTAAAGTTGTGGTTTATATTGTATCACAACCTTTTGAAAGATGTGTAGATATAAAGGCAGTGTTTTTATTTTGTTCCAGTAATGGATTTTCAGAAAAAAACAATCAGTGTCCACTGTAATTGATCTGATTACATCCAAACGCATATGCACACAGCTCTCTTGCTTTTATGGAGCTTCCAGTTTATGAATTTGGGAAGTTGATTTACACATGCAATAGGAAGGCACATATACACTGACTTTAAAAGAAATGGGAAAAACATTTTCTGTAAAGAGAGCTCTTTGCCTGCAACAGTGTTCCCAAATCTAGAGAAAAGACTGCATTCAGAATCTTCGAAGTAAGATTTTGGTAGGTTAATAAAGAACAAGATATTAATGAACAAACATATCTTACTGCTTGACCATTAAGCCCTTTAGAGAATCTGTTGTGACTTCTTTTGGTTGTACCATCTAATGTAGTACATTAGGGAATTATATGTTTGTTTGTTTTTTCCCAATTTCTATCACCACCCATCTCCCCCAAAGGGGGGACTCGGGGCAGTTAAATTAATTAATTGTTGCATAGCAAATATTTTGCATTGGTTGCATCCACCACTCATTAGAATGACAAACTTGAGCCCAAGAGTATTCCTGAATCATTTTCAAGAATTTTGGATTTAGTTATAAGTATGGTTGCATTATGTGAAAAAAGTCCATATAAAAATATGCAAAATATATTATAAATGTAGCACAAGTGGCCAAGTTACAGGATTATGCCATTTGCATATTTTTAGGCCATGGCTAAAAAGGAAAGTTATTTGGGAATCAGATTGTATTAGTGTTCTGAGTAGGAATGTGCAAAATTTGTTGATCTGGGACTGGACTGTTCCACAGAAGTCCAGAATGTTGTTTTCTTCTAGACCATGCCAAACTTTTCCAGGCCACTCTGTTCCAGGGAAGGCACTTCAGCAATTCCCAGAAATAAGTTCTCCAGACCAAACTGCAGTTTAAGGGTCAGATCACCCCCCAAACACCTCAAACCGCTTTTGGTTGGGAGGATTTATTTTGGAAAAATGCTTATCTCCTGAAACAAGATATTGCAGTTTTCCAGAATAATCTGTTCCTGTATCAATAAATTCTGCACATTGCTTGTTCTGAATAATTTGGAAAGGTGTGGTATATGTTAAATTTTCATTTGAGAAACATCTGAAATTTCCTTCTTAAAAACTAGCAAAGTGTTCTGTCAAGCATTAGCATAGGATCTTTTAAAAGAACTCCTCAAACTCTTCTTTAATCAAACTCAGTCTTACTGGTCTTCCAAATAATTGCTTTAATTTATAACAAAAGGAATAATACTCTCCACACAGCAGGTTTTTCAGTCATTGCAACTTGTGTATACCTAGCAAATAGTGCACCTGTGGATATAATCCAATGCTGGAAAGCCCATCTTAAGCTGAAGCATAATATATTGAAAGTTCACTTGTTGACTTTGATTTATTAAAGATAATTATATTTAAATATTATTAACAAACTTTCTATAATGCTGCAGTTTTTCCTTGAGCGTTTATAATTGTGGTAATGTCATTTTTTGTTGTTACATTTCATGTTCTTTGTCTAATCTAAACTCACCTTCACTAAAAGGGTTTTTGGTTGTACCACTTAGAATAAAGACCAAAAGATGCTGTTTGCTTTTGAAACTCAATATATGAAAACTATATTATAACTTACATGGATACTTCCTCCTTATTAGAGGAAGACTAAGATGTACAAAAAGGCTGTTACAGTGTACCACTTTCACAAGGACATTTTATTGGTCAGTTTTTCAATAAAATCCTCAATTTTCAGTGCATCAGTGTTGATTTCAGTCTTTTAACTTTAAGTTCGCGAGTTAGGCCACATAAAGATGAGTGAGTATACTGCTTACTTAGATACCATGCTCATCCAGTGTAAGATGATGGCATTCGTGAGCCACATCTTGCTTCAACTGTATAATGAATGCTGTAGTCCCAAATATCTCTATTCTTCCTAGGCTATTATAGCAACCTTGGATATCAATGTTCTGGAGCATACTATAGTGCAGAGCTTTCCAAACTCTGTGTCACGACACAAAAGTGTGTCACCACACACAGCGTGGTGTGTCGCCACACCACCCGGAAGTGGCGGCGCGTGCATGCACAGTGGCAGCAGCAGCGCGGGATCAGTGCTTCCGCGTTTTAGCGGAGGCTGCCGCCGTGCACGCGCCGCCGCACGCCCCCCCGCGCTGCCGCCGTGCACGCGCACTGCCGCACACCCCCATGTGCCGCAACCGTGCGCGCACATGCCGCCGCCGCTGGTGTATCGCCAGCGGCGGCACTTTAGAAAGCTCTGCTATAGTGAGTGCATATTGTAAGCCACCCAGAGTCACAAAAGTGAGATGAATTGAATAAAAATGAATAAAATAGGAAGTTCCGCAAATCAGAACCATTGCATCAATCCTTGCCATCTGTAATAGTCTGCATCAACTATCAATATCCTGTGCCCTTTCCCAGAAAGCCTTGTCACTAAGTTCTTCAGTAGCAGTGGGGTAAGGATCCAAGACAATTAAAATAATATAATAATAAAGTAATAATAATAAATGTATATGCCGCCCGACTTCCAGCAACATTTTTATAGAGTATTGGATGCAAAGTCCAGCAAATCTGCCTTCAAATCAGTGATCCTTGTGACCATGGGTTGTCCCCAATTTGGGTACAATGAGTGAGCGAAGAATACATCCTTCATTTACCATCTGTTTTACTTTATTTTTGCCCAGTGTAGTTGTGTGGTGTTTTGTGAGCTAACTGATGGCCTACTGTCCTGCCCAGAGTGATACTCTGTGTCAAGACTTTTTTAGTCAGGGGAAAACAAAACGATCACAGACAAAGTCAGTAAACAGCTAAAGGTCAAAAGCCAGGAAATTGGCCACAAAGGCTGAAGGAAAACACCAGTCAAGACATAAATCAAGATCATTAGAGACCAGATGCCAACTGCTGAGATTACAAAATCATCAAGAGAAGAATTTATGACTATTGAATTCCAGTGAAGTTGTCTCTCATCCAATCCAATTAATCTTAATTTAACAAATTGCATAAAGTCTGCTGCTTTCTCTTCAGATTGGCTCCTAAAGCTACTCTGTCAACACATACACATTTTGTTTTTGTGAACTTGGGGGTGTTCCCTGAAGTTTTGGCTATGGGTTAGACAGGTTGGCTGGACTTTGGCTTTATATAAACAGCAACAATTCTTAGGTGCTTCCTCAGATTCAGCCACATTTTAGCCAAGCTTGAGGTTTCCCTCTCGTCAGCTCTTCTTAAAACAGCAGTGCTTTAGCTTGGTCCAAATCAGCCTATTTCATGCAAAAGACCATGGTGCACATAGACTCGTAGAATGTAAGATTTGGAAATGACACGAGATCATCTCGTCCAACTCCCTGCAGTCATGCAGGGTGGTTGTTGGGAAAATAGAAGGAAGGAGTATTAGGTATGTTCACCGCCTTGAGTTATTTATAAAAATAATAAAGGCAGGATAGAAAATAAATAAATAAATAGAATCCACTACTAAAAATAGCTGACAATGACCATCCAGCTGTTGTCTAAATAATTTCCAGCAAAAAGCTTGCACCTCCCGACTATTCCTCATAAGCCTTTCCTTCTGGACACCTTATCATTTTGGTTGTTTGCCTCTGGAAACACTCTGTCCTTCCTAAAATTTGGTACCCAGAAATGGTTGTAATCTCTCTGACCAACACCAAATAGAGAGGAACCATACCACTGCCTGACCTTGACACCATCACTTCTATCATCACTTTGCCATCACTAAGCGATGTAGTCATAAAAAGCGACATCACGTGACCATGTTGCTTAGCGACGGCAATTCCAGTAGTCCCGGTTGCCATTGTTAAGCAAATCACTGCAGGTTGTTAAGTGAGGACGTCATGTGGTCGCCATTTGTGACCTCCTGCCAGCTTTCCCATTGACTTTGCTTGTAGGAAGCCAGCAAAGATTACAAGTGGTGATTGTGTGATCACGGGGATGCTGAGACCATCCTAAGTATGAGGACGTCATAACTACCACTTGTTGAGTGCTGTTGCGAGGACCACCTGTAATCTGTTCCACATCTTAACCAATTAACATCAAACTGCTGGTCCACGTAGCTCATTTTTGGAGATTGGAACCTCATTTCCCCATCTTCAGTCCTTGAACGTTACATGTCTTTTGTAATTTCTCAAAGATCACAGAAAAGCATTCTGAGATTACACCATGGAGACTGAAGATTAGTTCATGATAGCCTGATGCTCATTTTTTAATTTTCCTTGAGTTGAAACTCCCTCCTTTGGTCAATTGTTCTGCTTTGATCAGTAAGAGCTCTGCCCCCTTCCTTTCACCTGTTACTATCTAACCATCTTCTGGCAGTGGGTCCACCTCCTCTTTCTGTTGCCATTAGCTTCCCTGGTGAATCTAAGCTCTTCCTTTTCCTTTTGCAGGTATTAGCTACTTGCTGCTACACCTGCTAAAGTTATCGCCCATCTTCCATTTCTTATGCAGCACCCATTCTTAATTGAACTGGAAACTCCCCATATGCTAACAAAGGGAGGATGCTTTGGATCTTGCTGCCCATAACCCATAAATACCAAACTTAATGCAGTGTGCCTATCCTGAAATAGGGTAACTGCAGTCCTGCAGCTGAGAAAAGTTTTGGTGAGAAATGCCCTCATTAAACAAATGTGATAAAATTGCTAGATACGAGTTTGTTGGGGAAAGGAGAAATATAGGAAAAACAAGGAATGTTACAGAGAACCCCAAATAAAATCTAATAAGCCTAGCTAATTACTTTTTCTTGCCTGACATGTTGGCTTTCAGTGATGTTCAATATAGAGTTGAGGATGGGAAATAATATAGGCCCCTTGCTTAGATGTTTGGAAGTGTCTTTCCCCCTTCTTGAGAATTTATGTTCACTTTTAAAAATACGTTATAAGTAAAGCCAGCCTATTTGAGGAAACTGACCTTTGCTTTGCACAAAGATGCTGTTCCATTTCTATTGTCCCGAGTCTTGCCAAAGAATCAGAAATTATCTAGTAGCCAAATTCATCCATTCCTGGTAGAATTATAAACTTTAGTTTTCATAATCTGTGCCACTGTACATGGTAAAGCTTTTGGGGAGCCAGAAGTTGAATTCTATCTATTCCAGTCCTCTAAGCATAGGATCACTTTATGAATTTTTAGGGAGCACAACTGTGCCATAACAAACACTGTTTGTCACAGGCCTCAATTATAGAAGCATCTCTTAAAACGTTTTGTGCTGTTTGCACTATGAAAATCTTCCTTTTCAAAGAAAGGAATTGAGAATTCTCTCTAGATATGCGCTACATAGGATGTATATAAATATTTTAAATAAATCAGCCAACCTGATTTACTCGTTTTTTTTAAATCAAAATATTCAAATACAGACATGTTAAATGCAGTATTTTTTAAAGAGAGGAAAATGCCATATGAGGGAGTCCCAATTTATTGAGAGCAGCGTCAGCATTTACTATTCTTCCTTGGTAATTTGATATTTAATCAGAAGAAACCGCAAAGATTAACTGAGACAAATGCACTTCTACAGATACAATCAACAAAATTATCTCAAAGTGTTTCATTTTCCTTTCCTGTAAAGATGTGGTGGCTCAGCGGGTAAGACACCAGGCTTGTTGATCGGAAGGTCACAAGTTCAGAGGTTCGAATCCCTAGCCCTGCGTGAGGGAGTGAGCTCCCGCACTCTCCCCAGCTCTTGCCGACCTAGCAATTCGAAAGCATGCAAATGCAAGTAGATTAATAGGTACCACTTCAGTGGGTAGGTAACAGCGTTCCGTGTGCATGCCAGCCACATGACCGTAGAAGCGTCTTCGGACAACACCGGCTCTTCAGCTAACAAACGGAGATGAGCACCGGCCCCTAGAGTCGGACACGACTGCACAAATGTGCGGGGGGAACCTTTACCTTTACAGATACATCTTATTTTTCAGATAAAAAAGGCTGGGTAACATTTTTGGTATACTTTGATATATTTAGGAAATACTTATTACTAAGTTTATAAATTCTAAAAATTGTATTTTCACTGTGAAACACCTGTAGAAAATACTATTTCAATCTATTATTTCAGTTACATTTTTAAAATCTAGCACATAACATAGCTAATTCTAACTTGCCATGTTTTTTCTTTGGTTACTGTAACAAATCAGAAGATTTTAATAATTATTATTCTGAACGAAAAAGCATTCAGATGTAATTTTATTCTTGCAAACTTCTAAAAACAAACACCAAGTAATATGTTTGTCCAATGATATTAAATATTAAAAATATATGGAATGTTTTCTCTTTTGAAGGCCTGCCCCTCTTTTTTGGGGGGGAGTGGTGGTGGTGGTGGTGCAGATTTCCAACATATAAGAAAAAAATCTACCTAGAAACAAATTATCAACATACTAGACATTTCTGTGGTAACTAGACAGATTTAAACAATGATCCTAAATGAAAATATAAATGGAAAAAAGTGAGGTAGCTTTATACAAACCAGTAACACTGATACACACACTATAGTACAAATCAAGGTATATTTATGGGGTTTTATTATCAAAGTCTTGTAAAACAATTTCAGAAACTGTACATAAACATGGCACAGACTGTAGCCTACTTTTGCTTTTTACCTGCACAAAAGTATATGCCCCCAAAATTTCCAGAACTAAAAGAACAGATTGCCCATATACTTTGCATAACATAAAATTACTGGGTCGAAGGTTACTACTTCAGTGACTGCAACACAAATGCATTAGTTTATACAACTTGAGATCAAATACATTATCAAGTAGACTTGTTTTAAAATCATTATGAAGTTCCATTTAAAATGCACTACCCTTTTTTCCTTTTTGCAGGGTTTTAATACTCAAAATGAGTAAAAAACTACACAAGATGAACTCTCTCTGTCTCTGCAGAATACAGAAATGCTCTTTATAATTTCAAGAAGTCCAAGTTGTCAAAAATCAAACACCCCACCTGAGAAGGATTGAGACTCAAAGTTTACCTTATACTGGGCATCAAAAGACTAATGCATTTCAACCTTGTCAAAGCCAAACAAATCCACAACAAAAAGATTCAGCCACAGGGCTAGAAATATTATCTACCTCTATCAGAAGATTTCTTTCCAGATGAAGCTAATGTTAGTTTCTCTCTCTACACTGAAGACCCTTAGATGATCCACCATGTTGTAGGAGATGAGGATATTCTTGCCACAGTTAACATGCAGCCAGTTCATTCCCTATTTTGCTATTATTGTAAATAATCAAACTCTAGAAACACTATTGTAGGTGAGCTGGTTTACTAAAAAGATCATACAACACAAACAGTCCATGCCTGTCAAAGATGCATGCAGCTTTTTGCTCAGAAAGGAAAAAAGCAGCACCAAGCTAGTAAGGACTGCTGGGCCACTCAATTCAATTTAGCCAATAACAAGAATGGAAACCCAGATACCACTTTCTCTAAAACTTTTGATGTAATTATTTAATATTAGGAGCTTTACAACCATTTATAGTTACAGCTGTATACATCTAATTTTGAAGGTTAAACAAGTACAGCATAAAGGAATCACACAGGAATGACACTGATGCATGTGGCCAACTCTTTTCACTGCAAAGGCAATATTCAGTCACTCATATCCATATCCTCCTCATGATGATCGTCTCCGTTGACTTTGGACTCCCTTGTCTCACCACCCCCCTTCTCCGGTGACTCCTTAAGCTTTGGGGAAGTGGAATCTGCCGCTTTTTCTTCCTTTTTCTCTTTTTCACTATCATAGCCTTGTTCTTCTTCATCATAATCTCTTGTGACCTGCTTTGCCAAGACAAAACACAAAATAAACCACATAAGACATGTTTCAAAGGTCTCTGGACTTCAAATTAAGTAGGGAGAAATATATTTAAGCATACTTTGACATCTTTGTCACTTTCTGACTTCCTCTCTCGATCTTTCTCTTTGTCTTTGCTTTTTTTCTTTTTACTTGTTGATCTTTCACGTTCATCCCTGCTTCTCTCTTTATCTTTATCTTTATCTTTTTTCTTCTCCTTTTTATGTCTGAGGTGAAAAAACACTTGAGAATGAGAATACAAGCATTTCACAGGATTACTGAAATGTTTTAAGTAAAATGTGTCTATGGGCAAGTTGCACACACGTCTCTGTAATGAAAACTGTTTACCGATATGAGAAATTAATTTGTGTTACTAATAATATAAATACATGTTTATTGAGGTATGTCAATTTACTGAAAACCTTCAAAATTACTTCACATTCCCCAAAGCAAAGTAAGATTTTCTAATGCCAGTAATTATTGCTAGAATGAATGGTTACTTAATCACTGTTAATTTAACCACATTGACAAATACTACCTGAACAAGATCTAATGCATTTCCTACAAGAACAGGAGAATTGTGACAGAAAAAAATTATTAGGTCAGAAGATTTGTTAAATAGACAAACCTTTTTGGTGAAGGGGATCTAGACACCTTTCTCTTAGGTGACCTAGGCTTTTTAGGTGATCTGGAGCCACTCCTGCTTCTTCTGCGGCGTCTTTCTCTGTAATGAGAGTGTCTCCAAATCAACCTTTTCCTTGCATTTATTAACATCCCTAAACATGTATTTAATTTCCAAAGTATACTTAAACAAAAAAAAACATTTTAATGGCTTGAGCACTTCTTTGTAGCAGACAAAACTATAAATACAAAATAGAAGATTAAATAGAGCCCATGTTTTGGACCATAACTCCCAGTGACCCCAGCTAGCATAGTGAAAGGTCAGGGATGATATTTATTTATTTATTTTTCAAATTTATTCCCCGCCCATCTCCCATGCAAGGGACTCTGGGCGGGTTACAACAAATACAATTTAAAAACTATACAAAAATATCTAAAAACACAGCAGAGAATAAATAAAATAAAATCCAAGATGGATTAGGACCCGCAGATAGATCATGGAGCTACGGGGCCAGCCAACCCCAGGAGGCACTACCACCTCCGTTGTCCCAGGCCAGGTGGCAGAGCCAGGTCTTAAGGGCCTTCCAAAAGGCCAGGAGGGAGGGGGCCAGTCTCACCTCCGGGGGCAAGATATTCCATAAGGCGGGCGCTATCGCAGAGAAGGCACGCCTCCTGGATCCCGCTAGATGGAATTCTCTTGTTGAGGGGGTCCGAAGCATGCCCTCTCTGCATGCACGGGTGGGGCGGGCCGACGTTATCGGGACGAGACGGTCCCTCAGGTACCCTGGTCCTATGCCATGTAGGGCTTTAAAGGTAATCACCAACACCTTGAATTGGACCTGGAAGCAAACTGGCACCCAATGCAGCTCGCGTAGCAGAGGTGTCACATGTGCCGATCTCCTGGCACCCATAACTGCTCGCGCCGCCGCATTCTGCACCAGCTGAAGCTTCCGGATAATCTTCAAGGGTAGCCCCATGTAGAGCG
Source organism: Charina bottae (assembly GCA_023362775.1). Classification (NCBI taxonomy): domain Eukaryota; kingdom Metazoa; phylum Chordata; class Lepidosauria; order Squamata; family Charinaidae; genus Charina; species Charina bottae. The sequence continues at coordinate 44,581,383 of JALMGJ010000003.1, forward strand.
CATTACAATAGTCTATACGGGAGATGACAAGGGCGTGAGTGACTGTTCGGAGGGCCTCCTGATCCAGGAAAGGGCGTAACTGGCGCACAACTCGAAGCTGTGCAAAGGCCCTCCTGGCCACGACTGCCACCTGCTCTTCGAGCAGGAGTCGCGAGTCCAGGAGGACCCCCAGATTCCGCACTGGATCCGAGTGGGGTAGTGCAACCCCACCCAGAACCAAAGATGACAACTTCCCGGATCCAGGGGGGCCATCAATCCACAGCCACTCCGTCTTACCAGGGTTCAGTTGAAGCCTGTTGTTCCCCATCCAGACCCCCACAGCCTCCAGGCACTGAGATAAGGCATTGACCGCATCACTTACTTCACCCGGGACGGAGATGTATAACTGGGTATCATCAGCATATTGGTGATACCTCATCTCGTGGTGACGGATGATCTCGCCCAGCGGCTTCATGTAGATGTTGAATAGGAGAGGAGAGAGAACCGACCCCTGAGGCACCCCACAAGTCAGGGGTCTCGGGTCAGCTCTCTCCTCCCCTATCAACACTGACTGGGAACGGCCCCGGAGGAAGGAGGCGAACCAGCGCAAAACCACGCTGCCCGCCCCCAACTCGAGCCGCCCCAAAAGTATACCGTGGTCGACGGTATCGAAGGCCGCTGAGAGATCTAAGAGAGCAAGAATGGACGCACTCCCTCCATCCCGCTCTCGCCAGAGATCATCCATAAGCGCGACCAATGCGGTCTCTGTCCCATATCCCGGCCTGAAACCTGACTGGAAGGGGTCCAGATAATCCGTTTCCTCCAGAATCCTCTGGAGTTGCAACGCCACCACCTTCTCAACCACCTTTCCCAGAAAGGGGAGGTGGGAGACTGGGCGAAAATTGCCCAGGATGGTAGGGTCCAGGGATGGTTTCTTGAGGAGGGGGTGCACCAGCGCCTCCTTAAAGGCAGCCGGGAACACCCCCTCACTCAAGGACGAATTTATAATCGCCTGGACCCAGCCACATGTCACCTCACTAGCTGATTTTACCAGCCAGGAGGGACATGGGTCAAGTTGGCATGTGGTGGCGTTTACAGTCCGGAGGATCCTGTCTACTTCATCAGGCCCAACAGGATCAAACTGCTCCCAGAGAACATGGTAAGTACGAGCCTCTGGCATCTCCCCAGATCTTGTCTCACACTTGGAGTCCATCTTGGAATGAATCTGAGCGATTTTGTCCTGCAGATGCTCAGAAAACTCTTCCGATCGGCCCTGTAAATGGGTCTCCCCTTGCTCCCGACCCAAAAGTGATCTTGTAATCTTAAACAGGGCCGTCGGGCGGCATTCTGCAGACGCAATAAGAGCGGAGAAATATTCACGTTTCGCCGCTCTTACCGCCACAAGGTAGGCCTTAACTGCGGCTCTAGATTGTGTTAGGTCAGATTCATTCTTCGTCTTTCTCCAGCGGCGCTCTAGACGTCTCTTAACCCTCTTCAAAGCCCTCAACTCATCCGTAAACCACGGAGAGTGACGGGCCGAACAGGGCCGGAGAGGTCGCACAGGCGCGATCTTGTCCAGAGCTCCGGCCGCTTCCCTATTCCAGGCTGCGGCCAGGACCTCCACTGGACCGTGAAGCAAGTCCTCGGGAATAACCCCCAGCTCCTTCTGAAACCTCACTGGGTCCATCAGTCGCCGAGGGTGGACCAATCGAGTAGGTCCCGCCTCCCTGCGGAGTGGGGCAGCAGAGGAGAGTCTCAGGGTCACCAGGGCGTGGTCTGACCATGACAATGGGGAAAGATGTAACTCTCCCCTCAGATCACATTGCCACTGCTCGGACAAGCAAACTAAGTCCGGGGTGAGACCACTGTCACGAGTCGGGTCACGAATAATCTGAGACAGGCCCATAGCTGCCATGGTAGCCATGAACTCCCGGGCCGCCTCCGAGGACCGCCCCAGGGATGGCAGATTGAAGTCCCCCAGAACCATAAGTCTGGGGAACTCCACTGCCAACCCCGAGACAACCTCGAGCAGCTCAGGCAGGGAGGTTGCTACGCAGGAGGGAGGCTGGTACAGTAGCAACACTCCCAACTGTTCTCGTGAACCCAACTTGAAGAACAGGGTCTCACACCCGGTCACTTGTGGAGCAGCGCCCCTGAAGGCCACAAGGGACTCTCGGATAACAACTGCCACCCCTCCTCCCCTACCTCGGTGTCTCGGCTGATGCCACACCCGAAACCCAGCTGGGCACATTTCCGAGAGGGCTACTCCCCCCTCTGGGCCCAGCCAGGTCTCGGTAATACACACCAGGTCAGCCCCCTCCTCTGTGATTAAATCACTTATAAGGGGGGCCTTGTTATTCACCGACCTGGCGTTCAGCAGCAGCAGTCGGAGACCGGAGCCCACGAGGATCTGCTTACCAGGGCCTGGGTATGAACACGGGGGGCCGGAATGCGCCACTGGTAACAAACACCGGGGGCGCCTTCCCCAATAATGGCTCGCCCTCCGGTTCCCGTCATACCGTCCCCTGCCCGTCACCACCTGAATCAAATGGCCCGCCATCCAGCCCCCAGAGATTCCCGACTCTGGCCTAGTAGCCTCCACTCCCAGGCCTCCGGAATTCTTGGGCTTAATCAATGATAACTAAAAGTCAAGAGAAAGACATAAAGCTAAAATTGGTTTTGCCGGTTTGCAGGATGCATATACCCTCATTTTTCAATTGGTAATTGTGTGCTGGATAAACTGTCCTGAGATGTGCAAGCACAGAACAAGACCCCTACTTCTAGCAACCCACATTTTGTTTAGTCTGAAAAATTAAAGGACAAGGGCCTGCATAAGGAGAGACTTTCATGTTCTGCACAACCACTGTGGCACAAGTGCAAGATGTCTATAATGCATGGATTTACTTCCAACCAATAAATGACCTCTACATGCTGGTTCACTCACCCTCAAAGATAGAAATGCTGACAAATAATGTCAAGAATTTTATCTCAGTGTTTAGGATCTAAAGCAGTACAATAATTCACCGAAATGTTTTTTGTGTCATATGAAAGCACTCTCTTTCAAATAATTAAGATTCCCTGTAAATCAGAATAGTAACCCAGTTGGGCAGCCTTCAAGAGTAACATAGGATTACACCAAATACTAAACCTGCTTGTGCTTCTGGATCGCCTGGCCGTGCTGTAGCTTTTGGGTGGAGTTTTAGACCGTTTCTTCTCCTTTTCTTCTTTCTTTTTGTCTCTAAAAAAATGCCAGTTTTAGATTAAAAAGCATACCCTGGGTAAGTTGTTTTCACTGTCTTTCAAAATGAAGAAGGAAGGATGAGTTGTTTTTGTTTCATGTATTCTCCCAATATCCATCCATCCATCCATCCATCCATCCATCCATCCATCCATCCATCCAGGTCACAGGATAGAGACCCACATCGGACAGACTCCATCCTACATCAAAGACTCAGGACACTTCATCAACAAAATCAGCACCCTAAAACTCAACCACACGGACAAACTGGTCAGCTTTGACGTGGTCTCCCTGTTTACCAAGGTGCCAGTAAGGGACACCCTGGCACTCATCAAGCAAATCTTCCCAGAAGACATTACAGCTTTATTTCAACACTGCCTAACAACTAGTTACTTTCAATGGGAGAATGAGTTCTACGAACAGATGGATGGCGTTGCCATGGGAAGCCCCCTGAGCCCAGTCATAGCAAACTTTTACATGGAACACTTTGAAAAACAGGCTTTGGAATCGGCACCCATTACACCAACAGTCTGGTTCCGGTTCGTGGATGACAACTTCGCAATTTGGAGTCATACTGAAGAAGAACTGGAGAAATTTCTGGACCACCTAAACGGCATCCACCCCAATATACAATTCACTATGGAAAAAGAAACTGATGGCAAACTTCCATTTTTAGATACGCTGGTCATACGCAATCCGGACCTCAAACTAGGACACAAAGTATACAGAAAACCCACCCATACGGACCGATATCTACACAAAAATTCCAATCACCACCCACGACAAAAGAGAGGCATGATCAAAACCTTGGTGGATCGTGCTAATCGAAACTGTGAAACCCAATTTCTCAACAATGAACTTAACCATCTGAATTGGGTCCTACAGGCAAATGGCTATTCCAAGAATGAAATAAAAAGAGCCATCAAACCAAGAAAACAACATCCAACTGAAGAAAAACAGCCCCCCACAAACAAAGTATTCCTGCCCTACATCAAAGGAGTCACTGACCGCATGGGAAAACTGATGGAAAAACACAACTTTCAAACAGTCTTCAGACCCACCAGAAAAATACAACAAATGCTAAAATCAGCAAAAGACAAAAGGGACCCCCGCACCGCTGCAGGAGTATACCGCATACCATGCAGCTGTGGACAAGTATACATCGGAACCACAAAACGAAGCATTCACACCAGGATAAAAGAACATGAAAGACACTGCAGACTACAGCAACCGGAAAAATCTTCAGTAGCTGAACATGCTCTCAAGCAAACGGGACACAAAATCCTATTTGAAAACACAGAAATACTGGACAACACCAAAAGCCACTACACCAGATTATACAGAGAAGCCATTGAAATTCACAAACACCAGCACAGTTACAATAAAAAAGAAGAAAGTTTAAAAATTAGCAAAACCTGGCTACCAGTCCTGAAAAACACAGCCTGCAAAAGGTCAACGAACTCAGTCCAACCACCAGGACATGGGAATACTTCTCACAATGAACATGCTAATCACGCTCATCAGCCACTCGTTAACATTTCAACACAACAAAAAACCCCACCTAATCTCCTATAATTTAGCTCTATAAATAGAACATTGCCACTCTACCTGGGCACAGAGATTTTGCTTCTATCTGTGCTCCTGCCCTCTGAAGATGCTGGCCACAGATGCTGGCGAAACGTTAGGAACCACAACTTCCAGAACACGGCCACACAGCCCGGAAGACCCACAACAGCCATTACAGGATAGAATTTACTGCCAATGTTATTTGATCCAGCAGATGCTTCTGGTAGCAGCATCAGGCAAGAAGGAAGGTTTGCCTGCCTCTTCCTACCACTGATCTCTTTCACAGGTTTGGAGTAATCCAGTGTCTTGAGGGCTGGCCCTGGACACTGCAGGGTGTGAGGGAATTGGGGAAGGTTCTCTCCTCCCCATTCCACAGATGGAGCTTTTTGCTGGATCAAAGTGTTTTCCATCAGGGAAGAAGCAACACTGGCTACAAACCACATTTCCAATATTTTTATAGCTATAGTAACTTCCTTCAATGCAAAACAGAATTCAGAATTCTATGAAGTTTTCAAGTACCTGGTTTTGGAAGTGCTCCTAGATCTCCTAGTACGTTCTCTGGAGTGAGATCGCCGCCGTCGAGGACTTTTAGATCGTCTTCTGCTTCTTGACTTTGAATGTGACCGTCTCCTTGATCGGCTTCGTGACCGTCTATTACCAGCAAACCATTAATCAAATCAAAAATAATGTATCAGACCACACTAAAGAGATACTATATGAACTGTCAAATACATGGATGAGAGAAACACATCTATTAAATACAGTAGGGGAATTTACTATTTGTCATGCACAGAATTAAATGTCTTAGAATATAAATAAATTGTACATGCTTTCTTGAAATCTGAAAAATTGAGGGTTTCTTTGCTTGGGGAAAATATGAAATTTCATTACTAGGCATTGTTGATGACTGGCTGGCTATGTATTATACTGCTTGAGATAATTCAACTGCTAGTGGAAATACAACATATGGAAATGGAAATGTTTGATTTGGATCTTAAATAACTGATTAGGGTTCTCTCAATAATAAAAACAAAAGAACAGGAACTTCTCTTGAACTTTTGGAAGACATGAAACACAAGGAACCTAATACATTTTAAAGCAAGAAAAATTATTTCTCAATAATGGAATGGATTCCTTGGCTGTTGTGGGTCTTCCGGGCTGTGTGGCTGTGTTCTGGAAGTTGTGGTTCCTAACGTTTCGCCAGCATCTGTGGCCAGCATCTTCAGAGGGCAGGAGCACAGACAGAAGCGAAATCTCTGTGCCCAGGTAGAGTGGCAATGAAAACAAAGAAAACATTGCCACTCTACCTGGGCACAGAGATTTCGCTTCTGTCTGTGCTCCTGCCCTCTGAAGATGCTGGCCACAGATGCTGGCGAAACGTTAGGAACCACAACTTCCAGAACATGGCCACACAGCCCGGAAGACCCACAACAGCCATCAAACTCCGGCCGTGAAAGCCTTCGACAATACATTGAATGGATTCCTCCTTTCCTGTGCAATACTATCTAGCCAAGATAATACTAGACACCCATTTGAATGATTTCATATTCTGCTTATTTATATTAAAAGTACAATCAGGGTTTCAGAAATGATTTGTATTATCTGACAAATTGGCTAGTGAAAAATGGATGCATTCTCTGACCCAAATTTCAAAAACACTAAGGCTGTATTCCTACCCACACAGTTATCTAAAAGTAAACCCTAAATCAATTTATTTAATACACTTTATTTCTGAGTCAACTCTTTTAAGATTATACCGTGCACTGATTTCTATTATCATATAATATGGTAGCTACTGTCTTACCGTACAAACTTAAAACTTGGTGAAAGGGGTCCCATTTTTTGAGCCCTTACCTATGTCTGGAAGAAGAAGGCGTTCTCCTCCTCCTTGAACGTGATCTGGATCTTGAATGCCTTCTTTTATCATCCTTTTTATCTGAAATCAAAACATCAGAAATGTCAGTTACAGAACAATCACAAGAATTTTTTTTAAAATACATAAACTGTAACTGAAGGAGTTTTTCTGTACCAAAAGCAGTTTTCAGCTATTTCTATCTATTCTGTTAAGGGTCAAATGAATTTTTCAAACTATGAACATTATAATTCATATTGCTGAAGATAAAAGGATGTGGGATGTATGATACACATTTCCTCTAAGCTGAGACAACTGAAATATTAATTAGGCTAACATCTGAACAGACCTAAGAACAAATATAAAAAGAGTTTTTTGGATCAGATCAAAAATAAGTCCAGCATCTCATTCCCAAGAGTGCCCATCAATATGCTCCTAGAAAGCCCACAATTGCTGTATTTTTCAGCAATTGATATTCAAAGGCTTACTGATCATGACCCTGAAGGCATTTTAGTCACAATGACCAGCAGCCCCTGATGTTAGCCATATGCCCACAAATGTTAAGCCCCCCTTTTAAAACTATCCAAGTTGGTGGCCCCCACTAGAACCACTTTGAGCTGCTTTGGTATAGGAAATGGTATTAAATTATAACAGCTTTTGGCAGTAAATTCTGTAGTTATGCTATATACTATATCCTTAGTAACTGCTTGTATACTTAGTAGTGCAAATTTGATACCTGAAACATTAGTTTACAGTAAGAATGTGCATGAAATGGAAAACATGTTTTATTTTGAATCTGAAACAAACAAACAAACAAACCTAACTTTCCAGAAATTCTGCTGAACAATTCTGGATTGGCTGTAAAACCCAGAACTCGGAGTGTTACCTTAGGGCAGGGTGTCTCAACCAGGGTTCTGAGAGAGGTCACTAGGGGTTCCCTGGGAGATCACGATTTAGGTGCCTTTACCTGGCTCTATAGCAGCAGAAATCAGGGACTGTGCTTCTCGTACTCGTTTCATGGCTTCTTCGATTTCTTTACTGGAGGTGTCTGTTTTCAGGCTTGGGGAAACAAGGCCTGCAGCTACGTGATTCAGCCTGAAGCAAGTAAAAAAATTAAAAACTGAGTTTTAAGACCGTTAAGGACAGAATATACGCACGTAACTAACTCTTGTTATCCGTTAGAAAAGTAGTAGCAACAGCGGTCTCCCATTGTAGGGCATTCAGTGAGACAGAGCGTTGACTGCAGACAATAGCATTTTGGGGTAGGATGCTAGGAATTTTATTGGTTTTTTTTGTAAGATGCCTGAAGTCTGCTGAATCCACTGACATATACATTTTTGTAAATAAATGCAAGCATGTAGAAATACATGCTAGTTTCAGGACTATGTGAAGCTTACTTAAAACACAATTTCAAAAATGGATACTTGAATTTGCCCAGTTTTCATTTCTTTTTCCCTTGTGTATAATTTCTATTAGATTATCTCACTGTCTAGACCAGTGTTTCTCAACCTTGGCAACTTTAAGATGTGTGGACTTCAATTCCCAGCATGGCTGGCTGGGGAATTCCGGGAGTTGAAGTCCACACATCTTAAAGTTGCCAAGGTTGAGAAACACTGGTCTAGAATGTTCCTGTCCTTTAATATAATACTCAGGTAATTATCTGTTTCATAATACCAAATTATGAAATTAATAGGGATATTCCAGCTTCTGCTCTTTAAGAAGTACTAGAAATCACTGGAGACTGCATTTCAAGAATAGGAGACGGGGAGGAATATTCTAGTCCAGGCCACAATTTCCCAACTACACTGACACATATAAAAAGAAAGGAAAAGCAAAGGTCATGGCTGACCAGGCTTTGCTCTCTTTTGCAATAAACTAACTAGAACAATCCAGGACTAATCTGGGCCTCTTCTGGTCACGACAGACAAGTAAGTTACTTTATGTCAATTTGTAAAAATAATCTGTTGTCTCTTGTTGCTTTAGGATTTAACATGGGCATGGAACCTGCAAAGTGGCTGTATTGCTAGGGACGTTGAGTGCACTCTCCTGCAGATTATGTTTTTTTAAATGGTTAATTTTTTTTATTTTTGTTATGTTTTTGGTTATTTTGTTTCGTTTTTAACTTTGTATGCTGCTCAAAGTTACATATGTGAGATGGGCAGTTACTTAAACTTACTAAATTAATTAATTAATTTCGAAGTCCAGACTCCAATATCTCTATACGTATAGGAGTTTCAGAAAAGAATTTCAACAAGCTGAATCTTTTCATGCATACACAGTAATGGGAGAAAGGCCAGTCTTGTAATACTACAAAAGCCCTTGAATTCGGACCCACATTTTGAACTTTTATTTACATGTGTAATTTCACAGCCAAAATATTATAATCAAACAATATATATAGATTAGAAATGCCATGAAACTAAATGTAAATAAAAATATTTGGTAATACAAGCTTACAATTGCAGCCCTTAATTTAACAATAATTTTAAAAAGTTCTTCGTTAAAAGACGTGTTTCTCAGTTTCTTATTCTCCATCCCTACCAACAATAAGTTAGCTCTGTGCTCAGTGCGTATACTGATTGCCATGGAGACTACCAAGGAGAGGAAATCATTTTACTTCTGAAATTTTGTTTTGCAATTCAAAGGGCAAATAAATTTTGGCATGTGTCTAGGGAAAAATCCTGCTTAGAAGATCAGAAGGTGCTGTCTCTGCATTGTCTGCCTCCTCTTCTTAGAAAATTAAGGAAGCCAAATTAGCATAACAAAACAGTCTTGCATCATGCCATCTCCTTGCTTTTGCTACAGCAAAAGTGAAAGAGCAGGACATTCTGGAGATCAGTGGTGTGCACTATTGGCATCTGAAGTAGACAAAAGTGCTTTGGATGTGGAATGGGCCCAAGGACTCACAAAAATAGGTTTCCCGGAGCCCAGGCAGTTATCATGCAAGCCTAGGAAAAGGTTCTGCTTCTTTAAAAAGCAGTTGAGAAGTAGAGAGGATGCCCATGCCAGACCCAAATAATCAATCACTGAATTCTACCAAAAAGCATTACTTTCAAAGATTCCCTACAAATGGTTCCTTTCAATCCTTTCCTCTTCTCTTTCTCAAAACCAATTGCACTATAGAGCAATTCTGTAATTCACTATAGAGTAAGCCCATACTTACTTTGGATCCACTGTGCTCATAAGTTTTAGTAGTTGATCTGCTGCAAGAGACTGTAAAGAAAAATAACCGGGAATTGCTTTTAAATACATGGATATTTGGACAAAAGAAGGAAATTACATCCAAATGCCTTTAAATCTAACCAGAATGAAACAACACAAGTTACTATATGTCTTAGATCATATCTCCCTTTGGCTTCATGTAAATTTAAGTTCTCGGAGAATGCGATGTATTTTCAGATCCAGGGTATTTTTTGTTTGTTTATTTCTGATACATAGTTATTTATGTTACTATTTGCAAGAGGTTTTATGTTTAAAATTACCCAGGAGTCCTTAATCATTTGGGGTTTCTGCCACTGGAGGAGGGGTTGCCCATTCACAAAATGACTGCAATGGGAAATATACCCAGACTCAAAGCATCAATAGGCAAAGACTGCATTTGATTCAGAATGGTTATCTAACTATTCTTAATTATAGAAACTGTATTATCCAAATGCGAACTCTAATGGTGTTGGCAAAGAACTCCTAAAGAGTATGAGTTCTCATTATACAATATATTGATGGCATGAAATATTCCAGATAAATCCCTAACCATCAGAATCAGACTTGTGAGATATGCAAAGATATGCTGAAGAGGAGTTTATTTCCCTGGCATGTGTTGTTCCATCAATATTATATTAAACTGATAAAGCCAAGCAGAAGACACAAAAAGAAAAGCCCAATTAGTGCTTGAGAATTGTAATGCAGTGTTTTTCGCAAACAAGTAAATATTTCACCATGAGAAAGTTTTCTCTGTACTGAGCTTCAGCTGATTGGCCCTCTTCCAGTCTATTCTAATCTGATACTGGTTCAGCACATAAACTGCTTTATTTGCATTAAATATAGAATTGTATATCACAATCATATGTCACAAACTACCAAACCTCAGGCGAACTCACTTGTTTAATGTTGATATGAAAAACCACAAAGAACAAAAAGAGTCCTATGGGATTCCACAATAAAAATTCCATGGGTCTTGAATTACATAAATGTTGAAACTGACAATTTTCTAGATAGGTTTATACTTAAAAGTGATATACCTGTGAGTTTAAGTTCGCCCCAGGAAGACCTAGAGCAGCTAGGGTTGGATCTAGAGTTGGAGCTCCTAAAGCAGCCAGAGGAACAGCACCAATCTATAAGAATGAAAATTAGGTACAAACTATGCATTTTTCATAAGGCAAATACAGATACAGCACATTATAACTGTTCTACCAGTTTCCAAATTTCTAGAAAACAAGAACCGCTTGTGACCGTTTTTCTGAATTATTAACATTATTATATTAATCTGAATACAAGAAGCTGTTTTATACCAAATCAGACTATTCATCTAGTTGGGTGTCAACTCTTCTGAATCCAATGCAGAGGCTTCCTATCTTCTACTAGCTAAAGTCCACTTAAACTGGAACTGCTGGTGACTAAACGTGGGTTGTTTGGCCAAATGATGCTGCCTTAGGTTGGACAGTCACACACTGGCTACAGCAGCTGGTGGCAGCAATCCAGCTGTCATGCAAGAATATTTATCATCATTTGCTAGCTGATTATTTAAAACAAATATTGGAGGACTGAACATGGACTTGTTTATAGACTTACTTTCTATAGAGGCACTATAGAGAGTGTACTTACTAATTGTATTTCCATCTGGTTTGGAGGCTGTAGTGCCTCAGATAGAAAGTCTGTGCAGAGAGTGGTAAGGGTAGCAGAAAAGATAATTGGGATATCTCTGCCTCTCATCCAAGATTTAGCACATGCACGCTGTCTGTCCAGAGCTCGAAAGATCATCAGTGACGCCTCCCATTCTCATCATGGTTTGTTTTCTTTGTTACCCTCTGGGAAGAGGTACCGCTGTATCCGATGTAGAACAGCCAGATTGGGAAACAGCTTTGTCCCCCTGGCTATTGGATTCTTGAATGCTTAAATAAGTTCTTTTAGGTGAAATGTTGGATGTGTAAAGAATGTATAGTAACTATGGATTTTTTAAAATTAGTATTTTAGTGTTTGACTGAAATTGTGAGCTAATGAATGTATATTTTATAGTAACTATGGATATTTTTTATTATTATTAGTATTTTAGTGTTTGATTGAAATTGTGAGCCAACTGCAACGAAATTTCATTCTATTGTGCACTTGGTGTATAGTGTATAGTGGGATGACAATAAAGTTGTTGTTGTTGTTGTTGTACACCCTAATTAAAACTGAAAAGTCCAATTAATGAAATCAGTAATTAAATTTTCAAAACTATTTCATTTATACTAAACTGGCTGCATCTCAGAAGAAGCATTTCTCTTCTCTCTTCTGAACTGGCACCTCCTCTCAACTCTCCAGATGGCAGGAAAGGAGAAGGAATTAGAAGCAAGCAGGTGTTTCAGAGGATCTGCATGCAGTACCTCTACTAGCCTCTGCCTTATCTACTGGGAATTTGTAAATTTGGCTAAACTTTAGTTTTGCAACTATAAACCATTTAAGAGAAATTCACATACTAACTGCAAGTCTTGCTTCCTATTTGTATCCCTATCAGTGTTCTCTGGAAACTGTATTTCCAGATATTGGAACAGAAGAATAATACTCTTTGTCGCTAATGCAGCTTTCATGAATGAATGAATGAATGAATGAATGAATTAATTAATTAATTATTTCAATTTATTCCCCGCCCATCTCCCCTGCAAGGGACTCTGGGCGGGTTACAACAATTGAAAGTTTAAAAACTATACAAATAACAATATCTAAAAATACATCCAATAATAAAATACATGAAATCCAAGATGGATTGGGGACCGTAGGATAGATCGTATTACTATGGGGCCAGCCAACCCCAGGAGGCACTACCGCCTCTGTTGTCCCAGGCCCGGCGGCAGAGCCAGGTCTTAAGGGCCTTCCGAAAGGTCAGGAGTAAAGGGGCCAGTCTCACCTCCGGGGGCAAGATATTCCATAAGGTGGGCGCTATCGCAGAGAAGGCACGTCTCCTGGACCCCGCTAGATGGAATTCTCTTGTTGAGGGGGTCCGAAGCATGCCCTCTCTGCATGCACGGGTGGGGCGGGCTGACGTTATCGGGACGAGACGGTCCCTCAGGTACCCTGGTCCTATGCCATGTAGGGCTTTAAAGGTAATCACCAACACCTTGAATTGGACCCGGAAGCAAACTGGTAGCCAATGCAGCTCGCATAGCAGAGGTGTTACATGTGCCGATCTCATGGCACCCATAACTGCTCGCGCCGCGGCATTCTGCACCAGCTGAAGCTTCCGGATACTCTTCATGGGTAGCCCCATGTAGAGCGCATTACAGTAATCTATACAGGAGATGACAAGGGCGTGAGCGACTGTTCGGAGGGCCTCCCGATCCAGGAAAGGGCGTAACTGGCGCACAACGCGAAGCTGTGCAAAGGCCCTCCTGGCCGCGACTGCCACCTGCTCTTTGAGCAGGAGTCGCGAGTCCAGGAGGACCCCCAGATTCCGCACTGGATCCGAGCGAGGTAGTGCCACCCCACCCAGAACCAAAGATGACAACTTCCCGGATCCAGGGGGGCCATCAATCCACAGCCACTCCGTCTTACCAGGGTTCAGTTGAAGCCTGTTGTTCCCCATCCAGACCCCCACAGCCTCCAGGCACTGAGATAAGGCATCGACCGCATCACCTACTTCACCCGGGATGGAGATGTATAACTGGGTATCATCAGCATATTGGTGATACCTCATCCCGTGGTGACGGATGATCTCGCCCAGCGGCTTCAAGTAGATGTTGAACAGGAGAGGAGAGAGAACCGACCCCTGTGGCACCCCACAAGTCAGGGGCCGCGGGTCAGCCCTCTCCTCCCCTATCAACACCGACTGGGAACGGCCCCGGAGGAAGGAGGCGAACCAGCGCAAAACCATGCTGCCCGCCCCCAACTCCTCGAGCCGCCCCAAAAGTATACCGTGGTCGACGGTATCGAAGGCCGCTGAGAGATCTAAGAGAGCAAGGATGGATGTACTTCCTTCATCCCGCTCTCGCCAGAGATCATCCATAAGTGCGACCAATGCGGTCTCCGTCCCATATCCCGGCCTGAAACCTGACTGGAAGGGGTCCAGATAATCCATTTCCTCCAGAATCCTCTGGAGTTGCAACGCCACCACCTTCTCAACCACCTTTCCCAGAAAGGGGAGGTGGGAGACTGGGCGAAAATTGCCCAGGATGGTAGGGTCCAGGGATGGTTTCTTGAGGAGGGGGTGCACCAGCGCCTCCTTAAAGGCAGCCGGGAACACCCCCTCACTCAAGGACGAATTTATAATCGCCTGGACCCAGCCACATGTCACCTCACTAGCTGATTTTACCAGCCAGGAGGGACATGGGTCAAGTTGGCATGTGGTGGCGTTTACAGTCCGGAGGATCCTGTCTACTTCATCAGGCCCAACAGGATCAAACTGCTCCCAGATAACATGGTAAGTACGAGCCTCTGGCATCTCCCCAGATCTTGTCTCACACTTGGAGTCCAACTTGGAATGAATCTGAGCGATTTTGTCCTGCAGATGCTCAGAAAACTCTTCCGATCGGCCCTGTAAATGGGTCTCCCCTTGCTCCCGACCCAAAAGTGATCTTGTAATCTTAAACAGGGCCGTCGGGCGGCATTCTGCGGACGCAATAAGAGCGGAGAAATATTCACGTTTTGCCGCTCTTACCGCCACAAGGTAGGCCTTAACTGCGGCTCTAGATTGTGTTAGGTCAGATTCAGTCTTCGTCTTTCTCCAGTTGCCCGCCCCCAACTCCCTGAGCCGTCCCAAAAGTATACCGTGGTCGACGGTATCGAAAGCCGCTGAGAGATCTAAGAGAGCTAGGATGGACGTACTCCCTTGATCCCGCTCTCGCCAGAGATCATCCATAAGCGCGACCAATGCAGTCTCCGTCCCATATCCCGGCCTGAAACCTGACTGGAAGGGGTCTAGATAATCCGTTTCCTCCAGAATCCTCTGGAGTTGCCACGCCGCCACCTTCTCAACCACCTTTCCCAAAAAGGGAAGGTGGGAGACTGGGAGAAAATTGCCCAGGATGGTAGGGTCCAGGGACGGCTTCTTGAGGAGGGACTGATGATGCTCTTTATTCAACGATGCTCTTTATTCATCATTTTTATGTCTGGATCCAAGGCCCTCACTTATGTTCTAAGGCGAACGTGAAAGCACTCACTCATAGGCTATAATCTAGGTAAACTTTCTACAGCAGAGCTTTCCAAACTGTGTGTCGGGACACGTTAGTGTGGCGGCTGCAGTGTCTGGGTGTGTCGCGGCTGCTGCTGCCTCCGAGCCCTGCCAGGATTCCACGCAGGTCCTCGTGCCTGCCTTGTGCCTTGCTGCCTCCAAACCTGCTGTGATTCCGCGCGCAGGTCCTAGTGCCTGCCTTGTGCCCTGCTGTAAGAGTGTGTCGCAAAATGATGCATGTTTAAAAAGTGTGTCACCAACATGAAAAGTTTGGAAAGCTCTGTTCTACAGTGTTAGCCACACTAAAGTCAATAGGACTGACATTACACTAAAAAAGCTGCACCTCGGAAGCTCCAAAAAAACACCTTTCTGGAAGCTGCAAACACAACTCTCTCCTCTGCAGCTTTATGGGGGGGGGGGGGGATACCCAGAAATGGTTTTTAAAATGCTAGATTGCTACAAAGCATTCTTTCATTCCAGAAAGAAAAAAGGTTTTAAGTATCATGGAAGCAGGGTAAGTACTGCAAACATGCTGCTGCGTGAAAGCACGCCAATTCTTCTTGCTTCTTGCACTGGGCTCATTCCCTGACTATAGCAATGGCAAAATGGTCACAGTATTTCATATGTTTTCATTTCAGATGTTAATTTATGGATGGAGAAAGAAAACGGAAACTCTTTTTAGAAATAGCAGTGAATTAGGTGTCAAACCAGCAAGCTAAGAGGGAGAATGGCATCCAGCCTAGGAGATCAGTTACTTTGGGAGCAATTCTTATTCATTATAATTCTGCTGTAAATATTGCAATAGTTTTGGTATAAGCATAGCTCCATAAAAGAAAAGGAATATAAATAATGAGATGGTGCCGTGGCCACGTCCTTCTCCTTACCTGAGAAAGTGGGTTGGGCGTAGGCAGGAGTCCACCCCCCGGCAGAAGGCCTGCCACAGCATTAGCTGGTGCCAGGAGAGATAAAGCCTTAGTCTCATCAGGAATAACTCCTGCAGAGAGACAACTTTGCATTAGAAGATACTCGTCAATTATCTTTCTCTAAAAAACCACACACAAATACACCCAGAAAATGTCTCCCTGAAACACCATCTGAGTTTGCTGAAAGTACTTATGTTGGCTATAATACAATGTTTGCTCTCTTAATAATTTATCATTAATTGGTATGTCAGAATGAAACTTCAATGTGTGAAAATTTGTTCCTTTTTCTCTACAAAAGGTTAAGTTCTAGAATAAAAAATAGCACAATACACACTACTTTTTTGTTAACACTGCCAAGATTTCATCACCTGTACTCGATTTTTAAGTCATGAACCAAACGTAAGCAAGCACAGTCGGTTCTCCAGGGGTGTGCTCTCAACTTTCAAAAGCTGTTTTATGAACAACGACTCGTGTCGGCTGCTTCACTATAAAGCACACAGAAAAATCAAGATACACAAGACAAAAAAAGTTTGATTTAGGGGTTAATAATATGGCACAGTTCACTATGATTTCTTTTACACCTACCATACAATTTTGTAAAACTTAAGAGAAGGTAAGAAAAAGTGTAGGGCTTTTGCTGACTTCTCATTTGGATATGAAGGTCTCCACAAAGGTCCAAATGTAGGTTCTGCATATGTGTCCATGTGTATGTGTTTATGTAAACACCTAAAATGTGACACATTCTTACCTGTGCAGTAAAATACATGCTCCATTCTGTGTCATGCTTACTGTACCAAGAATGCTGCTGCGTATTGCCCTTTCAGAAGAAACTTCTGATTTGCAGCGTGTGGCCTCTTAAGTGTCTATTTTTACTGCCTATCCCTGAACAAAGAATAACCTTCAAAAGGCCCAACGTGAGACAAACAGTAATGTTGATCGTTGTTATTTTAACCAACAGCAAAAGCCCTATACATATGGATTAATCTGTTAATGTGCCCAAGCCCCCAACGTGAGAGAGTTCAATAAGACAACTGTACTATATATTTGCAAATACCAGAAGCGTTTCTGCAATACATATTAAAAAACTGCATCTCATCATAAAACATACAATATGTACAGGGCACTTAAGAGAAACTGGATAAGCTGCAGAAGAAAACTGTTGGGTGGTATTTTCAGCAGGGCCTGGTATATAGTTCAGGCTGAACCAGGGAAAAGAACTGTAAAACACAACAACAAAAAAGAAAAACCACTGTTAAATAAAGGTAATGGTTCCTTCCACCTATACTGAGAAGTGCCGATAATATAAACAAATGTATAATACACAGCACTGTTATCTTTCTTCTGTCACTGAGCTGTCATAATTTCAATACCAAAAGTTATGGTGGGAAAAGGGGGGGAAGGTCATTTAGATACAGGGCATTAATGCATCAATATAAACATATCTATTGAGATTATGGGATAATTTTGCATGCAAATTATGTCCCAGAGGATATTATTTATGTTTACACACAATTAGTGCAACTATAACATTTCTGGCATCTAGCTAAAAATCCTCTTGAGACACCTCACAGAAGATCTGCATCCATTAAGTAGTCATGCATCTGATCCTCTCATTTTTTAGGAAAAAAGTTATTCAGAAATAAAACTACAATTTAAAAAAGCAATGAGGCCCCTCACCAGTTAATTTTCATGCGTCAAGAGTTTTTTACTGCTGCTTTGTTAGAACCATGACATACTGCATGAATGTGTAGAAATGAAGAAAAAGAAACAGACAAAAGAAACAAACATTAACCAAAGAACCTACACAAACCCACCCAAAGTCACTGTTAATATCTGCATTCCTTCCAAATCCTTCCATTTCATCAAGATTATAGTACTATGCCTTACCGTGAACTTTGTGTTAAGTCTAGAACACAAAGCAACAATCAACACCAAGATGTATGAACACACTAAGAACAGAAATGTGACTTGATACTAGGGCATATGATCAGCACAATGTATATTTTAATACTTGAAGAGAGGTAATATCAGAATGTATCACCACAATAGTAAAAAGTAAAGATTTCAATTCAGCAGAGTACTTAAGCATATGCCTCGATGCATCTGAACAGTTTCACTGATCCTGAAATATCTTTCTCAGCAATGCTTAAGCACTACAAAAATGGGGTCTTGTGAAAGGAAGAATTGAAGAGTGACACCCATATTCTTTCAGAGATAAGGAAGATTTGCAAGAACAGAGGTGACAGATCATAGGAAAAACCATGGGTCCATTATTCTGATAAAGCACTTTGTCCAGAATTGTAATACACTGCCAACTACAAAACGGTGTAGATCCTAAAAACCCAGTATGAGTTCCTGACAGGTAACAGCTGCTCGAGTTGCATTAAACAAACCTCAGAAAAGTCATCTCTTTTGACTGATATCACAGCATCTGATGTATCAGTCATCTATCATTCTAGCAGAGTTTAAAATCATGCTTATAAAGAGAAAAAATATTACCTATAAAAACCATTCCAGCTCTTAAGTGAGACACTATTCTTAAACACTGACTTGCAGATATATTGGAGACTACTGATTCAGTTAATTAGAGCCAAGGTGAACATGACAGCGGCATTCCTTCCCAGTCACATAAAAAGGTGCATATCCATGTTTAGTAATAAAAGGAACACAAAGAGGCAAGGGCCCTGAAACCTACCCCAGCCTGCTGCTTATTTCACCACAGTTGCTTTCTGCGGGTGCTGGCACAGTTGCAGCACTGGAACTCAGATAAAGAAAAAACAAAGGAAGACAGACTGCAAGGAGGTTAAATTGCAGGCACAGGAAGGCTTCTATACACTTCACCTATGTGCCCCCTTTGCTCTAAAAAGACAGCCTCCCACCCTTCCTCTTTCTACAAAATTGGGACCAATCCATGTTAAAAACACAGCTACTGTCGCATCTAGCTTGGCCCTAATACATACAGCAATTATGTAAGAATCAGATACAGATATATCTGACGTTATTTGGCTCAGAATTACATGTAAGAAGTAATAAAAATATTATGTTCTATTCAGCAATGTTAAACCAATGAGGATTAAGCTTTGTTTATATTAATTATAGTTTCAGTTTGGAATATTAATTAATTAACATTAATTAACATTAATTAATTAGGTCTTGCCAGTCATGTCTGCCTGTGGCATATTCTTCTGCCTTGTTAATGGGTAAAAAGAGGTACTACATATAAAACATACACTACAATCCAGCACAATTAGTCTGCATGAATCCCATTGATTTTAATGAGATGTAGTAATCTCTGTATGCAGAAATGCAGCATAAGTAAAGTAATTTACTGTAATCCCGTGATCTAAAATAAGTACTAGTTTCTCAGTTAATAGCGCCTTTGAAAGAGTTGTGCTGGAATCTACAGAAGTTCAACAGAACTCATTAGAAGAGCAGTCTTCTTGACAAGAGTTTTAGTTACATTTCCAACCTGCTCATTGTTTTTCAAATTACTGTAACACCCTAAAAATGTAAGAAAAAGAAGAGAAAAAAAATGTTGTTAACAAGTGAGTGATTACACCAGGAAAACACTTGGGGACTTGAGTGCTTGCTGGCCTTTACTTAATGTCTAGAATCCCCTGTAGCTGCAGAGGACCCCACTGTTTCAGTCATCTGGAAGGGCCTTTGCATTTGCCTTCTCCACTATAAAAATCACACACACAAATAAGAGAGAAGAGTTTATTATTTTAGAGAAATTCTAGAATATATAGCAAGGTTGAACAAGAAAATGTTGAATAAGATCTAACACCCAGTGCCCATTTAGCACCTTGAGATATTTTCTGACTAACAGAGAAAATCAAACCCTTGGTGTACCAGAATTTATTTTGAGGGTAACTGCTTTTCAATTGTCAACTAAAACAAGCAGAACATTGCCTTGTAATTGATATGTATTCACTAACTCTCCATGAGGGAGAATGAATCATGTGACAACACATGCCAGGTAACTTAAAGCAACATTGCTTGTTTATGTATTTCATTTTAAAAAGACAGCTTAAAAAATTTCTTGAGGCAGTCTGGTGAAAATAAATCAAATAATGCTGCTTGAATATAACATTATTCTAAAATCCTTTGCAGAAGACTGATGGGCAAGTTCCAGCTACTGTTGAGTAACAGTATTTGCTTTCCGTTGTATAGAAATCAAAGATGAGGGTATACCAAGGGTTTTAAAAATGCAAATAGCTTAGATGTTTTACGTGCTAAACTTCATGCTAGTCAACTACATCCGGATTTAATACCAGAGTTCTATGGCTTCATAGATCTTTAAACAATTCACAAACCTTCTGCGTAGGGTACGACTATCAATGCTCTGTCAACGAATACAGTATTTGTCAGATGCTGAGCCACAACTGCAGAGTCAGGTTCTTGGAACTTTACAAAACACACACGGGAAGAAACAGGCAAAGGGGAGTCACTGGGGAAAAAAAATCAGAATATAAACATTAGATGTAACATGAACAAACGCAAGACATTATTTGACTGAAAGTGGAACTATATCCCTATACAGACTACGAAAGCATTGGGCGTGGACCCTAGAGACTTCTCAAAAATTCTTACTATTTTTAATGTAATAGAACAGGGAAAATTATTAAACACATGCTTGGAGAAGAACCATACTGACTATACTTAATTTCAATTAAACTTAAATAAGTGTAAATAAAAGTAAAATAAACCTACCCTTTGAAAATTATGAAGAGTGTAACCCTATAGTTGTTCACTTAGATGTATGTCGGGCTTACACTTGGTTCCTACTATGTGTATTTGAGATTTAGCTTAACACTGAAATCTGGGAGGATATCACTGATATCAGGGAGGATGTCACAGGCAATATATGAGAGCTTGGATTTCTCTCTTTGAGAGAGGGATATACCCTCAGGCAATACATCTTCTATCTCTTAGAGAGATATATGCAAAGTACTTCACACACTGAACACCCACTTTTGAATGGCCCAGAACCAAACATTCTTCTGAATGGTGAGTACTTTACTTTTCCAATGATAGAGAACATATGTAGCTCAGAGTTAAATTATCATGTTCTTGGTGTTCTTAGAGCCTGGTTGTTTTCCTGCTATGTTACCTAGCCTGGTAAGGAAATGGCTGCAGGAAAACAACTAAGGTCAGACAACACCAAGAACCCAATGGTTTAGCTTTGCACCAAATACTAAGATCCAGTGAGGTACAATGATTAAAGTGTTGGATTAGGGGTGAGAAAATCCACTGTTAGCCATAGAAACTCACTGGGTACTTTGGGCCACACTCTCTCTCAGTCCAACTTACCACACTGGGTTTTTGCTCTGGAGAAAAATATGAGACATTATGTGAGTTGCCTTAAGCTCCTGAATTAAAGAGCTATAAATCAAATAAACATCCAGATTTGTAGGTACATCCACAAAGTAAATGTCGAGACAGAACTGTGTAAGTCACTTATGGTGAGAAATTAACCACTAACCCTCTTCCAGAGAAAATTATTTTACTTCCTTACTTACTTCAAGATGGCTAGTATAATTTAACATTGTATTGGGACAAAGCTATGTTTTAAGTACTGATGATATGCAGATATTTCCTGAGATGTAACCTTGTAAAGTGATTTATGTATTCTGAAATGATGCCTGACTCTAGGTATCATGGATTATAATTGTCATCAATCCTTTTGCCATGTTGGTCTTGACTGATGGATCCCGACCGTGTTAGGCAAGATGCATAATTTTATTCAAACTTCTGCCTACAGATACATGGTACAACCATAAATAGTTGGATGGCTTCCGTATTTCAATAATATCTCATGATTACATTTTGCAGTGGTCCTTTTTGTTCATGTGAAAAAATATATTAGGAAAAGCCTTTGTTCTTCCTGTTGTGTTTTGTGCATACAGACACAATCTGTGGGAGCACTTTTTTTCCTAACCTGGAGCCCTCAAGGTATGTTTCAGTATAAATCCCAACGAACAGCTATGCTGGCTGGGGATGATGGGAGCTACATTCCCAGATCTAGAAGGCACCAGATTGTTGACAGCCACTCTAGAGTATGCTTTCAACTTAAATGGGATACAGGCCAAGCCTGCTGAGTTTTCTTGTTGGAGAGTACATTCTCAAGGCCAACACTTTACTCTATCTATGGAAGAGGGAGGGAAAGAAAGTTGGTGGGAAGATGGGTGGGGGCAGTGGCAAATGTTATGCAGGGACTTCAGTAGCTGAGGCAAGTGATAAGAAAATTGGAGTGTGTTGGGCCAATGGGCTATGTTGCCTTGGCATCTGCTTGAAATGGGCTGCAGCTGGTAATCTTGCCTCCTCACACTGTCTGGATTTTGTTTTGTCTGAAACAAACAAAACGTTCTGCTTGTTTCTGCTGATCTGCAACTATGCAGAACTTCTAATACAGTACTCTGTTCTGGATTCATAACAAAACAATGTTCGCATTTCATGCACACCCCTAAACTCTCTTTCAGCCACCACAGCACAAGTTCCCAAACATGCCCCCAACAAAGGAGGATATATGTCAGAAGCAGAGTACACCTTTTCCCTCATACTGGTTACTTCTTGTGGACCTTATCAATTCAAAATCAAAACCACATTATTGGGTTATCATTCTGGCTTGTTTGGAATCAATTAAGGCTCACATCCCAAGAATTTGGCTTATCCCTATGCATATAAACACTCACTGAAAAATACCTCGAAAATGTACGCTATTCACTTGAAAATGTTGCAAAAACTACAAATTCTATTACAGCCGCAAGGGAAAAATACTTTGTGTTACTATTTAACTGGCAACAGGAAACAACTATGTGGATTAGACCATAACTTAACTCTTCCTCCTCTTACAACAGAAGTTTATTGCATGCAATACTCTTACTAAAACCAATTCATTTCACAATGTAGCTCTCACACTGAAGCTAGCGAAGCGCGAACACTATTCGTCCAAAATAGTATTTTTAAAATCTCCGTAATCCCCCCGCCGCAACACACACATAAATTTTGTGCGCAAAATCGTCAATCAGCGCCTAGGAGAACAGCAGGATCATCCGCCGTTCGCTGATTTTTTTTCCGCCCCCCCCCCCGGTATCGAAAGCAGAGGAGGGCGACGAGCCAAAGAAAAGCAGCTACAGCTCCGGAAACTCAAGATGGAGCTGGGGATGGTGAGGAAGGGACCGCGTGATCTGCTTAATGTTTCAGATTTTGGATGCGGCCACAACAGCAGGAAGCTCGTGAATTTCAGCACTGTCCTCGGGCCCTCACCCGGCCCCACCCCGGCCAATCAGGGCCTAGTACTCGAGCGACGGCTCCACAGCTTCCATTAGGCCGCGGCCTTTAAAAACCGACCAGCGGCTCTCGAGGAGAGGCGAAACTTACTCGGGAGGGAAGAGGCGTAATTCTTCGATCTTGCCCAGAAAGCCGAAGAGAGTCCGCATCTGTTCCGAGCTGGCACTCGGGGAGACATTTGTGACCTGAATCACATCGGTGCCGCTGCTTGAAGCCATCACGCTGCCTCCTGCTCCGGCACTACAAACGCATCGAGGGGAGAGGGGTCAAGGGCCCTGGGGAACCGGGAGAAACCTCCTTCGTAT
Organism: Charina bottae; assembly: GCA_023362775.1. Classification (NCBI taxonomy): domain Eukaryota; kingdom Metazoa; phylum Chordata; class Lepidosauria; order Squamata; family Charinaidae; genus Charina; species Charina bottae. The sequence continues at coordinate 44,604,901 of JALMGJ010000003.1, forward strand.
GTCCCTCAGCGCTTCCCGTCGCTCTATCGCAAGCAAGAAAAAGGCCCTCGCGCGCAAAGTAACGGCCACCGAGCGATCGTTTTGCCACCAGACTCCCTGGGCCGCAATATCCCAAGATCCTCAGCGGCTCTCCCCGATTGACGCAAGAACCTCTCAGCCTACGCCTGCTCAAACCAGGCCGCCTGACAAAACGAGGCACGCATAACTTGTATGGTGCGCATGCCCACTTGCTTGAGACTCCTTGCTGCGCATGTGCGCAACCTGCCGGCGGCTCCAGCCTAAAGGCCTTTTCGTGTTTCCGTGCGTGAGGGCGCCGCGAATAATGGATCTGTCTAGCTTTAATCGGCAGAGGGATTTCTAACTCTGAACACTACTAGCCTGTCAACTTCCTAAAGTCCATTTGAATTGAGGCGATGCATAGGTCGTATAAATAAATCATATGGTCTTATTAACTTCTCCACATTGTAATAAAACAGCTCTTGCAGCCGGCTCAAGATCTTGGGTGTTTTAACTGCTGTATAACATGCTGGATCACCAGCGCTGGAGAAGCTCAGAGCCAAAGCCCAGGGAGTGGAACTAACCATCCCTTTCCAAGCAAAAAGGAGTCTTCTGGCCATAAGACTAATTAAACGTGCAATTTCTGAATACTGCGGAAATTACACTTGGCAGTATGCTTTATTCATTAGGTCGTTCTCTGTTGACAATATTTCCTAGTGCTTCTGTAAATCTTATGCAAAGTGCTTTGCAATGCTTTTCCAAAGACTCCCGGTTAATTTTCTATTGTGACATGTTCACATAACGTCGTTACATTGTAGATCTTGGCTGAAAAGAAAATGTTTAAAGATGATTTATATATTATATAAATTATATTATATTTATATATAATTGGTGTTTGGTCCGCCTCCTTTTGCTAGCAAAGGCGGGCTCAAAGGTTAGCCGGGTTTCCCGCCGCGCCCCTGGAGTTCAGGCAAGAGGAGAGCGGAGGCGTCCGTGATGTCGGGCGCGCGGAGACGGGGCGCGGGGCATTCCCTCGCGGGCTTCAGGCGGGGCGCAGGGCAGGGTGAGGCTAACATGGCCGCCGTACCCCAGGGCTTGATTCGGGCGGCTAGGAAAAGCGGCCAGTTAAACCTGTCCGGCCGGGAGTTGACCGAAGGTGAGCAGGGCCAGGGCCTGGGTCCCCCACCGAAAAAAGCGGAGGTAGATTTAGCATGTATCTACCTAAACAGGGACGGCCTATGTTTCGTTCCCAAGCCGGAAGGGCGGGGATTCAGCGCCCCAGCCTTTGGGGAAGACGAAGGCCCGCGGGTCTTTTTCTACCTGCCCCTTGGGTCTGGAGGAAAGAGCATTTTGCACGCGCGGGGCTGCGCTGTTATGTATGTTTCACGTCCCCTTCTGCCGCTGGAATTTTTTCACCTGCAGGAATGACCATTTGCATGTATTGCATCTATTTTTTTTTTTGGCTCGCTGTTGTCCTATGGGTTTTGATAGTGTGTGTTTCTAGTTGTTCCTGGAGCAAAAAACAAAAACCTGTGTTAGTCAACAACATGAATTAAAGCTCCTCCTGCAATTCTTGAGCCAGGTGCTGGGGCAATATAAAGCCTGACTGCATTAGTGATTTATTGAGCTCATCCTCGTGTCCTGTTAACCACAGAACAATGATGCCTTAAACCATTTTTAGAGGGCATGTCCTCATGATTCAATATCTCATTCCCAGTCCACCACAGAGGCAGCTTACGTACATTTTTCCTCTTCTCTCAACACAAGCCTTGCCATATGAGATAAACTGTACTTTGTCTCATTGATGCTGGTGTGGTCATGGCTGAAATTGGCCCAGCTCCCAGTGGTTCAATTTTGGATGCTGTGAGCATTCCCCATCCCCGTACTCAGAGGACACTGTTCTCTGTGGTCTGGGCTGAAGGAGAATATGGACACTTAACTTCTACAGACATCAGCCTACCTAATAAATGCCTGACCTGTTAGTGCTTCGCATAGCACTGATCAGGTATTATGCAGACATGGATCTAGTATTTTTTTCTGGAAAACTGTTATATCTGTTTTTAACATATGCTTACAGACCTTTTGAAAGGGTGGTAGACCTGTGTTCAGAAAACTGGACTTGCGCTGTCCATGTGGAAGTTCAATTTAAAAGGGAAAAGGTGCCATATTTCTGCCAGCTGTGTCTTGCATGCTGGCTCTATCTCAAATGAATACATGTTTTTTACTCCTTTTGCTGGCAATGTTGTTTGTGTAGCTTTGCTTTTTTCTGCTTTTATTACTTTGGAGGGGTGGTGGCACCATTTCACCTACCCTAGTGCCATTTTGCACACTTCATGGGATACTTCCAGATGTTGCCAGCCATAGCCTCTTGTTGCCAGCACTACCTTTCCCTTGCAGCACATTGATAGGGATATTTGGGAGCTGGGATGAAATTCACAAAAGTGCTGACAGTTTTTTTTTTCTTTGTAAGCATGACCAGTAAATCTATGTACAAAAAAACCTTGCCTGATAGGTTGGTGGAAGACAAATCTTGAAGGAAGCGGGAGGGACTCCTTTAGATGTGCCATATGAGCTCCATCACATCGCACATTTCCTCTGCCCCATTGACTTGTGAACTGGGTTATGTTTTGATGTGGTTCTGTTGTTCTTCCAGAAGATTAGTAGGCCCATGTTCAGAAATACCCTCAGTTAATGGTCTCAGTTGCCATTGAGGAGTAAACTATCACTTAGACAACTTGACAGGTGGCTAAACCCTACAATCCAGGCACCCACCCACATTCTTCCAAACCTGCCCCACCACACTTTAAAGAAAACAATTAGTGTTTGTTTTTCCTCCTGACTGATGCTAGGTGGGAGGGAAAATAGTAAGTGGAATCACAAATGGTTGCCTTTAAATAGTCATGCAGTAAAGCTGTAAGGACAGGACCACTCACTAGCCTTGTTAGTGAGGCAAATTAGAGCTTAGCTGTTGGAGAGCATAAAATACAGTATGCCAGCGGGCTTTTCTGCAGTCTCTAGGAACCAAATACACGCAATTCTTTTTTTTTAATATATATACTTTTTATTAAGATTTTAAAATATACATAGTTAAAAGTTAGAAACGAAACAGAAATAGAAATACAAATCAAAGAGAGAAAGAAAAAAGTGTAGAAAAGCAAAGAAAAGAAATAGAAAAAGGTATAGAAATTAGTCGACTTCCGATCTATCTATGGTCATAGGAATACATAAAAAAGATTTTTCTTACATGCTAGCATTTGATATGATTTTCATATACATTTCTTGTCTAAAATATTTTATTATATAATCTAATCATCAAAACCCCATGCAAGCTTTGCTCCGCCTGCATTTTGCAAATAGTCCATCAACGGTTTCCACTCTTTAAGATAATAACGATTTGAATTTTCTTTTAGTAAACATGTCAATTTATCATTTTCTGCCATATCCATTAATTTTAACATCCATTCTTGTATTGTTGGTAATGTTTGATTTTTCCAATTTTGTGCATAAAGAAGTCTTGCTGCTGTAATCATGTATTGTATAATTCTAATGAAATGTTTCTCTGTTTGTACATCTAATAATCCAAGTAAAAATATTTCTGGTTCAAATGGAATTCTTGTTTGTAATATGTTTTGCATCAATGAATGTATTTCAGTCCAAAATTTCTTTGCCACCTCACATGTCCACCACATGTGGTAAAAAAGACCCCTCTTGTTTTTTACATTTCCAACATATGTTGGAAACATTCCCATATATGTTGGCAAGTTTTTGTGGGGTCATATACCACCTGTACATCATCTTATAAAATTTTTCCTTCAAATTGTAACACAAAGTGAATTTTAATCCTTTATTCCACATATCTTCCCATTGTTGCATTTGTATATTATGTCCAATATTTTTTGCCCATTGAATCATGCAGTCTTTAACTTGTTCCTCCACCATTTCTCCTTTTAACAATAATTTATACATTTTAGCAATTAGGTGTTCATCTGTTTCACATAGTTGTATCTCAAACTCCGATTTAATTTGTTCAAATTCCAATTTTTTTTGTCTAATTTAAATTTCTCTATAAGTTGCATATAAGAAAGCCATTGAAAAGTATATCCTTCTTGAGCAAGTTCTTCTTTTGATTTTGTTACATAATGCCCTTGTTCTTTTTTTAAAAAATCCTTATAAGTCAGCCACTTATCTTTATTTCTTACTTCTGTTCTATGAAATGCTTCTTGCGCAGAAATCCATAAGGGTGTCTTATAACATAAGGTTGGCTTGTATTTATTCCAAATTCAAATACACGTAATTCTTTTGCAGTTGGTGGACTTCTGAATAAAATGGGATACTACATCTTTTAAAATTTAAGAAAATGTGTAATTATTTTCAGAAATACATCCAATTTTTTTAAAGCTTTAACACTGATTTTGGAATATATCCAAAATCTGCTAATTTATTCCAAAATCAGTATTAGCTTTCAGAAGAATAAAACCAATAGTGGAGTGTGAATTATGGTTATTGCATGACTTGTTTATATGAACACATATTTTTGTATGTAGTACCTCTACATGTATGGCGGATAAATTTGGATACTCCAGAAGAGGCCCACCAAAATATCTCTTTCAGTGCTGCTGATCGGTGGTGGGAGCAAACTGATCTCAACAAACTGATCTTATCTTCCAACAAACTGCAGTATCTTTCTGATGATGTCAAACTCTTACCTGCCCTCACTGTGCTGGATGTGAGTAAAATAACTGATGAATGACTGTTGCCATTATGTTAGGAATCTTGCATTGATAACTTTTGGGGAAAATCATGTTCTGGTCTATAAACTGTAAAGGTTTTGTTGAGTGATCCAAATATTGAGGGGCATATAGAGCTCTCTCTCTTGATTTCTCTCTTCCTCCCTCCCTTATCCTCATACACACACTGGTAAGCCTCTAGAATCAAGGATAGAGAGCTTTCCTTGAACCAAGTAGTCCCAGCTCAAATCCTTGTCCAATTTGTTACCTAATCTTAGCTCAGTCACTGATTTCATTCACAGTACGTTGTGAAGTTAAAATGAATGCTGGACTGCTGCCTGAGGATTCCTTGGCCTGCTGTCCTTGTGTAATGCAGTTGGCTTTCTTCATAATTCTGAACATTAAGAAACCTTTGGTATCTGAAATAAAAATGTTCCCAAAGTTTAAAACTCTGTTAAATACAAGTTGGGGAATTCTTGGAAAAGGCTTTGCCTCATATTTCCATTGCTAGTTCTTTAGAAACCTGAATGTATCCCAAACATTCATATATATAAGCAAGAAGTTTATTGTTGTGACCACAGGTCAAAACATACAAATGCATATGAAAACTGTTCTCAGTGTGAAAGTGGTTTTTCTTCCTTGCTCTTCATTCTACCCCCACCTACCCCGCCATTTGCTTTCATGATGAAATGGCAAAAATAAGAAGCACAGACTTTCTAGTTTAGGGTAAATTACAATGGCTAGCATTATTGTAATTTTCAAAGTCTACATTTTGGCACAATTGAGCATTTAATATACTATATTTTAGCAAAATAGATGTTCTGACAATTTCTTATTACTTTTAGGTGCATGATAATCAACTTACGTCTCTCCCTTCTGCTATAGGATCATTAGAAAATCTTCAGAAACTTAATGTGAGGTAAACACATTCTATAAATGAAACAAGAATGTTCATGAAATAGAACCTTTTGAAATACAGAACTTAATATCTATGTTAACAGATCTTTGCAAGCCATAGTGTTTTTTTTAATTGACAGGATATTTTAAAAGAGTAAATTATAAAGGTGTATTTGGGAAAGAAATTAGTTATCTTTCTTTTGTATAGAAAAAGCTGCTTTATCAGTTCAAATTGGTCATATGGTAAAATGTTAAATCAAAAGTTTCCCTGCCCTAACTTGGTAGATACATATTATTTTCAATTTGCCAGTCTCAAGGCATTACTATTAGCTTTACCATAGGGATGCAGATTATGATTTGCTTATAAAGAGCATGTTGGCATAATTAAAATGTGTTCAGTAATACAGTGGAACATGCTTGGATGACCTGGAATTGTGCATCTACATACCTTTTTAAAAAAGCTCTGGCTGTATCTAGTGATGTCATTCCCCTAGTGCAGAGGTTAGAACTCTGTGGTCCTTTAGTTGCTGAACTATCAATCTGCTCAGCAATATTGTGCATGCTGGCAACTGCTGTTACTTGAAGAATCTCCTGTAGAATCCAGTACTTTTGTTGGCTTCTGCAAGCTGTTGCACAACTCATTACAACTTCATTTGACTAAATACTGCTCCTGTTATCTGTTCCACTTTCATTTATGTTGTCAGAACAAATGCCATCCCCCCTCTAGTTTTTATGTTGAGATACAACTCTACACAAAGGTGTTTAGCGGGTGAAACGGCTCCCAAGATGTACCAGCTTTGGAAGGTATACTGAACTGTAGAGATGTGCACAAAATGGGAAAAGTATATTTCAACATCAGAAGAAAACCTTACTTGTAATGTTCTAACAGAATGTTCTGAATTGGCTGTGTTCTGGCCATAGTAAATCATGGAAACTTGGAATAAGCACTCTAGGGTCATAAAAGTAATTTGAGTGGGTAATCTGTATTGACTGCTACCTACCATCTGACATATAGAAAAATTGGGTAAAAGACATATGGTGCAATCTAGGAAAATATGCCTCTTCTTTAAAATGTTGCAGACATGTGCTACATTTGTGCTCCAGTGCTCTCCAGAGCATTTTTTGGAAATAAATCTGAAGAACTCCCAAACCCTAAGAAATATGATTCAAATTTGGAGTGGCATAGTTTTCATCTGGAATCTCAAACAACTCTGTGGCAGCTGGTTGGGGTTAGGGAAAGAAATCAAAGTGTACTGTTTTTACTTAAGAACGGAAGCGTGTAATAACAGCAATATTTGGGAGGTACTCTATGCTCTTAAATGGTTGAGTTTTTGAAATCTTGAATATTTCTCATAGTTAAGAAACATATTATTACTTATAGGCTTTGACATTTTACTTTAATTGAGAATTTGTATTTTTTAAATTAAAAATAAATCATGGATGTAAAAATTATTATATCTGTTAATATGCTTCCTGAATTGTAAGCCACCAAATAGTTATAGGATCACATGGTGCTTAATTCAGTTCTTATCTGCTACAGAAAAATCATTAAACTATAGGCAGATTATTTGAGGTAGTTCAAACAAGCAAAAACTGTTTCATGATCATAGTTATTTATTAAACTTGACAGCAGAGTATGTTTTGAACAATCTTAATGCAGCCCTTCACAATTCCTATTTTATCAATAGTCATAATAAACTGAAAGATATACCAGAAGAACTTACTCAGCTAAAACACTTGAGGAGTCTGCTTCTGCAACACAATGAATTATATCACTTGCCTGATAAATTTGGACAGCTTGTCAGTTTGGAAGAGTTGGTAAGTAGAAGCTTTATGGCTTTCTCTTTTGGTGTTAGTTACTACTGTTTTAATTGATTTGCTACTGATGCAGCAAGTACATTATTTTATATTTCTTGGTTTTGAAGCAGGTGACCCACAAGTAAAGTTTGCTGAAGGAAGGGTGGTCAGTTTCATTTCTGTTTCCCAAAATGTCCCTAAGAGAATGAGATACCCTCTATAACAGTGCAAGAGGAGGCAGTGGAAGTTGCAGAAGGAAGGGTCAAAAATCTCCATCCTGTTTCTCCTGGGCAGCATACAAGTTTATATTATTAATATTCTTATTATTATCCATTGGCTCTTGGTCATTATGAATGGAAGAAATAGCCACACAATGTTATTGGAGAATTTGGGTGATATAGAATGAATACAGGATATACCAATTTCCCTCTTTGTCCATATGATGCACTTCTCCAGCATTGAATTCCAGCTAGGTGTGGTGTCTAGTAGCTCAGAGAAGGCTTTGCATACACATTCTTCAACCATGCTCTCCAACACAGCGAAGGGTAAAAATGATCTCTGATGCTGGAACTGGAATGAAAGGAACCAAATTTGCTTCTGTCTGGCTACAGGTAGTCCTCACTTAATGACCACAATAAGGACCGTAAAATTGGTTAAGTGGAGCAGTTGTTAAGTGAGTCACCATGTGACCAGACCTGATTTTACGACCATTTTTACAACAGTTGTTGAGCAAATCACCGTGGTTGTTAAGTGAATCACAGGTAATTAAGCAAATCACCATGGTCATTAAGTGAATCCAGCTTCCCCAATGGACGTTTTTTGCCGGCAAAAGAGGTCGCAAATCACGATCATATGACTGCAGGACGCTGCAGTTGGTCATAAATGTGAGCTGGCTGCCAAGTGCCTGAATTGTGATCATGTGCCCGCAGGGGTGGTGTGATGGTTTGTGATGGTTCTAAGTTTGAGTACAGGTTGTAAAGCACTTTTTCTGAGGCCGTTGTAACTTCGGACTGTTGTTAAACAAACGGTTAAGCGAGGATTACCTGTACATGAGTCTTTTAGGATATGCCAAAGGCCTTGATGTCAGAACTCAAAATGGAAGGTAGAATTGTCCTATTCAATTTGTTTTCAATTAGCCCAGGTCCAAGTTTCTTAAATAGGTTGTAAATTATAGCTTACATTTTCTCAAATAATTATTGTTCAAAATAAGTAACGGTTTTCTTTCCTTTCTTTCTTTAGGATATCTCTAATAACCATATCTCTAGTATCCCTACAAGTTTTGCTTTTCTTACAAACGTGGTGCGTCTCGATTTAGCTTCCAATCAGTTAAGGAATCTACCAGCAGAAATCAGTGTAATGAAAAGTAAGGACCTATTGAGTTATAATTTAATTATTGCTTTATCTTTGTTGTCTTATTTTCCTGCTTCTAAGAGAGGAAACATTATTGCCATCAGTCTTTTCTTTTAAGGAACTTTTGTTTTCATGTAAGTGAAAAGATGGCATGCTAATTTTAAATAAGCTACTAGACTAAATCTGTTGTCTAGGCAGGCAAGCAAAGTGTACTTGTATCGAGTTATTAGTAGGACTCTGCATGGACACAGATTCTGGGGGTAGAAATAGTTTACCATAAACACATTTTCTTACAAGTGTAAATGGATAAATGGAAGCAGTATGTTTTGCCAAGTTCTCTCTAACATCTGTCATTTTAATGGATTGCCTTTATTCTGTTTTTATTCTGAAATAGCACTTTATGATTTTTGTAAATCACACTGGGATTGTTTGCAATGAGATTTTAAAAATAGTTTTCAACTAGCTAGAAATAAAGGCTTGGATTTTAAAAAATGGTCTGCTTACATTCATTGCATATTATGAAAACCCTACTCAGTGTTAGGGATCATTTGTAACTATATATGATGATGGCATAGCTATGTAAATAGAAATACTTTTTGCTTATAGGTAGTCCTTACTTACTGACCGCAACTGGGACTGGCTACTCGGTCACTAAGCGATGCAGTCATAGTGAAACATCATGTGACTGTGTCTGACTTATGACGTCAGTTCTAGTTGCAGCCATGAAGCAAATCGCCCATGGTTGTTAAGCACAATGTCACGTGACCGCAAGTTACGACCTGCCAGCTTCCCCATTGATTTTGCTTGTCGGAAGGTGGCTGTGAAGGTCGCAAATAGCGATCACATGACCGTGGGATGCTGCAACCATTGTAAATGTGTGCCAGTTGCCACGCTCCCGAATTGTGATCGCGTGACCGCTGCGACAGCTGCAAGTTCAAGGACTGGTCATAGATCTCCTTTTTCTGCACCGTCATAACTTTGAACAGTTGCTGAATGAGCAGTCGGTAAGTGAGGACTACCTCTATACAAAAGTGAAATATTCTTAATAATTTTTATAGACACTAATATAGACAGACTGAATCCCAACAGCATTTCTATAACCTTGCATTTACCACTCTTACCGAGGAAGCCAAGTTGGTAACATCTCATGCATATACTCGAGAATCACTTCTTTACTGATCTATCTTAAATTAAACATTTACATGCTTTCTAGAGGTAGCAGATTGAATACTGGTATGGTTGTGATCTTTAATTTATTTATTTAATTTATTCAATTTATATGACCGCCCATCTCCCCCAACGGGGAACTCTAATTAATAAGCCATCATGATGACTTTGATACTGATGATACACTTCTTTCTCCATTTGCTCTATTCCTCTAGGTTTAAGACAGCTTGATTGCACTAAGAACTTCCTGGAAACTATACCTCCTGAATTGGCCAGTATGGTTTCATTAGAACAACTTTATCTAAGGAGAAATAAATTGTGTTACCTGCCAGATTTTCCTTCATGTACATATTTAAAGGTAGGATTTGTTTTCTTTCAATGCTTGGGCCCATTAGCAGATAACTGAGGCGTCAATTGAATCCAGAGGTTTTATCAAAATGACAAAATCTGTGTCATGATGTCTCTGCAGACAAGCATTTTGTCATTTGCCCCCACTTGCTCTCTTTACAGATATCCATAGCAGACAGTAGTGACATGAAAACATATCCAGTGATCTAAAAACCCACAGTTTAAGATTGCAGTTAAAGCTATCTCATGTTTGCTTAAGCTCTAGAAAGATTGGAGGAGGAGGAGGAGGAGGAGGAGGAGGAGGAGGAGCAGCAGCAGCAGCAGCAGCAGCAGCAGGAGGAGGCAGGCCTCTCCTGGTTCCCAGTGATGGGCAGATTCCCTTAACCAGGCTTTCCCCCCCTAAATTGTATTAATTAAAGGGGCATTTCTGTGTCCCTTCCATTTTTAGAAGATTTTGTAGTTAATTTGCTCCCGCCCCGTCCCGTCCCGTCGTCTTAAGAAAAATATCCATTTTGTCCCGTTTTTGAAAGTTCCCGTGGCGAAGCCTGCACGCATGCCCACGCGCGTGCCCACTTTGTCCAGCAAGCCGTGGGTAGGTTAGGATCCTGTTTTTCTCAAGGAAATATGGTCAGCCTAAAAACGGTGAAACTGAGCTAAACTTGATTGTTAATATAGCTATGTATTGAAATTGCATTTTAATTTAATTTTTCTTTGATAGGATTAGAAGTCTGTATATAATAATGCACATAATGTTTTCAGATAGCATGTTTTAAGGAAATGAGGAATACACTTACAAGTTGTAACTTGGTGCAACGTATTTTCAGAATATGGGTAGAATTTTTTAAAAAAATGAGAACTAAGATTATCAGAATTGTAAGTACATTGGTGGAGGAATAAGTGTGATTTAGTTCCATAATAGTCTTTATGATTTTAGTGCTTGTAATAATTACAGTACAATTTCACATTTAAGGATGTCTGAAATAAATTAATGTACAGTATATTACTGCTTTTAGACATACGAAATTACAAAAAATATTTATTGGCATATTCTGCTGTTTAGACTATTTTATCTTAATAGCTTAAGAACTATGTGATTTCTTTTTTATTTTTCTAGGAATTGCATGTTGGTGAAAATCAGATCGAAGTATTAAGAGCTGAACAACTGAAATATCTGAGTTCCTTGTGTGTGTTGGAACTAAGGGATAATAAGTTGAAATCATTGCCTGATGAAATTACTCTGCTACAGGGGTTAGAGCGACTAGACTTATCCAACAATGATATTAGCAAGTAGGAAGCATATTTAATATTTTTACTTGTGGAGGGAAAAATATTATATGGGTTTTTTTTAATCTGTTCAATTGTATCCAATCCTCAGAGACTGCCTGGACTAGTTCCTGCAGTTTTCTTGGCAAGATTTTTTGGAAGTGGTTTGCCATTGCCTTCTTCCTGGGGCTGAGAGAGAGTGACTGGCCCAAGGTCACCCAGCTGGCTATGTGCCTAAGGCGGGACTAGAACTCATGGTCTCCTGGTTTCTAGCCTGATGCCTTAACCACTACACCAAGCTGGCTCTCATTATATATTACCTAAGACCAAAACCATACTTTTGCCTTTGGAAAGTATGTTATTTATCATTTATGAAACTGCAGAAATGAGAACCTTTTCTAATAATGAGATTCAAAATAATGAGTAGTGGAAATAATTATGCTGCAGTTACTTGGTTTGATGGATGAAATCTCTAAAAAAAACCCCTTTATGTTGGCAGTCTTCCTTGTAAGCTGGGAAACCTTTCTCAGCTGAAGTTCTTAGCACTGGAAGGAAATCCTTTAAGAGCAATCCGAAGGGATGTTCTACAAGTAAGTATACCTAATGTACATACCATATTATTTATTTCTGCTCCTTTAGAATCACAAGACAAACTAGCTATGCTTTAATTCTTTCATTTTAGAAAGGAACACAAGAAATCCTGAAATACCTTAGAAGCAAAATACAAGGTAAATAATTTATTTGAAAGTAGAAAGTTTGAGTTACAGTAAGTGAGACTTTGAAATAAATAAACTATTCTCATTTGTTTGGAAATGTTTTAGTAATTTTAACGGAAATATCTATTTTTCTTTGGAAAATGTGAATGCCAAATAAGCATGCTGCCTTCCTGGATGATGGAATAAAATGTGAATGTTACTTACTGAAGTAACATTTATTGAAATATCCTTTTACTAATAAGAACCAGTTTTGAAGATTTTGCAAAGAACAACTCCAAATATCTTCTAGAGATGCGATTAGAGCAGAGCCGAAATTTGGGGGGGGGGGATATCCCTTATGTGAAACAATTACTTTTGGTGATGGACAGTCTCAAAAGTGGGAACAAATGTATTTAGTGTACATTTGGTTTTGTCTCTACAACAACCATTCAACGTTAGGAGTCTTCAAATCCATTTAATTGAAAAAGTTTGATTTTTGAATGCACATATATAGCATGCATTGCAAATGTAACCTACCTACCTACCTACCTACCTACCTACCTACCTCCCTTCCTTTCTTTCTTTCTTTCTTTCTTTCTTTCTTTCTTTCTTTCTTTCTTTCTTTCTTTCTTTCTTTCCAGATAAAACTTTACTCTGCCAAAATGTAGCCACCACCACAGCTTTGTCATTAGCTTGCTGTAGGTCGCCGACAGTACAAGGCTCTTTATATATTTCAAGTTGAATATTTTTAATCTTCACTGTTAATATACAGACTAAACCAATTGGTAAAATTTGAAATAATTTCTAATATTTGTCAAATGTTACATGAGCCTACATTTTTTTTTTTAGATGATGGAATAAATAACCCAAATGGAGAATTTCCCATGACAGCAATGACTTTGCCAAGTCAATCCAAAATTAATATGCATGCTATTACTGCACTGAAGACATTAGATTATAGGTAGGAATATTTCAATTTATAAGATCCAGATTTCTTTATAGCTACTTGCCTCTGGAATGCCTTTCACCTAAAACTGAAGGAATTGACCTCTTTGCTGAAAATTTAAAAAGCCTTTAAAACAGATTCTCCATATAAGTATGGGCTTAGTACAAGTACTTTCACAAGTTTTATTAATTATTTTAATTTTAATTTTTAATTGTTAGTTTAATATTTTTATTAATTGTGTGTTACTTTTTTTACTATAAACCACCTTAAGAAAATATTAGAAGTATAAAAACTCAATAAAAATAAATGAATTCATGAAACTATTCGGCTTTAGGGTGGATGGGTACCCAAATCTTGATAAAACTATAACGTCGTTTGAATTCGTTTAGTGCTATCTATGAATCCAGCCATTGTGGTTTATAGAGCATAACCTATGGAATCAGTAATTATGGCTTAGTAAAAAAACATGGTTTTCAAAACCTATGGCTTAATGTGATGTGTAAGCCCAGTCAGTGGCCCCTAACAGGTCATTAGGAAATTTCTTATTTTTAGCTGAAGGAAAGAAACATAGCAACTTATCTTTCTGACATGAATTGTATTTTCTATTTAAGTCATTGTTTGTTGAGACCAGTAGCCTTCTCAAGCAGACATCATTGCAAAGACTAGATAAATGGCTTCACTTTTCATGTGAAAAGTGTGCAGTGCCACTTTGTGGCATAGCTATCCTCTCTTAATCTGTTTTATAGTTCAGTACAGTAAAACCTTATTTTAACAGACCAGTTGTGGGTAGGGTCTGTTATTGAGGAAAGGTGAATTGGAAAGTGAGATGTTGTGGAGATTTACATCATTTTTGTATGGGGTCATGAAGTTGCCCAAATTACATAAATCACATCAGAAATTTGGTCTGTTGCATGCAAAGTCTATTTTACTCTGGTCTGGCACAACAAGATTTCATTGTACAAATAAGGCTCACACTGAAAATATATATAAGGATAAAAAAATCTAATGGTTTCCCCATTGAGGTATCACATGCTGAATTTTTAATGTGTTTTTTATAACTTTCCGAAGAAGGAATGTCTAGAGCAAATAAGACTGATCATCTTTATCCTTTCAAATAAGATAACTTTTTAAAATGCTGTTCAGTGAGAAACAAGCTGCTGTAATACCGGATGAAGTTCTGAATGCAGTTGGAGACAATCCAGTCAGTAATGTAAACTTCAGCAAGAATAATCTGACTGAAATTCCAGCAAGGTACTAAGTTTTTGTAGTATTTAGTACTGCTGTTTCTTACTGTAAACAAAATGTACAGATAGTCCTCGCTTAATGGCCCTAATTGGGAATGGAATTTCCATTGCTAACCGATGTGGTTGTTAGGAGAAACATCACATGACCACACCACTTAGCGATTTCAGTTCCAGTAGTCCCGAGTTGTGGTCGTTAAGCAAGAACCACGCCAACATTAAGCGAGGACTCACCCTTCTCCTGCCCTGCCACACTCACCTCCGCTTCAACTCCCTCCACCTATCTCCCCCACCTCTGCTCTTTTGGCCTCCCTGCACTCTGCTGCCCTGCACTCTGCTGCCCCGCCGCCCCCACTGCCCTGCGCTTCACCCTGCACCCTCCTCACCCTGCACTCCACCACCCTTATCTTATAAGTGGCCAATCTCTATACCTGGCCACCTCACTATGAGGTGAAATGTAGGCTTTCAGATTTTTGTTCGCTTGTTTCTAGTGTTTATTAGCAATTGCCCATGAATTGCTAATAAATTGACTTGAGTCCTTTTCTCAAGTAGTGTATGTTTGTTTTACTTTGGATGGCATTACATTTCTACTGTGAAATCCACTATAGGCCAATTATAAAACTATAAAAGTTAAAATACAGAATCGGTATTTTTTAAAACAGCTCCAAATACTGTAGATCCTAAACAAGATTAATTACATTGCTTGCTTGCTTATTTATTTATTTTTACAATTTCTCTAGAATTGTGGAACTAAACGAATCTGTGAGTTATATCAATTTTGGTTTCAATAAGCTCTCTTCTGTTTCTCTGGAGCTCTGTATCCTTCACAGGCTGACACATTTGGACCTCAGGTAAGCAATTTCTGAAAATTTTCTTTCTAAGGTATGTTTGAATTATAACTGCCTGAGGTTGTTTTCCTCCCAAAATGCAAAAATTGTTGAAATGTTAACCAAGAACTCAATTCAGAAGTGTCAGAGTAGGATAAAAAACAATTCAGGTGAGATGCAAAGGGTCCTACAAATGAGCCTTTCTCTCAAAATTGCTAATATTATCGGGCAGGAAGGTTTCAGAGGTTCAGCTTTGTTCACTTCAGTGAGATTACAGAATTGTGGTCTTGGGATCCCTGATAAATTAAAGTGTGTTGCAACCAGTGTGTTGCATGGAAATCTCTATTTCAAATTATTATAAATAGAAGCCCTCTTCAGACTTTCCCACTTAATATGGGGGCAAGACTTATTTGAGCTCAGCGGGTAAGACGCCAGGCTTGTCGATCAGAAGATCACAAGTTCGGAGGTTCGAATCCCTAGCCCCATGTGACGGAGTGAGCTCCCGCACTCGCCCCAGCTCTTGCCAACCTAGCAATTCGAAAGCATGCAAATGCAAGTAGATTAATAGGTACCACTTCAGTGGGTAGGTAACAGTGTTCCACGCGCGTCATGCGGCCACATGAGCGTGGAAGCGTCTTTGGACAACGCTGGCTCTTCGGCTAACAAACGGAGATGAGCACCGGCCCCTGGAGTCGGACATGACTGCACAAATGTGCGGGGGGAACCTTTACCTTTACCTTACCCTGTTCTTGTGAATCTGACTAATGTTGACTCAGAGATATGGTTGAAGTACAAGATGTGAAAGTATGCAGGATTTAATCATATTGGCATTATATGAGAGCCAATGTGTTATAGTGTGTAAGGTTTTGGATCTGGAGTGGGGAGAGCTTGGCTTTACCTTCAGCCCTGGAATCCTACTGGTTGACTTTGGGCCAGTTGCACTCTCTCCTACTACACAGGATTATTATGGCGGGGAAAATAAATTTCGTACTATGCTTGGATACAAGCACATACCAAATAAAAATACTAATACTGATGACAATACTCTCCCTGTCAATGTTAACCCTGGGGGGGTCCCTCCTTTCCTTTTATCACTTGGCTCACAGGCCTCCTGGCTGGGCGCCTCCTCCCCTTTCCTTTCCTTTCCTTTCCTTTCCTTTCCTTTCCTTTCCTTTCCTTTCCTTTCCTTTCCTTTCCTTTCCTTTCCTTTCCTTTCCTTTCCTTTCCTTTCCTTTCCTTTCCTTTCCTTTCCTTTGCTGGCCCACGCAATTAACTAAAAGGGAGCACTGCCCTTTTAAAACTTATTAACCAGGATCCACACCTCAGCAACAACTGTGGCAAAAGGAACCCTGGAATGGATTTATTCAAGTTCTCTAATTGACTCCACGAGAACCATCTCTCCTAAAGGGCAAATTATTCCTAACTTAGGGCACCAACCCAACTGTTCCTAGCTTGGGCACCAACCCAACTGTTCCTAGCTTGGGCACCAACCCAACGGACAAAATTTGCTGCCACCACCCTATTACCATAGTCCCACAGCCCTAGGGAAAGCTGGGGGCTCTGGGCCAAACCTCAGGACTTCCAAGGGTGACTTCTCCGTCCAAACTCAAGCCCCAAAACCTTGGAAACTTAACCACTAACAACCCCCTGGTAGTAGTAAGCCAAGCAGCTAGGCAGGCTGGGTAGAATCCAATTTCACATGTACTCGACCACAAACACCAGCATGTAAAATATATTTTTGTTTATTAAATAGGGTTAAGACTTACATACTATAAGGCATAAACTCTTTACAAGGCATAGTATGCAAGACAACAGTTGATTAAAATAATAAAAACTACCTTCCTAAAAACTTACTGTAGTTCCTTACACTCACCAGACTTAGCTCTCTTGAACCTGGATAAGTTGTTGCTTACCCATTATCCCAGGCGTAGTAAGACAAAACTTCATGTTAGCCAGGTTACTGGAGGATACCAACCCTCTGCTGACAAGAGGTGTTCTGCTTGTTGCTGAAGTTGAAACACTCTGAAGCTCTCATTTTTTTCCTTATTTTATTAAGCAAACCTCACATTCTCCTGGCCCTGGTAACCCAGTGATAACCAATCAGAAGCTCGGACCAGCCGAAGCTTCTAGGGCGTTGCCTAATGAGCTGCCTGAACTCCCCCTCCCAACTGGAATCATAGCTGCAAGGAGTTACCATTGGAATGTCCTGGCTTGCCTGGATCCAATAGTTCAAAGGGAAGCTGGCCAAACTTACTCCTCTGAGATAATGGACCCTGCTTTCAGCGTTTGCAATTAGGGTTAATTACTCATAACAAAACCTAGCTTGCTGCCAAAATTCCAAACAACCCAAAATAGGGTCTGGCACAAGCGTCCTTCACACTCCCTAACATCAAGAGAAGAAACTAGGCCATACTTGCATAATTGGAGACCCATCTATTTAAATCAATTCCCCTAGCCATGTAGAATAGGTACAAGTGGAAAGAGGAATTAGGCTATCTATAGTAGAGTAATTCCCAGCCCTACTAGCTGAAAGTTCACAAGCAGGTTTTGAGAACAGCAACTCTTCCCAGCAGGCAGTTTGATCCCAGCAGGTAATAGAACTATGTTCCTTGCAAACTCAGGTGCGTTTATTTATGTGTGATGGGGAACATCATTTTATGTGTGTTTTATATTACATGGTTCAATTTAAATATTAACATATAATAAAAAGTAATAATTGGAGCATTTGGTTGCTTTTCTGTTTGACGATTTAGAAATAACATTTTGACATCTCTGCCAGATGAAATGGAAGCACTGGCAAAACTACAGATAATAAATCTTGCCTTTAACAGGTAAGCGCTTTTACAGATGGTCTCTTGTTTTCATTTTGGGATATTATATAGCACTGCTATTTATATTTTGGAAGCATTGTGGATTCAGGTCTCCCAAATAGTCTGATGTATCATGTTAACACAGGAAACTTTTAAGGAGATTTCATATTCGAAAAAGCCGTCTTCTGACCGTGGAAATGCCTGTCCATAGATGTTGAAATGTTACGTTCCATTCTTCACTATTCTACAATCATTTAAGATTGCTTCACATAGAAATTTATTTATTTTATTTATTTATATGTCAACTTTTATTACCGCACCATCTCCCCCAAGGGGGTCTCTGGGCGGTTCACAATACAGCAATTTAAAATTTTTAAAAATACCTACAATTTAAAATACATTACAAAACTAATAAATTAAATATAAAATCCAGTAGGCGATAGATGTTCTCTTTAAAAGGGCTCTACCGCACCAGCCATCCCCAAGAGGAACTGTTCCCATTCCCATCCCACGCGAGGCGGCAAAGCCAGGTCTTTAAATTCTTCCAGAAGGACAGGAGCGATGGGGCCTGCCTCACCTCCGGGGGCAGAATGTTCCAAAGAGTGGGAGCCACCACGGAAAAGGCTCGCCTTCTGGACCCCGCCAAACGACACTCCCTTGACGATGGGGTCCAAAGCATGCCCTCTCTACATGACCGAGTGGGACAGTTTGAAGTTATGGGGATGAGAAATTGAATGGTTTGGGACATTTATAGAGTACAGACAGTCCTCATTTAACGACCAGTCGCTTAATGACTGATCGAAGTTATGACGGCCTCAGAAAGGGTGCTTTATGGCCCGTAAAGCACTTATGGCCGTTATGAAATATCGTGCCACCCCCCCTGTGGTCACATGACTGCATTTCGGGCGCTTTGCAACCGGCTCACATTTACAACCAGTTGCCAAGCGCCCTGCGATCATCTAATCGCCATTTGCAATCTTCTCTGCCAGCTTCCCCAGAAAGTCAGTGGGGAAGCCCGCAGGGAAGGTTGCAAGCGGAGGGGACAGAGCTCTTTGGAGCTCTGACTTTCTCATTTGAAATCATAGCTGGAATTTTACCATTAAAAATAATTCTATGTATTTTATCCCTTATAATTAAGATTTTTATAAATTTGATGAGTTTGGAGTTTACTATATAGTGATCCCACTATCTTTAAGAATATTGGGTATATAAATCAAGTAATTTGATTATGTACCATCAAGTCATTTTTGACTCCTAGTGACCACAAAGATAGATTTTCTCCATGACGATCTATCCCTAACCTGTTCTTTCAAGTCTCCCTATGGTGTACCCATCGCCACTGTAACTGAGTCCATCCACCTTGCTGCTGGTCGTCCTTTTCTTCTCTTTCGTTCCATATTTCCCAGCATTAGATCCTTTTCCAGAGAGCTGGGTCTTTGCATAATATGTCCAAAGTAGGATAATTTGAACCTGGTCATTTGTGCCTCGAGTGAGAACTCTGGGTTGATTTATTCAGTGATCCATCGGTTTGTTTTCTTGGCTGCCCATGGTATTCTCAGGAGTCAAATAATAATATGTATAGATTACAATCTGTATATCTTTTTTCTTGGTCAGTGGGATCTGAATTATAATAGGCTAGTATTTTTTTTCTAATACATTTAAAGAATAATTTCTAAATTCATGTCATCTAGCTTCTGTTTATGTCTTCACTATTTAGTGCTCATAGCACTTTAAAGCAAAAAACAAACAGAAACCAGAAGAAAATGGTTTATAAAGATCTAATGGAACTGGGGCATGATCATTGTTATGGTGCTTATTGTATATTTGGTAATACATGAACCCAGTAAATGAGATTAGAACACTATTCTTGAATAAGTTTGGAATGTAGTAAAATGTATAATCTTTATATAATTTTTAACTAATTGGCTATTATCTAAACAACTATGTATTTAATATTTTAGAACAGGCTTGAATAAAAAAAGTACGAGGGTACAGCTCCTGGATAATTATAATCTGTATAAACTATTGCATATATGTAAGATTAACAATAGTAAATTTTATCTCACTAATAATAATGGTGTGTGTACACATTTTACTACTGACTTGTTCAACTTAAGGCCTTGTTCAGTTTTTTGAGCACAGCTTGAAATGGATTTTAGTCTTCTGTCTGGGAGCTGAAGTTCACTGCAGCTGCTTACTCGTCTGTCTTTATATTGCCTTTACCTCTTTTTCTTTCCAGCAAGTTCTTCAACAGCTATTTGGGGGCTCAGTAGCTAAATTTAGATCAGCCAGTAGTACTGATTGTAACTGAAAACTTTTAAAGCTTGTATTTGGTACCTCTGCTACACTGAGACCTTTTGTGAATTTTTATGAATTTAAATGGGAATCCCCAGTAATAAGAAATATGCTCATCTCATGAAGATACTGTGTATAGTTTGAAGGAGTGTAGAATATTTTGTGAAACCTGTATATTAGACTCTAGATATTTGAGCAATTAAATCCATTTTCTAATGTAATTATTCTTTCAGGCTGATTCAAGTCTAGGAAAACAAAAAAAAAATAAGATTTAAAGGGAGAATCATTGTTTAGCTCTCTAGCTATTATATATCAAATTCACACTTCTGTTCCATCGAACTACCAAGCACACACACTCTACCTTCCCCCCTTAAGATATTTGTTTGGATACATACTGTACTTAATTGCACCCTGGTCTCATTGAAATTATTAGGACTTAAAGTTACAATTATTGTGGTTTAAATTTTACCTGAATGCAAATAATTTGTTTCCAGATGTTTTTCAATAAAGTGTTGAAAGAATAAAGAGTTTGCCATGTTTACTTTATAGCAACTATGTGATCACAAGAATTTAACAGTATATTTGTTGGTTCTGTTTCCACTGGATTTTTTCGTCAGCATAATCAAACTATTTCAGCTTACCTATTTACTGATGATATGCTTATGGATTTTTATAGATTCAAAATATTTCCAAATGTCCTCTATCACATCCTGACCCTTGAAGTAATCCTCCTTGGAAATAATCAGATTGGATCCCTAGATCCTCAGCAGTTGAAGAAGATGGACAGGCTCAGTACTCTAGATCTTCAAAATAATGATCTCTTACAGATTCCACCACAACTTGGGAACTGTGTCAATCTCAGGTGATTTCATGACCTTTGAATGTTTCTAAGCAGCATATTTATTTTAGAAAAATACTGTACAGAAATATTACAAAAGTTTATTAGTCCTTTAGTAGGGTTTTTGCTATGCTTGTGTCTATTGAACTGATTTGCTTTTACTTTTGAAAACATTTAATTATTTAGTTATTTGTGGATATGGACTGTCAGACAATATTCTGTTCCTTAGGACAGTTTACATTTTCAGTTGGAGACATGCTCTGCCATATACTCATTTTTATTTATTTGTTCAATTTATATAGCCGCCCATCTCACATATATGACTGGGCAGTTTACAGAGTTAAAAACACAAGAAACTACCAAAATAACAAAAAAAACTAGTAAAACATATTGAAACAGTAGAAAGTATTAAAAAAACATAAACATAATCTGTGGGAGAGTGCAATCAATCTCACTAACAGTATAGCCATTTTGCAGGCTCCACACCACCACTGCCAGATCCCCAGGCAACATGCTCCTTCTGCCAGATCTGATTGGGTAGGTGGATGTAATTGGGAAGAGGTGGTCCCTCAAATAACCCGGCCCCATGCCATGTAGGGCTTTATAGGTAATCACGAGCAGTAATCCATGCGGAAGGTGTTCAGGGCATGAGTGACTGAAAGTAGAGCCTCTGATCCAGAAGACTTATGCCCTATCAACATAAGTAAATTTTTGAATATTTAATTGAGCTGAACAGATTTCACAAAAACCCCTGAATCAATTTGTTGGCAATGTCATATCTAAATAAACTCAATTTATAGCTGTCCTGTGGGAGGAGAAGAGGACAGCTCACTCTCAGTCTTCTGACAATTCCAAGTGATGGCTATGCAGTTACTTAGCTAAAGTACAACCATTCAGTTTTAAATTAAATAAATCAATAATTATTACTCAAAATACTAATAAATAAGCCCCAAAGAAGGCTAAAATGCTTTTGATGTGTAGACCTTGTTTAAAGAATTTAGAATGGGTTAGGAACTCTTATACTTTTAATGTAGCAGGCTCCTCCTGCAAGTTCCATCTAGGAGTAAACCTGGTAAGAATACCAATAATCAGAATATGAAGCTGATTTCAGATCTGCCTTTGAGATAGATAAAAGTACACTTTAAAAAGAGATGCTGAGAGGACATAATTTCAAGGGTGAGCCTGCAGAGGAGAACCACACATTTTAATAAGTGGCAAAGTATTACTGGAAACTAAATAGATTATATACGTATATTCAGTTGCTGTTGAATGTTTGTTTAATCTAGCAAAATCCTCATGTGAATGGAAGCATTTTGAAGATGTTGATTCAGCTTTCTGCAGTTTGAATAGGGGGAGAGGCAGTCTTCACTGATTTTCCTACTCCCTCTGCATGTTTCTGTATCCCTACAAACTCTGCATCTGAATGAACAGCAGCTCTAATTGGTTTCTGTCTTTCTCTTAGAATACTTTCACTGGAAGGTAATCCTTTCCGGACTCCTCGAGCAGCCATTCTTGCTAAGGGAACAGCTGCTGTGCTTGAATATCTGAGAAGCAGGATTCCTACTTCATCTGTTGCTGCTGATGTGAACTAAAAAGTGTGCAACATCTTACTTTCTGAAGAATGAAGATCGCAGTGTTTGTTCCTGAGAAACATAACTTGAAAATGCATATGCTGGGAAGTTGCTTTTAAGGTTCTCAAAGGATTTTACCCTACCTGCAAGCAACTCAGGCTATCCTTGGGTACATACTTGTATGGCATGAATTTGGGTGAGTGGTATATGGCCCTGCCCAGCAAAAGGAAATAGTTGCCTATGGCCTTCTCCCCCTTCAACATATATAGCTGGTATGAATGTGTTCTATTTTTATGTTTGCTACTTCTTGACCATTCAGAATTCTGTTTATATATTTTAAGAGCACAAAAGTGTTTGCTATTCATGTATACAATGTTAAGGCTTTGGTCTTAGGTCTATTATAGAAGTGTAAGCTAAAGTTTCAGTTGCCATTGTTATTTTGGTACATGAATGCAATATGTATTTGAAAATCAGATTCAGTTTCAATAATAGCATTTATACATGTTTACCAATGCGAAAAATATTTATGGAACAAATGTACTCTGTAGAGTATCACAAATTTTAGGAAGCAGTACCGTAACTCAGAGTATCCACAGACTTTGGGGCTGGTAGGCATTTGTGAATGACATAGGCATTGTTGCAAAATGGTAATTGCAAATACTAGTTTTGTAGGAGGCCAACTGGGGAGGTTCTGTTCTGTTGTATCCATCTTTTCGTCATTTCCCCCACATATACCACATTGTAAACACCCTCGACAAATGCTTGCCTTGTTTTCTCTCCTCTCATACATGTTTTTTTTTCTTAACTGGGATGATAAATACACTTATTTCATTGCAGTATCCTGCTTGGTTTGCTTTCAGACTATTTTATTCTGATATAAAGTCACTATCTGAGTGAGGATTCCTGCCAAATTCCAGTCATGAAATATTAAGTAAAAGTTCAGTTAATTGATGAGTTGTACTGTTGTATCACCAGTGTTGAGGCTGAGGTTTTAATCCCTTGTATAATGCTATCTGTTCAGTAATATGTGGAATTGTTTATTTCTTGGCTGCTGTACTTTGCTCCTGGGGACACTCCTTTCTCCTGCAAGAACCAAGGTGATTATGAAAGATACAGTCCTAATTGAATACAAGAGAGCTGGCACTAGCTTCTACCCATACAACACCACCCCTGCCTACCCCAGTCAGCTATTCTAGCAGGGGGTGTATTCTCCAAAGCCTTGAGGTTAGATGCTGGCTATTGATATACTAAATGAAGGCGCATTTTAGAGAAAGAGAAAATGTGCCAATTAGAGGTGAAGAGGGTGCTATGGTATGTTCTAGCTGTTTGCTTTTTCTGTATAATAAATGTTTTGGAGTTTTTAAATATGCTGGGAGGAATTCTTACAGATCAAAGAGGTGTTTTGAGGCATTAGTTTTAATCCAGCGCAAGTATGTATGCTTAAGTGCTCCTGTGTGAGGCAGTAGACATTGACTATTTTAGTGGCTGGGAAGATAAGGATAGCATAAAGGATATACCAGTGCATCAAGGGCTATCGGCTCCCCACCCAGCTGTGCCAGATGCTTTCCACCCTGTATGAACTTTAGCTAGAGCAGGATCATCAATTCAAAAACCCCAGGAGAGCAAATATTCTCTCTCTCATGGCAGCTGCTGGAAAAGTAACCTTTGAGCTGCTCTTTTATTTTCCAAACTACTTTGGATAAACTTGGGAGTCCTAAAAAATAAAAATTAAGTCTGTGAAACTCAGTACAAATAAAACATAAAAGTTTCAACAAGAGACTTGCTGCTGATTATTGATACTTGCTTTCTATGAGTGAGCAAAAATGAAATTGTTGCAATACATTTTTCTGAAAGGCAGAATGTTTACAATAAGGTGACTTTATTTATACAATAGACTTTTTAATATATTATTCAAAACACTTTTTTTAAATACTGAAAAAATTTGAGTACATCAAAGCCGAAAATGGCTCTGCTATACGCTGCACAGCATTGTTTGAGTCCCTGTATTCTTTTTATGTACATAAAGCATCTGCAAAATGCATTCTAGACACAATATACACCTTACCAGTTAGTGTCAATACGCAAAGTAAAATGGAAAAGATACTATCTGTATGTGCAAATTAAAGATAATTGATTTCACTGAATCAATTCATTTAAAATATAGCTTTAAAGTACTTTTTCACATAAAATGAAGCAGCTTTCAAGTTCAGTAAATCTGTATACTGCAAAACATTGAATTACATTCACAATCTATGTTCATAAAGTAGTAAATGATTCTTCATTCAGCCTTATTTACAATGATACTGTAATTAAACTGAAAAGTATTTTGTCATATAGCAATCTTTGTAACACATACAAAAATGACAGTTCTGTATATAATTTTAAGCTCAAAATCACAATTGTTTCAAAATATTAATTACAATACTGCTATCTCTATAATTAAACATGTGTTTTATAAAATGGTAAAATTTGTAATAAAGTAAGTTGTTGGTTTTTACTTGATTACAGTACTCACAAGTAGAAAAACGTAACTAATAAGTCTTTGTCTTGCCCAGTGTTAAGCCACTTAAGCTAGCAAAGAGGCAGGAAAGGCCCCGATTTATAAAAATTCAGCCTCTTGTGCTGAACTGGTGTGGCTTATTGATGTTTAGAATAAAACTTCACAAAGGGGCATGAACATTCTAGATGGAATGAAATGGTGTGCATCTATATATATGCATATGCATATGCATATATAGTGTGAAACTTAATGCACATCTAAAGTTCATAAAGAATAGCAAGAGCAGTCTGAGTTAATTTTTTTTATAAGGAGAATTAGCTATCAAGAATTTGTGTGCTGAGGCAAATATTCTTAGCCTCTGGGTGTCACTGTTGGACTTCTCAAACAGGATTACCATAGCTGTAAGTATATAAAGTGATTTTTTAACTACCTGCAATGCATTTTTATCTAATTCTAACCATTGATTTAAAAATTGCTTTAATACTTGTCTCCTGTTTGGAGTGCAGTGTAATAAAGGCAGAAATGACCAAAAGGCAAAGTATTTGATACCAATTCCAAACAAATGTTCGGTGTTTTACTAAAAAGAATGTTTTCTAAAGATGTAAGTACTCTTCAATTCCATCTTTTACTTTAGGAACATGAAAGCTATAAGCATGGAAAACTTCAGTCAGTCTTACCAACCAATCATTGAAAATGGTTGCTGTTGGCATGATTGATTCTGAATCTTACCAATGGCTATTATCATTTGCTTAGGCATTTTGAAGTGTATAAAGAAAGGCATGCACTGTGGTCAGAAACAGAACTCAGTACACTCACAAGCTAGCTCAGTACAATGCTTATCTTTTTACTGAGAAATAGGAGGCACAGCCTTCTGCAACAAAAAGAGTTTAACATGCTCAATTGAGAATATATTTTCTCTGAAATGTCATAGGCGTGATGTTTACCGTGGAACAGTGGTTAACTATCAAAAATAAGATTCAAATTCATAAATCTGTCCCAATTTATTGTATGAGGTCCTTGGTGCAAAAGAATGTGCTGAAGCTAGGAAAGTAATCTGATACTGCAGTGAAAAGCTACAAAGGAATCTGAGTTTCAAAGTGAAGGAAGACGATTGTGACAAAGCTGGGAAGCTTGAGTTAGTGAATTTGTGAGAGATTTTAAATGGTACTCACCGTTGGCAGCAAGGGCAAAATACAATAAACAGAGTTCACTTTCCTAACCATTGTCCTAATGTGCCTTCCTGGTTAATAGTTAATTATATGTATTATTATATTAATATTTACATATAAATTAAAATCTTTACATCGTTTGCATGAGAAGAGCAGATGTCTAATTTATGCCAGTAGCAATTTTTAAATAGGTGCTTGTATTAAAAATAGGTTTAAAAATTGCTGCCTGGGTAATTCTTTGCATTTTAGTCGATTTTAAAAAATGTTATACCTACCAAAATGATTCCATATGGTACTTACAATATGATGTCTTAAAATTTATTGTACCTACTAAAATGATTCCATATGGCATCTTATTAACTAGATTGCTTTTTACATTATATAAATAGTACTGGGAAGAAAATACTTGGAGGGATTCTGTGAGTTAAAGCCTGTAGAAGACAGTTCTGTAGAGCTTCTGTTGCAGGCCTAGCTGCATGCACAGATGCAAACCAATTTGCTCCCCATGCAGCAAAGTCCTATTTCTCCTGGGGTGTCCATAAACAGCTGCTGTGCCGAGTAGGAGCCAAAGAACAGAGCTGTCAGTCTCTCCTGGTTCTTTTAATCAAGCTTTAAGGCATGTTTGGGCAAAGAGCCTTTGTATATAGCCAGGGTTGGCTAGCACAACTGTCACCATGGTAACAAATGCAGCAAAGCCCAATTTGAATGAGAAGTAGGAGCTGAACAGAGCAGTTCAGTGTCTGCTTTGGATTTCACATGAGCTTTTAAAAAGCATTGCCAAAGATGACAATGAGTAGATCTGCCTGGATTACCTGCTTGAGAGTTGAAAGCAGTAGGGGAGATTTTAGCTACAGTCTCTGTTCTCTGATTTTCCAGATGATCAGAACTGTCTAAAGATATATTGTGGAATTAGTGACTCACAGGAAGTACTTCACAAACTGAATAAATATAGTATATTGTATGAAGCATATTTTATTTAAAACCTTTCATTCAGGAGCTCAAAGCAATGTACATTTTTCCCCACAGCAACAACCCTGTGAAGTAGGTTGGGCTGAGAATGACTGGCTGAAAGCCACCCAATAAGCTTTCGTGATTAAGGGCAGTCTTGAATCTGGGTCTTCTGGTGCTGGTCTAACAGCTTAACATCGCTCATTATTCCTAATCAAATGCTCAGTAAGTTTAAGGGGATGGGAAGAGATAAAGATTTCCCTACTTACGGTACTCTCCTTCCCACCTAGGCTCCCTTTTCTGCCATGGATGTCTAACAGAACTCAGCTGGACATGCCATACTTTGGACCAAGACATCTTCTGCCCTTGTCCTCAGTTCTGTTTCTTAGTCCCCAACCTCTGCATCCCCCAACTTGGTTGCAAGATGGGAATTCCCAGCCAGCATGTTATCAGATTCATAAAGGCTACTAGGATGTGATGGAATGTAGAAGTAAAGAAAAAATGAATTGGCTCTACTCATGCTAAATGGAGAAGAAGCAGGGGATAATGTTTTCTTAATCATGTCATGCCCTTCAAAAGGGAAGACTCCCTAAAGCTCCTGAAATAACATAAAAATTGTTCTATTGGGGGGAAACTGTCCATGTATGTATGGCAACTAAACCAGCACTCCTTGATTTGGATATGCTGCATTCACTGCATTATGATGCCATTTTTTTTTTCAATAAAGGATGACAAAAACAAATGATGCTAATTTGGATATGCACCAGAATGCACTTTTCAAAACTACATGTTGCCAAGGTGCAATTGTGCTTTTAAGAAGAAGTGTAGTATAATAAACATCCCAATGCAATGATTTATATTGGCATTTTATTTATTTATTTAATTTTTATCCTGCCTTTATTATTTTTATAAATAATTCAAGGCGGCGAACATACCTAATACTCCTTCCTCCTATTTTCCCCACAACAACCCTGTGAGGTGAGTTGGGCTGAGAGAGAGTGACTGGCCCAAGCAGTGCAGTCCCATTTTCCTTACTGAATTAATCTCTTAGCCAGATCTATAAGATTTCTGATTGGTTGAGATGATTCAGTAATAAGAGGAAAAGAAGGGCTACTTAATTATTTTTTTAAAAAAAGAATAGAACAAATAATGGATAAAAATGGATAAAATGTAGAGGCTAAGGATCTTTGCACTCCTGCAAAGCACATTTTTTTCCTTAAAAATTCAGCAGAGCTCTAATTTATATTATGAATTATTTAAATGTTCCTTATCCCTAGGAAGATAGAATGTTAATTTTGTACAATTTTTTTTTTATAAAGTGTTAGGGGAAAAGTATTAATAAATATCAATTTGTTACATAATTAATTTTCTACTCAGTTTGAGATAACCAGTTATTTTTGTTAGGAATGAATAATTCCAAACCAAGGCCTCTTATTTAAACCGTAGTATATCTATCTTTGGAATCAAAGAAATTTCTTTCTCACATACAACCTTATTGTTCAAAAATATTATTCCAGGTTAAGTCCCATCTAGATGAATGCTATTATTTTTTAATAATTAAACATTGCCGTCAGTCTAAAGAATATTGTATCGATTAATAATCTATGATGTTCTGTTTACTATGTCCTCAGTTCTAATCCAAATTGGGAGCACATGGCAAAATTCGTATCCCTCCCCCCCCCCCAAATATTTAGTGGTGTTAAAGCCATCCCTTTATTTACCTAAGCCAATGTGCACAATGTGGGATATCTTTCATGTTTAACCCGTTTTTGGTATGCGCATGTTTCTGCAGAGAAGTCTTTTACACCAATTTTGCAGTATTTGAACTAATTTGTATCTAGAAACAATGCAAAATGATGGCAATTGATGTCTTAAGTGTTTGGAGTCCAGGATACTGAAGGGAATACTATTTCCCTTACTAGCTTGGTTGCTTATTACAGACAAAGTGGAGATATTCTCCATAGCAGCATGGTTGTCAGAATTCTTATGGTCATGCACAATTTGTGGAAAATGGAAGCTTTCTTGACCCTTTCTCTTCTTATTCTGACAGGTATCTGAGCTGTTGGACTGATTAATCTGTGGCAAATTTTCTGTCTCCTGAATTCCATTGGGTTTCTTTTGGCACATTAAAGATTAGTGTATGTATGATGGCATATTTATGTATTTATGAAATTTCTATAACACCGCAGTCAAAAGACTCTTGGCAGTTATCAGATGCATGATGTATTGAGTTACAAGAATATTCAATTTTACACTTTCTTGTACTATGTGAGGTGCGACAGAATACTTGTATTTCCTTTCCTTCCTACCACTGTCTCCAGAATTGTAACCTTCTAACCATGTACATATCTGAATGTTCTGGTAACTCAAAGTAACATTTCATTCATCTGATGAAAGTGGACTACAGTCCTTGGAAGCTTACACCAGTTTGTCCAATTTATTGTCTTCTAAATATGTAGCCTGTAACTGCCAGCATAAACAGAGGTGGTGATGATTGGAAGTTATGGGAGTTGTACTCCAAAATATCTGGAAACCATTCACTATTGAGAAAGGTTGATATGACATAATTCATCAGTCTTTAAGAGATCACATTTTTCATTGTCCTTTTGTTCAGAATACTTCTACCTGCTGTTGTTCCTATTGAACTAGTTTGTACTGTTACTGTTGTTTGTGATTTTGTTGCATTTATATTGTAAGCTTCCTTGAGGCAAATATATGGAAAGGAATATATGCTTTCTTAATAATTAATTGTGTGTATAGCAAAGCCTGATTTTGCCAGTGTAGGCTCCCATTACCCTCCCAAATAAATTTAATGCTATTTTAAATTTAATATTGCACTCTAAGTTATATATGTATTTACACTTTAAAAAAGGGAAAACTGAAAAAGGTAACAGATCTGCAGTGCAGCCCTAGACCTATTTCTACAGAAGTGAGTCCCATTAAGTTCAATTCTCATGTTACTGAATATAGAACTACTAAAATATTATTTATAAATCATTTATATCTGATGTGAGATAGAAATACTTTATGGGAATTATAATTTTATATAATTTTTTTCCTAAAAAACATAAACAATTGTGAGGCAGTAATTTTGATGGAGACCAGGATTTGTAAAGAACTTGTGTGTGTTTCTGTGTCCTCAAATAGACACCTAGAAACAATTAAAAAGAATATTTCAAAAATAAGCTGGTACCAATGCATAGCCAGAGACTTACTTACAAAGAAAAATAATACATAATCACTTGGAAGTTATATTTATATAGTTATTTTTTCCCCCAGGGTGATCAGTACTAACATATAGTATTATACATTTGGCACTATATTTGCCATTGGTCCAGCAATTGGCAAAAAAATGTTAGGCATATTTTATTATTTATAAAAAATATTTAGACAGTAAGCTCACGTTGAATAACTAGGTCTACTGTATTCTGGAAACTCTTCAGCAGTAATACAGCTTTTTCATGTTCCATATGTACAAAACTGTGTCCGTTTGCCTGCAACAGACAAAATAGAAAAAAGGTAAGTGTTTTAGAATTTAGTAACATGGGGCATATAGTTTAAAGATCAACTGAAATCCCATAATATGGTATAATTCTTGAAAAGCAATACCATAGAATCTCCATTAGTGTAAGTTTGAACCTCAAACATCTGTACAAATTTCATAGCATGTCCTCAGGCATCAACTTTATTTTGATGTCTTTCCCATATTATGCCAATAGTATTTTATTTGGATAAGTAATTTGTTCAGTTTACAGAAGCCATTCCCAGCATTGTATTCTCCATATACTCTAGAATTTCCATCAGCATGCTGAGTTGCTCATACTGAGTTCTCTGTAAAAGAATGACAGATGGGATGAGTAGCAAAGCATTAACCTTCTCGGATCCTGCTTTGTTTGACTGGGTCCATCATATATGATCTAGCAATTGATTAAATCTGTTAAATAACTGCAATAACAGCAGAGAAATCCAAGTTCAGCCACACATTGCATCGATCAGCACAATGGCACTGGATGTCTCTTCATCAAAGAGTACTTGAAGAAAATGCTGCTACTGGGGACCAAGTCAGAGCTTGTAATATAATAATTAGTGAGTGATATGAGCAACTATAAATTTAAGCAAGTTATGCATGCATTGGGCTTGTAAACAAAAGGTAATCTGATGCTGGGAATGCTTTGCATGCAAGAGATAACTTATTTACTTAGTTCCACAATTGTTTTCCATTGCTTAAGCAAAGATAACCAGATGGACTTGAAACTGCTGAAACAACTTAAAAATACTAAACAGATTGGTCATGGATATAAATTGAATTGGATTATTTTCAGGATGTTCTATGTAGCCCACAAAACTTTGAAAAAATAAAATCTTTCCTCATAATTGTAAACAATGGACACAACTGCACACATCTGGCATTTGCTTCATTGTACAAGCCATCAAGTGCTATTGTCAGGCATTTCTGACTAGTAAGCAAGCTCTTAAGCAAATAATGTGCTTTATTTCTGTTATATATATTTCTCATCAGCAGTAAAATACTGCTCATTCTTGAGGGTAATGTACTCTGACATTTTAATCTACAATCAGATGTACCAGAATTTGCCCAAGTTTTCATTTAAGCAATTTTTACATAATTTATATAACCATCTCTGAAAGATTTGGATTTGGATCTCTGAAGATTTCGGTATTTGTCATTAAATTTGTTTTCAACTTGATAAGCAAGGGTGCTACTACATTAAGGAAAAGTCTGATATTTAAACTAAAAATATGCTGGAAGGGGTTTTTTTTTTCATATCAAGTCCTAAAAAGTGAAGCTGCCTTCAAGCACAACCCTAACTTTAAAAATATGCCATGTGGAGGATATCAGAATAAGACAGAAATCACTACCACTGATGGAAATGTATTTCCCCCAGCTGTTTCCAAGTTCTGCCAAGAAAACACAGGAGAATCAGCAGAAGAACAACAAAGGCAGATAATGGCTGGAGCAAAGAATTACCTAAGTCATACCAAACCGTTGTCATATAGAAGCATCGCTAATACCAGCACAAAATTGGACTTAGTTAAATAATCCTATTTATTTCCCACTTACTGAACCCCAACAGGCACTCCTGAAAACCATTCCTACCTGTTATTCCAGGCTGGAAAGAGTTTGAATTCAGCATAAATTCTAATGTCTGATCAACTGGGCTTATGACTTGATGGCTACTCAGGAACAGAATAAGCCAGGTCACAGAGTTAAACTTCCTGAACCAATTGCTTACAACAGCTCTGTCCTATTCCGAATAGCCTTTATATCACACCAACATTTCATATGCAATAAGCAGAAGCCAATCAAATGTTCAGTGTTAATGGAAAGAAGCAATATGCTCTAAGGAAAGTTCCCCACCCCCAAACCATGTAGTCTGAATTAGTTAATATGTCTAATCAAGAAGAGGGTTTTTTTCTTTTTGGTTAACATTGCCATTTGAAGTATTGAGATGTCCTATGGCTTTATCATTTTGGATAACTGTGTAATAAGGAATTTAATTCTGAAAGCATCAATAATCTTAATTTATTCTAGAACTCTGTAAGACTTTGATTTTATTAGATTCAACATCTACATGCAAATTTTAGCATTTTTATTGTAGTATTCTAAGAGCATCTGTAGCTGAAGCAGTCCAGTCATATTACTTGCATATTTGCTCATTTGTAAGAAGAATATGAGTATGGGATATGTTTCATGCCTTATGCTCGGACAATCTCAACAATTTCTAATGATCATTGCAATGAATACCATGTTTTGGAAGCCAAGTCTTATTTTTTAATTTCGTATTATGCATGTTCTAGTACAGAATTCCAATTTATATACACAGCTTCTCGTCAGCTTCGGTTTAGTAAGAGTTTGGGGTATAATAGCACAATCTAAGTGTAATTGCTGTAGCACAATGTGGCTTTTAGAGTTTTTAGTTTATATGTTCCCCATTTTCCTTCACTCCTCCCGCATATTCCCATTCCCATACTCTCTTGTGGTTTGAACAAACCACTTTTTGCTTCCAAAACCGTGCATTCAAATTCTGGCTTGGAGGCAAACTATACTGTAGTTGGTCATTTTGCTAGCATGACAATTTATAGTTTGTTCAAATCTATAAGGAAAAGAGATAAATGTGAAGAGAGGAGGAAATCAGTGAACTCAAAACCCATTCAAGGAAAGATGGTTTTCATTGAAATAATCCTTTTCTTAAGTTCAAGTCTGATAACCATGCCTGGATAGAAAAGCTTTGGTAAAAATAAATAGCAGAGCAAATTGTAATCCTTTCTCAGGTATCTTGAGTGTGTTCAGACAATCCACATAATTCCTGGTTGGTGGGATAGGTAACATTATGTTGGCTTACAAAGTAGACTTTAGTGATCCTAACGTGAACATGCTTGAAGTAAAATTACACTTGTGGCATATTGTCCAAAATGTACTAAAACTAACTGGTAGTGTGACTTTATCAATAGCAGAGCAAGCTTCATATGGCATGGGTATAACTTAAGGCTGATAACCTAAACTTCCTCTTATTCAGAGTATTATGTGAAACCTTTGGCTGATCAAAGCCATAATATGAAATGAATAGGTTTGAATTAATGGGATGTTTTGCATGAATATGGAGTTGAAGGTTGGTTGCTGAATGTGATAAGAGCAGTATATGAAGAAATAAACCGTGTGAGAGACTAAATGGAATGGTTAATAAGTGGTTCAACGTTGAACACAGAGTAAGACAACAGTGGAACAATGTCCCATAGGTTGTTTGATACATTTTTGAGTAAAGTTATAAGGAATGCTTGTGGTTCGTTGGAGACATGAATGTATGTGTATTTTTGTATGCAGACAATGCTGTATAACTAGCTAAGAACCTGAATGATTTACAGCATAGGTTAGACTGTTTTGCAATGAGTATGGATATGAAATTAAGGTAGTCATCAACTCCATTGATATTCATGTTTAACAGGGTCATTGGAGTAAATGACTGCAAGTAATACATAAATAGTGAAAAATTAAAGCAAATAGCTCAATTTGTGTACGCTGGTAGAATGTTTACTAAAGATGGGAAGATGCTAGACGTGCAAATGCTGGTAAAAGTGGGTTTTATGTGGTCTGTTGAGAGAAATGAATGTTTGTCAAAAGAAGTAAATGTTATATGGAACTGAGTGTTGGATATGTGGTGAGGAACATAAAAGTGCATTGAATGCAGTGGGAATGGGTTATTTCAGAACTGTGTGTGGAAAACAAGGATAGGGTTAAGTAAAACGGCACTGAATCCATGTGAACTGAATACAAGAGTGAACTATCAATACAAAAATATGTAGATATAGTTTGGGTATATAGAGAGACTGAATTGGGATACTGACATGATAAAAGCAAGGATTGTTTACAAGATTAAAATAGAATGCAGAAGTTCTGTACAGTGAATGGTATTGATGGAAACTAGATTTAGCTGCTTACTGTTCTTTTTCTGCACTTTGCCTAATGCTGCTTACCTCAAAAGGGACTTCCTTCCTTCCTTCCGTTTTTGTGTTTTCAAACCAGTTCTTTGAATACCACAACCAATATGACAAAATACTATTCCAATGGGAAAGGTTTTAAAAGAAATTTAACATTAGTTTGGTCTTTGGTTCTTTTTTTCAAATTCTCATCCTTTCTTTGATGAGTTTCTTTGAGTTTGATGCAATATTGGAATTCATATTTTGTATTCATGTAATTTTATATATTTTTAATCTCTATTTTGTTGTGCACCGCCTAGGGTCCCCGTTGGGGAGATGGGCGGTAATATAAATTTAATAAAATAAATAAATAAATAAATAAAATATACAGGCTCCCACTTATTCTTTTATGGCATCTATCAATATATGCAGAAGTGTCCATTCTATTTAAACAAAGATGACACTTCAGATAGAGAATGACTATGTGTATTTGAGAGCCTTCTATACTCTTAAAAGTTTTTATTTATTTATATCAAATTTATATGGCCACCCATCTCACAAATGCAAGTCTGTAATAACAAAATACAATATATAGATTGTTATTAGAGTACTACTTTTAATTGCATTTTATTTATAGAGAAGGCTGTCACAGCAGGCAGTAACAGCTAATCAAGCTTACTTGACCTTGAAAAAGCTAAGCAGATCAGATTTTACTAAACTTTACGTTAGATGGGAACCTACCAAGAAATTCCAGACTAATTGAGGAAATTAAATAGATGGCAAATTGCTTCCATATTGTCAAGAAAAAAAATATGGACATGTCAGTGTATTTACCAGGAGTGAAGCTAGACTCAAAGGATACTACTTTATAAGGTGGGTTACTGAAGATCTATAGAAGTTATAATACATTTAAGTTCTTACAGATACACCGAGATGTGTTATCATTCTGTTCACAGGTAGCTGATGCTTTGCGTTACCCAGATACTTTAGCGTTAAGTTTCATTGTTTATAAAAAGGAGCTACAGTATGGGGAACCGCCCAGAGTTCCCTTGTGGGGGGAGATGGGCGGTGATATAAGTTAGAAATAATAAATAAATAAATAAATAATTGCTCAGAATAAAATATCTATTGCTTGGAGAGTCTGCTGCAACTCATTATTTGGGAATGTTTCTTAATGTCTGGTTTACATCTTGAAGTTAGTGTTATTAGAATTAATATGCTGACCCATGCATTAAAATATAGTGCTAGGAATTAATAAAAAATCTATTCTGTAGTGTGAGTGATTTGTTCTCTTTGCTGGTGTGTGTAAAATCAACTTACCTAGTTTTTAAATATGAATCTTAGTCTGAACTACTAATTTCTACTTGCTTAGGAGAATTTGAAGAAATTATTTCTCATATAGCAGTTAGAAAGCTTTCCCTAGTGTAGTCAAACAGCAATGTATTAATTTCCAGTGCCTAACTGATCATGTGTGCATATCACGTGTGTGTGTGTGAAGAGAGGATGCCCAGGAACAAATAGTAATGTATGCATTGTCAAATAAGTAAAACTATTGCTTTTGTATAACAGTGAAGGAACTGAGAAGTGTAATAATAAATAGAGAGTCCACACACAAAAGATGTTTTTTTTAATTAAGTTAAATGTTGCTTTAAGAAACAGCAAGAAAATAATTTAAGAGAAAGAGTACAAATTCCAGACAGATAAAAGACATTCAACAAAGCCTTGAATTACGTGTGCAAAACCTCAGAGAAATATTTTCTGGCAGCCAGTCTTTTGCTGGCCTCCATTTAGGTTTTTAATAAAGGCTGATGGTCCATCATGTTGCAGTAAGTGGCCTTAAGTGCAAAAACATCTGTCTGCATGTCCCTTTCTCATTTCCTGATGGCCTAAATTTGATTTCTAAGCTAAGAATTGAAAACCTCTAATTTAGGCCACAGTTCTCCATTTATTTACTCCAGAGTAATCTTATTGTTTTTTACGGGGAATAACATTTTAAAATGACTTTTTGATTGGAAATGAGCAAAACTATTTTTTATTCTATTTGATTTGATTGTGATGCAGTGCAAAGGGCTGACCACATTTTCTATCCAAGGAGTTTAATCAAAGGATCAGTATGTGATTCCTAAACATGCAGCATGGATAAATTGACATGTGGTATATTGGCTGGAGTGATTTACTTTACCATAAGCAAGCTTTCAGCCTTCCTTCTTTTACAGCTTTTCCCTGACTGTTAGAGGAAAGTGACTACAAGGACTGCAGGAAAGTATGAGAATGCTTAAGGATTCACTGCTATAATAGTACATGCTCCCAGATGGTGACACAAATGGAGGCAGAAAAATAAATAAATGGATCATTTGGGGCAAAATTAAATTATAAATTCTCTCTCAAAAGCTTAGAAACACAAGAGAAATTAGAATTACAGTGAACTTCAAATGTCAGAACGTGAGGATGGGACATATGTAACCAAGGCATCCAGGCCTGTTTGGTTCCACCCTGCAGTGATACCATTTCACTTCAAACTCACAAGATTGTCATGGACATTTATAATATTTGATGGCAACGTGTTTTGCTAAAGTGCAAGATGAAAATTTAAATGGAGGTATAATACTGATCCAACAGATCATATATGATCTCCTTCAAACATAACCCTAAACCGTTGTCTTTAATAAGAATTGCATGCTGGTCGTCTGAGTAACGGAGTATGATCCTTGTATACCGCATATTCCATTTCCCTAAGATTTGTCCTTGAAAATATGTTGACTTGAAAAAGCTTCAATTATTTCTATTATGGGAGTTATTCACTCATTTGTCTTTTTTTTTTAAACAGAAGGTAGTCTTTGTAATGAAAAACATCCTCAGTTGATGAGCTCTGTTAATGCATGAGGCAGGCAAAACAATGTATAGGCAAACTTTAAGCTTCCTTAACTGAAGCATGTTGATGATGCTTTGTAGTGGATTGGGGAAGTCAGTGTTTTGCTTAGAGACAAACAAATGGGATTTAAGAGAAATCCAATCCTTCATGTGTATTCGTGCCATCTGTAATAAGAACAAATATATTTCAGAACCTCAGTGCTAATTTTCTTTTACAGCAATTCTTATTAGGTTGGAATTCATTGCCAGACTTACCATGAAACCACCCCGGGTTTGTTGGCCACAAGTCAGGGTAATAACCAGTTTCTGAAATCTGAAAAAGGAAAGTATTGTGGCTGTGGTTTGGCTACTTTGCCACTGCCCACTTTATTGATAATTGGTACCTAAACAAAAGC
Source organism: Charina bottae (assembly GCA_023362775.1). NCBI lineage: Eukaryota > Metazoa > Chordata > Lepidosauria > Squamata > Charinaidae > Charina > Charina bottae. The sequence goes on from JALMGJ010000003.1 coordinate 44,642,987, forward strand.
AGTTTCTATTGAAAGCCTGAGACATCATCTGTATACTAAAGAGGACCTCTTGCAACTCACTTCTCATGACATAGATGTGCTTTTAAGGTGGGATAATTTCTGTCTTGCCCACTTACACACTGGATAAAGTGGATGTGAATTGCCATGGTGAAAATGGAATGCATTCAGGGCCCAACTACATGTGATACAGCAGACCTGTTTTTTTTAATTTAAACACCATTTTGCCCAGCTCACATACAAGAAATACAATGGGGTAGGGAAAGGTTCACAATCCACACATCTCGGGGGTAAGGGAAGCCAAATTTCACTTCTCGGATCCTTTCTGGAGTCCTGTTTCTGAGAACTTCTCTCCTGGCTGAACCTATTTCTGATATTGGAATTCAGATGAAACCAACTTGCTTGAGGGAACCACTTACAGAAAGTAGCTGGCACCCTCCCTCATTTTATTTAGGACTGGGCAAATTTAGACTGAAATGGGTGTTAATTTCCACACCCATTACTAGCAGTAGCAAATATTAATTAAATAGTCCCCAGGGAGCCACATATGGTATAAAAATCTGGATATAACTACATTTGTTACGGCAATTATGAAAATCTGGTTATATTTGTCTTAGAAAAGTGTAAGTAGAAACATGCTACAAAAGGATCAATTTATTATTCCAGTATGCTTACATATAAAACTAACAATTTGCCATATGGTTTCAAAAGTTGCAAACAACGACAACGTAAGATTTGAAGATTTTATAGTGTCCATTTCTGGAACTGCCAGTGAGCCATTTTGCATGAAAAGTTTACTCAGAGGAGTAAATGTTCATGTTCAAATGACCCTTAGTCTGCTAATTCATTGTGTGAACTGGACCCAACGGATGGCTTATTACAACCTTAGCATAAAGACAAGCTTATGTTCATGCATATTTATCAACTGTACTGTTCAGTTATAATGCGCATGTGTGAATGATCCATTATAGATTAACAACTACAGACATTGAAGAACAAACATTCAAACATACTAGTTTGAATTGGCTGAATGCATGGACTACCAGTTATCAGATGATGGATTTAAATATGACTATTCCCAAGGGCTCTTATATAACCAGAATAATAAAGAACTATAAAATGTATTTTAAAGCATGCTGAATGTGTTGCCCCATAAATGAAGTAGAATACTCTGGCCCTGTTTCGTTTGGAAGATTGAAGATTCCATACCAATTACGCTTCAGGCCTCTCACTCTACAGCACTTACATAAGAGAGTAAAGGACTGTTTTCTATATTCGTTTTGGTATAACAAAGTCATTAGGAGATTTTACTTCAATTGTTTCTCAGTTTGAACATGTCTGCTAAATGTAGAAATGTACCACCGAAAAGGCCACAATGGAAAAGACCTTTCTCCTCCTGTTTCAGACTGACCTCCAAAACAAAGCAAAACCCTAAGCAAAGACTCACCTGAAGATCTTAGTATCCACAGAAAGGGAAACAGGTCATATAGAAGAGTGCGCTCTGCAAGGTTGACAATAATTCTACACTTGACCCACTCACCCAGTAGACAGGACATGCTATTGGATACCTTTTTTCTCTTTTCTGTGCCCTGCTTTATTCTACATTCTTTACTAGGTTTTTTTTTTTTTGTAGAAGTCAGGTCTTTTAGCCAAAATGCATAACTGATAGATTTCAGCAGAAATTATTAGCTGTGTTTCTGACAAGGGAACATACATATTCATATATTTATCACTTTTTTTATACCACTCCCTCATAAGACTCCAATAATGCTCAGTTAGCAAAGAAAAGATCTAACAATGACTTAACAATATCAAAAATGAGCATGGAAACCAAGCCTAAAGTATAACAAAAAACAAAACAAAGCCAAACCTGAGAACCCAATGTGATGTGAAGAAGAGAGTGTACAAGTTGGCAGTCATTTTCAATCTAGAATGCCTCTAGTCACGGTCAAGAAGGAACTGCATTCTGAAATGTCTAAAATTATCTGCAAAAGGACCCTTGATATTTTAAAATGTGTAATGTTTACGTGATGGCAGAATTCACTATGATTTAGGTCTTAACTGAATGTCATCAATACGGCTCCTGAAAAACATATAATGAAAATTCATGCCAAATATGCTGTTTTCAGAACAGTTACTTTTAAGCTGTAAGCAAATAATATTTCAGGGATATGCTGATGTGGAGATATTTTACCATGGATGTTTTATGCTTGTCTTTGTGTACTGTGGCAGGATAGAAATTAAATAAATAAATTCAAGAAATCCTATTATTTCCATTATTTTCTGTGTGATATGCATTACCTGTGGTAAGATGCTGACCTAATTTCAGCTTCCTAACATAATTATGTTGCTTCAAACTGTCATGATTGGACATTTATTTTCAATCTACTGCCCAGATTTTTTAAAAATATGACAGGATGTTACACTAAGAAATAAATAAAAATATTGTTCTGAATCTGCACTAAACGTGTTTTCTTCATACCTCTCTCAGTGTAATGGTGACCAAAAGTATAAGCAAAGAGAACATACATCTATTGTGATGATGCCCTAGGTAAAAATAAAACAGCCTTTTGCTTCGCACCACCTCATAACTCTGACTAACTAACTAACTAACTAACTAACTAACTAACGGCTGCCCTTCCATCAACAGCATTTAAATGCTCTACAGAATAATAAGATCTTAAGTGCCTTCCTAAAGGCCAGAGAAAATTGTGGCATTCTGTTTCCTTAGGAGCATCAGGCTCCACTCTGCTCACTTTACGTGTAATGGCAATCCTTGGCAAATCCTCCTGGTAAAGTATGCACGAGGTGGGTTAAATCTTGCCAGGGAAGATGGTCCTGTAAATACCCAGGAGCCAAGCCATGTAGAGCTTTAAAGGTGACAACCAGCACTTTGAGTTGGACCTGAGGCAAATAAATTACCAATGTACCAATAGTATCATTAGTGTTAGTGTAGAGGGCAGAGAGGATGGTCTTGAGGGACGGGAGGAAGAGCCTCTGCCAAGGCAACCCTCGGATAAACAAAACCCCTGAGTCCGGTGTAGAACTGTAATGTATGTAAACATCTCAGACAAGCCCCTCCCTAGTTCACACAAAGATAAAGGGAGGAGGGGAGAGGTGCATTCAGACTTGTAAGGGTCTGTTACTATAACTTAAAAAAAGAAGAAGTATTGGTCTACATGACTTTGGTTTCCTAGTCTGGTCTGCCTTGAAGGGCTGGCATTACATTGTTAAATCTGCTATCCCCAGTTAGCAAATAAGCAGACAGGACCAGTGTTAGCTTCCAAGTCATCTTCAAAAGCAATCCAATATTGTGCTGCAGTGGTTTAACCAAGAGGTGATGAGGATGTGAGTCACTATTGTCAGGGCCTCCTGGTCCAAAGAGGCCAACAATTGGCACACCAGCCGAAACTGGGCAAAGGGCCCCCTGGTCATGGCCTCCACCTCCTGGTCTAGCAGGAACCCCGAGGCCAGGAGGATCCTCAAATCACAGACCTGCTCCCTTAGTGAGAGTGAGACCAGATGCAGAGTCAAAGTCAGATCAAGCTAGATCAACCACCAACAAACAGCAACTCTGTCTTGCAAGGATTTAATCTGAGCTTGTTTTGATCCATCTGGCCTTCACAACCTGGTCATCCAGGTTAGGACATTGACTTCCCTGGTCCTACATCCCCAGTTTATAACTGAAGTTGTATCTAGTTTGGAGTAAACTAGATATAGATAAAATGCAAGAAAAGCCACAGCCTGGCCCAGTTTATACAGGATGAATGATCAACAAGGGAGCATCCTGCTTATCACGTTTCCTTTTTCTACATACTGGGATTGCTAGAAGCATTTGCTGTGATTGCAGAAAAAATGCTGCAGAGAAAGAGAGAGGTAGGAAGGAAGCAGCAGAGTAGAAAAGGCCAAACTACCAACCGCTTCCTCTTCCTGCAACCCTTAATCTTCCTTTCACCTATACATTCTGGCCTCTTCCACATATATGCTTACATACATATACTTACCAATACGTCTACTACTGAATTCTAGATCTGCTCTGATAGCAATTGAGGAGCCAAGTTCACAAAATGCCATGTATCATAAAATCACCTCTTTACCTAAACCTACTTGTATTATCATTACTGTATATGACAACACTGGTAATATTAAAATAACTTAGACAAATGTAGAAAATCAATGTTGAGGTTTTCATAGTTTATGTTTATTACAAATTCATATCTCATATTTATTAAAAATTGATTTATATATTTATTTTTCTCTGTAGATGCCAACGTAGGACACTGCTCTAATAACTGGGAAAGGGAATGAATGAGGGAAAGAGAAGGAAGAGGAGGATTTAGAGAGTGATTGCATTTGAGTAATAAAAAAGAGAATGAGTGTAGGTGTGCAAGATATATGATATATGATAAGCATGTTTAAGAAAAAAATCAAGTGCAAGAGAAGCTTAGTTTTGTTATTCCCTTAAAATATGATTCCACTGACAAAGAGACATGCCACATATAAAAGTGAACCAGATCCATACCAATGACCATATATGTAATATAAGATCAGTGACTTGCAGCGAATACATATTCTGTGAAACATCTTCATAGGGTGGATCACAAAACTTGGACTGCCTTATCCTATAGAAATCTGCCTGTCTATCAACATCTTCAACAAAGTGTTTAGTGCTTAGTGTTCCGGTGTCATCAAAGTTGTAGTTGATGATCACCATAAGTCACAGTCTTCTTGCTGGTAGCACCAAAACTGTGGAATATCTGGGATATATACTGTATATTGCCACATGTTTCTAACAAGCAGTTAAGACAATTTGTTCCAGTCTATCTTTGGCAATTTTGAATAATTGTTTTTCACTATGACACCATTTTACATTGTACTGTATCCCTTTAGTAATACAATATTTCTTCTTGCTGTTATACAGAGTTAATGGTTATATTTTATTTATTTATCATATTTATATCCTGCCCATCTCCCTCTCAAGGATATATACTTTTATATATAGCCATTTATATTACATAAATGGCTAGAAAACTAGTTCAGGGCTTGTACAGAGCACATATACTTTGCTGTAGCAAGACTGATCCAAAGATTCTGGGTAATCAATATACCTGAGCTTAAAAAAAACTCTGTCTTCAAACAGAGTTGGAAGGACTAGCTCAGCAAGAAAGGAGAGTTACCTCTGGAGAGGTGAATATTTTACATGTACGCCCAATGATCCTAGCCACTTATTGCAAAGAGTTACTTCTTTTTCTGAGTTTCTAAAGCTGATTCTGATTCCCAGTATAGAAGTACTACTTTATGTCTACAACTGCTAAATAATAGGAGCCCATTCACACCAACTTTTTCTTTCATATGCTGAACCTTGCACAATTTTACTCAATCTGAACAATTAACTAAAAATGTGAATACTTTACAGTCTGAATCTAGCCCACATTAGTTGAGCAAGTTCTGTTAAATCCAACAGTATCAGTGCTGTTCTGTTAATATACTGACTTGGAAATAAGACCTACTGCTTTAATTGGTAATTATGATTAAACATGCATGCTTAAGAAATAAGGACTAATTGGCTTAAATCCAAGAACATTCATTTAGCAAGCACATCTGACAGCTATCCAGTTCAATACACAGAGGACAATTCTTTTACATTTAGTAGCTGAAAATTTATAAATGGTGGTAGATAACAGAAGTCCTGATTTGGAAAAGGGTTTTCAATTAATTGCTTATTTACTGTGAAATGCTTAAAAGGCATGAGAATCCTCAGCAATTTCCCTGGACAAGTTTTAAGACAATCAAAGAGAATATCTGTAGCTCAGGGTTGAACTGTGGAGTCAACCACAGTTTTAAGAGTCAGTGATCCAATCAGCTTAAGAAACATTTACACTGATGCTCTTTTTTGGTATGAATACAGAATGCCCTAGAAATTGAAATAAAATTATGCCCTGACATTTGCATTGTAGTTGTATTCCTCTATAGTGCAAACTTGTGAGGAATTAACACAGTATTGTGGTGGCAAAGATAAACCCACAGGTTGGGTGTGCACTTAAATGTATTATGAAATGGTTATTACTACAGAGAACATCTTGAGTACAGGCCAGGCTTTTACAGTTTTACAAGGAATTGACTCAATCAGGTAGCTGGACAAACTATAGAAGATTTTTCTTTTTCTTTTCTTTTACAAAAATTACTTATGCTTGATTTAGAAGAATGAGTTCATGCTTATGATAAGAACCATTCAAACTCTTGAGTGCTCTGATACTGAAGAACAATAAATAGTAAAAAAAAAAAAGTAGGCAAAAAGCTTAATCAAAGGGGGGAAATCCAAACTTCTCCCTTTTATTTAGAATAGTGAACAGAGTTTGAAGGTAATTGTATTTTGGATACAATAAAATCCAATGAAATGGATTTATTCCTGTGCTAGCATGAATATTGTATAACTTTAGCTAATAAATAAAAATTAATTCAACTCCCAATTTTTTGTTCATACTGTATATTTGTAAACTGTATTATACAACTGTATAATTTGTATAATATAGTATAATATAAAATAGTATAATTTGTATAATATATTATTTGTATATATGCAACTGTATTGTATACAGTATATACAAACTGTGTGTGTGTGTATATATATAAATATATAAACTGTATTATTATATACACTTTGTATATACTCATTATAACCTACAGAGCAAATCAAATCCCTTACTAAAAATTATTTGGCTCTTTCATCTTATCTTCAATATTATTACTGGGCACTCAGCTAATACAGAAAAATCATGGGGTGAATCCTGCTCTGCTTATGCCTTTCTTTTCTTTTCTTTTTTTAAATATTAGTTATACGTAAGCGTGTCTTCAGCCAGCTTCACATTCAGGAATAAAATACCAAGTTCTATAAGTAAATAATATAGTTATTAGATCATACTAGGCAAGCTTCACATCGATAAAACACTAACATTAATAATATTTCTATCCAGAACATACTATCTCCTTCAAACACCCTGCTTCCTCTCTCTTCTTCATACTTGGCCAACAACAGTCCATGTCTACTTGTGAGAGTAGCAATTCTGTGCAGATTGCCATCACTATAGCACTTGAATCTCAGTCTCAGGCTATTTGAAACTTATTTTGGGCAGGCAGAGAAAAGTGGAATATGACAGCATGCAGATGGGCAAGGATATCTGCAGTAAAACCAGATAACCAAACACTGTTAAGTAACAGTTCCCACTTACCTGAATAATCTTATCACCAGGCTGAAGCAGGTTGGATGCTGGTCCATCAGGCTGAACCCTAGTAACAAAGATACCCTATAAGTCAGAAGTAACAGAGGTTAGACAACTGTTACCGAGAACTCACTAAAGGTTTCTGTATAAATTAAATTAATTACTGCCATAATAATACAAATAAATGATTACTACAATAATGGTAAGCAACCTCCTTGCTGATTTTTAAGATTCTCTATAAGCTAACAATGGCTGATAACTTAGAAGGAGGTAGAAACATGACATTAGAACACCAGAAAAAATAGCCAGTCTACAAAAGCTATTGTTCAGATATACATCAAAGTTAATGTACCATTTATTGGATTGGAAGCCACAACCTCTGATACTCTATCACACATGTCTATGTTTTCTGTGTTGAGACATCTTTCTCAGTCTTCCACAAGATTCAACTTACAGATTTATATCATATTAGCTATTACTGTATTGTCTTGCACAGTATCTATCCCCATAAAACAAAACAATATCTGCAAAGATTTTGTAATATTAAATTGTACTCTTGAATTAACATGTGGAAGAAACAGGATTTCAAGAAGTATCTCTCTGAGCTAAATCATAATGTACAATGGGACTAAAGAACAGATCAGATCCTTCTTGTAAACCAAAATCTTGTTTGCTACAAAAATGTTTTCAAAGTTTCATGGAAAGTCAAAGTATATGTTGAAATAGCAAGAAAAAGTAAAAATCTGTCTATCTCACTACTGTCTCATTACTGCAGAATGTACATTCAGATAAGGACCTTCCCATTTGTTTAAATTCTGCTAGTGTGAAAATATAGGCACTTCTCTTAATGTAATGTTACAAATGCATCAAATAAATATTAATGCAGCTATATGTATGCAACACCACTTTCACCAAAGAGTCTAAATACCTAACTGAATAAAAAAACAATAGCTAAAGAACCAAACACATTTGGGAGAAAGAAAAAAAACCCTTAAAAGATCTGAAACTATTAATGAAAAATTCCAAGCTTGAACACTTAAAAACAAATTAAGTAATTAATTAATTACTTCCCCCAGCGGTTATATGTTTCAATTCCAAATGGACTGTTAAAGATTGAAAACTTACATTTTTGAAAATGTAACATATTACCTTATCAGAAGGTTTGAATGGATTTCCTTGTCCGCTTATTCCTCCGCTGATACTAAATCCAAGACCTGGATTCTTTTCTATCCTTACACAAAACTATATATAAAAGACACAAAGTGATGAATGCATCCTTGCATTATATTAGTAATAAAAATGTGTGCTCCACTGATTATTTTGCTGTAATTACTGTTACTTTAGTAAGACTGATCTTGGTGACTTTTATTAATTACTTAAGAAAATGGTTTCTTAGTGTAATACTCTGCATTGCTATATATAATAAGCTGCTCAAAAAAATAAAGGGAACACTGAAATAAGACATCCTAGATCTGAATGAATGAAATATTCGTATTAATTACTTTGTTCATTACATAGTTGAATGTGCTGACAACAAAATCACACAAAAAGCAATGGAAATCAAATGTAAGCAACCCCTGGAGGTCTGGATGTGGAGTTACACTCAAAAATTAAAGTGGAAAAGAACACTACAGGCTGATCCAACGTTGATGTAATGTCCTTAAAACAAGTCAAAATGAGGCTCAGTAGTGTGTGTGGCCTCCACGTGCCTGTATGACCTCCCTACAACGCCTGGGCATGCTCCTGATGAGGTGGTGGATGGTCTCCTGAGGGATCTCCTCCCACACCTGGACTAAAGCATCCCCCAACTCCTGGACAGTCTGTGGTGCAACGTGGCGTTGGTGGATGGAGCGAGACATGATGTCCCAGATGTGCTCAATTGGATTCAGGTCTGGGGAACGGGCGGGCCAGTCCATAGCATCAATGCCTTCGTCTTGCAGGAACTGCTGGCACACTCCAGTCACATGAGGTCTAGCATTGTCTTGCATTAGGAGGAACCCAGGGCCAACCGCACCAGCATATGGTCTCACAAGGGGTCTGAGGATCTCATCTCGGTACCTAATGGCAGTCAGGCTACCTCTGGCGAGCACATGGAGGGCTGTGCAGCCCCCTAAAGAAATGCCACCCCACACCATTACTGACCCACTGCCAAACCGGTCATGCTGGAGGATGTTGCAGGCAGCAGAACGTTCTCCATGGCGTCTCCAGACCCTGTCACGTCTATCACATGTGCTCAGTGTGAACCTGCTTTCATCTGTGAAGAGCACAGGGTGCCAGTGGCGAAGTTGCCAATCTTGTGTTCTCTGGCAAATGCCAAACGTCCTGCACGGTGTTGGGCTGTAAGCACAACCCCCACCTGTGGACGTCGGGCCCTCATACCACCCTCATGGAGTCTGTTTCTGACCGTTTGAGCAGCCACACACACATTTGTGGCCCACTGGAGGTCATTTTGCAGGGCTCTGGCAGTGCTCCTCCTGTCCCTCCTTGCACAAAGGTGGAGGTAGCGGTCCTGCTGCTGGGTTGTTGCCCTCCTACGGCCTCCTCCACGTCTCCTGATGTACTGACCTGTCTCCTGGTAGCGCCTCCATGCTCTGGACACTACGCTGACAGACACAGCAAACCTTCTTGCCACATCTCGCATTGATGTGCCATCCTGGATGAGCTGCACTACCTGAGCCACTTGTGTGGGTTGTAGACTCCGTCTCATGCTACCACTAGAGTGGAAGCACCGCCAGCATTCAAAAGTGACCAAACCATCAGCCAGAAAGCATAGGAACTGAGAAGTGGTCTGTGGTCACCACCTGCAGATCCACTCCTTTATTGGGGATGTCTTGCTAACTGCCTATGCTTTCCGCCTGTTGTCTATTCCATGTGCACAACAGCATGTGAAATTGATTGTCAATCAGTGTTGCTACCTAAGTGGACAGTTTGATTTCACAGAAGTGTGATTGACTTGGACTTACATTGTGTTGTTTCAGTGTTCCCTTTATTTTTTTGAGCAGTGTATATTTCTTCATCCTTATTGGTTTAATGAAAGCTAGAAACATGATATATGGTACAGAAATACTGAAATCTTAGACATCAGGAGCAAGGGATGTGCAAAACTCAGCATTCCTGAGAACTCTGGAACATTCCTCTTCCCTAACGAAGCATTTCAAAACCTCTTCCTGGGCCATGCTCTTTTGAGGTTCAGCAATTTCCAGAAAAAAATCCTCTGAACCGGCAGGAGTTCAGGGTATCCTGGTTTGGAGGATTTACTTCTGGAACCTGTCAAATCCTCCCAGAATGCAAAGTCTGGGAGGCAGTTTGACATGGTCTGGAGAGGGAACAGAATATTCTAGGTTCTGAATCAGTGAGTTTTGTACATTCCTGTCAGAAGCCGTGCTTGCACACTGTTCAGTGCTAACCTTTGATTTATTAAAATTACATATCTGATTTAAACTTAAGTAACTTTTAAAAACTTCAACATCGATACACACATGGAACTAGATAAAATTTAGTTTTTTGTTTCTTTGCTGACAAGCTGAAAAAAAGGCTAAACGTCTCCATACCCAAATGATGCGTTATAATTTGTCTTGTTGCTGTTGTTGTTAAAGAAAGCTAAACAGAGGTTGCTTCCTCAACCAGACCCTTAGTGTGCAACGACTGCAGTGTGATATGATACAATTTCAACCTTCCCTCAAATCCTCTTACAACTTTTACCCACATGCTCACCTGTTCTGGATAACCATCCATACTCCTCTGCCCTTTAGTTTGGATGACACACCTCCCTGCTTGTGGTGCCCGAGAGCTCTGAGAAGGGATCTGTATTGGCAACGGTGGCTGATACTGCTGGACTGTTACTTTGTTCATGTTTCCCTCGTATTGCTGCTCTCGGCTACGGTGCTGTAGACTTTGCGATCCCATCAGAGTCTGGATATGGCTACCTGCCTGTGTATAATATCAATCCAATAGACCAGTAATTTATACAATGACAAAAAGCAATACATAAAACTTTTATACTAAAACAAACCTTATGATAGTCTTCAAAGGTCAAGTGTTAATTCTAGCTGCAAACAGCTATAATTAAAAATAGTGTCATGCATTTATTCATTTAAAAATCCTTCAACTACACTTGAAACTAAATGAGCAGAGAATCACAAAATGGAAGCACTGCTTTTATTACTTATGTACTGTGCTCAACTTTTTAAAAATAACGTGTATTCCTATTTTTATTGTCGTCCCATATAAATGTTAGTGCCATATAACTTTATCTAATTTAAATAATTAGTTCATTCAAAATAAGAGGATCCAATTACTATTTAAGATTCTGTTTACAATCTATTAGCTTAAACTCACTGGAATTTCCCAAATTTGAATGTAACTTTGGGGATTCTGGTTGGTTTGGAAATGGATATTTCTGTTTTCTTTAAATGGTATATGTCAGTAGGTAAATCCAAGGTTTGAGTACAGACTTACATGGATCAGTATTACATTTGAACTGAGCCAATGTGTAGATGTGCTGCTAATTGTAGTTTTTCACATATGAAAAAAACAGCAAAATGAAACATAGGTTTCAAACTCGGCATTACCTACAATTTACAGTAATGTATTAAAAATAGAATCATGTCACAGGTGTCAAATGAACTACAACTTTAAACACATTTATTGTAGTTTGAGTCACTGAACAAGTTGGACATCTAAGTCAGTTTAAATTGAGAAGCTGCTACTAAATATGTTCCTATCCCAACTATAATAAGCAGGTTAACACTGAGCAATATAGCAAAATTTGACCATTAAAATTCCACCCAATTATATTTACTACCAAGTTTCAGTGACTTCATTTGGGCTGGGAGAAAAAGACCACACATATATATTAAACATCTTCAGCAGGAGTACAATTATTATTTTGTTAGAACAATAACTTTCATATTTCAGTATAATCCAGACAGTTGCATAGGAAAGATCATCCCAATGATACTAGGAATTAAGAACAAACACTACTATGTGACTATACAGGTAGTCCTCACTTACCGACTACAATTGGGATCAGCAACTCCATCGCTAAGCAATGCGGTCATAAACTGAAACATGTGACCGTGCCTGACTTGCGACGTCAGTTCCGGCTGTGGTTGTTAAGTGCAATGTCATGTGACCGCGACTTGCGACTTCCTGCTGGCTTCCCCATTGACAGCTGTGAAGGTCGCAAATGGCGATCACATGACTGCGGGATGCTGCGACCGTTGTAAATGTGCACTGGTTGCCAAGCGCCCGAATCATGATAACATGACTGCGGAGACGCTGCAACGGCCACAAGTTCGAGGACCAGTCATAACTCTACATTTTCAGCACAATTCTAACTTCGAACAGTCGCTGAACGAGCAGTCAGTAAGTGAGGAGTACCTGTATATCACGAATATCAATGAGATTAGGAACATTTTACTTTTCATGAATTATGTCCTACAATATTCATTTACATTATTCATATATGGTTCTGCAAGTTTGAAAACCAGGATTTAATATAGATAATTCATAATATATATAATTATTTACATGAAATCCTGATTTTAAAACTTGTAGGACCATATATGAATAACATAAATTCTGGAAGATACCTGTTTTTAACATTTGGCCTATATTTGAATCACTAGGAATTTTTTTTTTTTGTTATGCATTTTAATAGTTTAACTTTTAAAAAACAGTTTGAAGTCAGATGATTTGCACATTTGAAATCTTCAGATAATAAAGCAGAAATAAGATACTCAAGGTCAAATGAAATGAGAGATTAGCTCTGCTAAAATTGCATGCTAAAAAAACTATCATCTGACACTGATAGATAAATAATTGTTTTAATTCATTTTCTCATCGATTTTAATATATTTTGTTTTGCAAACCTTTATATTATTGTAACTTAGGGATCCATGACAGAATCTACTGTATAAATGAGCTAAAACCCTTTTTTCCCCAGAAAAACAAAGTGAATTAGTCTGATTGAGACAATAATCTGTATTGTTTCCACTGATCTTCTTTGTATTTTCTATATTCTCCTAACATCTTCTATAAAGTTAATCAGTGCAAGCTTGCACTATTTTATTGACAGCACATTTCAAATTATTCTCAAATAGTATAATGAATAATATAAGTTAAATAAATTATGTCATGGGACTAATAAATTAGTAAACAGCATAAATAAAAATGCAAATGCCAATAGTCATGGTTATGACTGGTTATGAAATTAGAAAAGGATGAAACAAATTGTGAGCTTTCTTTCCAAACCCCTTTCTTTAAATGTACTTTCCCATTTCACATATATACATAGGAATATATATTAGATCAGGCCAAGATCCATCATCCTCCAGTATTTTTTTCCCACAGTGCCAAAGCATTCCTTGCAAGCAGGAAATGGAAATTACCTCTCTCCTGTCATTGGTCTCTTGCAACTGCTATTTGGAGGTATGCTACTCCTAATCTGGAGGTAACATGAATGGTCCTTGACAGATGTATCCTCCAACAATTTATCCAATGTCCTCTTCAAGCCACCTAAGTTAGTGCCATCATATTGCTTTGTGGTAACAAATTCCATAGGTTCAGCTTAGCTACAGTATGGCTATTGTATCAGAATTATGATCAATGCTAAAAAAATTAATTTGGGCTCATTCACCAATTTTGAATTCTAGTTTCAAACCATGGTCAACATGGAATTATCATAAGTGACAATATAATATTTAACCATGTTTAAATCCAATTGAAAAATGTGCAGTGGAGAAAACTCGTAACACTATGGTCAGTTCCTAGACTCCTATCTATAGCTTTGAGATTGCTAGCAAGTATCAGATTTGGTCTTGTTTATTTATATTATTTCAGCATTGTTTGTGATATATGTTACCTTTTTAGTAACAGTTTCTGGTGGTACATCTCGCCTTCCAAGGGGATATGGATTCCATTGGTTGCCAGCAGAAATATCTTCCTGTCCATTGTCTAGAATGCTGCTTTGTTGTGATGGGGTCTATTTTTAAAATGTTGATACATTATTTAGTCAGAATAATACAAATACCTCTTTTTGTTTTACTTGTTATCAATTACTTTATAATTGTATAATCACAATGCATATCTTGCAGTTTATTAATGCACACACACACACACACAAACACACACACACAAATACATATACATATAGATACATACATACATACATACATACATACATACATACATACATACATATTAAAAATAATATATTTTTCTAGATAGTTGAAAAATTGGATAAGGACCTTAACACACTTCTGAAGTATACAGAGAAGCTTCCAATGTCAGTACATCAGTATATCTACTGTACAAATACAGTTAAGATGCACGGCTTGGTTTCTGTTTCTAGATACTTTATGACAGGCATTCGTACTATCAGAATGGAAAAAAAATAATCAAATTCTCTCTCCCACCCCAAATTTAATATCAGTATGGAACTGTAATTAATTATTGCAAGAATCATACTTAACAATATAGTCTTTGCTATCCCATATTAACTTTTATTTTATAAATATGAAAGGACTGGTTTAGTTAGAGGAAGAGATTAAAAAAAGAGATTATATGATAGCCATTATGATAGGTGAATCATTTCTGGATTTAAAGACCGAGTAACTAATTTTAGGTGCACCAAGGAAACAACTATCTTGCAGGACCATAATACTGTAACTCTAAGATGGTATAATGGCTCCTAATGTCCAGAGAATAAAAACATTTGGAGTCAGATATACAGGTGCTTTTACTGCAGTTGTCTGTATGGAAATATAATGTTCAGAATAATAAAATAATCATAGGAAGAAATAAACATATGTTCCAGATTAAAAAGACTAAAAGAGCTAAATGAACTTTGCCAGAGTCAAACTTTTTTTTGCAGCAGATTTTTATATATCAGAAAAAAGTGCCTCAGGCACTCTTTGTAAAACATTTAATTAAGAAACTCTATGGAGGTAGAGACTGCCAACCACAGGATGCTTTGTTCAAGCTAATGCACATTGTGTAACACTTTTTCTGAATGCCTTGTACAGCCCTAAAAAATATTAGGAAAACCTATCCATACAGCATGAGGTTTTTTTTTCCTATCTTTCTTTTCATCTTCATTAGAGATTTTTACATGGAGACTTGATCACCACTTTATTAAGTGAACCTTTTAATCAAGGAATGTCCAATTCACAGGAAGATCAACTGACTGAAATTAATGATTAGCTTAAACTCCTCAAAGTATTATCAAAACATCTTATTATGCATATTTTGATTGCTTGTAAAGAAGCAATCAAATGCTGTTTAATGACACACTCATTTCCTTTTTTTAGTTATAAATAATCTTGGCATTATCAGCCCTACTTGGCAGAGGCAAAAAAAAAGAGAGAATACACATCTTTTATGCTTTAAAGTTGGGGACAAGGAATCATGGTTAATGTATTTAGGTAAAATCCTGTAAAAAAAAAGGTAAAGGTTCCCCCCGGACATTTGTGCAGTCGTGTCCGACTCTAGGGGCCGGTGCTCATCTCCGTTTGTTAGCCAAAGAGCCAGCATTGTCCGAAGACGCTTCCACGGTCACGTGGCCAGCATGACATGCGCGGAATGCTGTTACCTAGCCACTGAAGTGGTACCTATTCATCTACTTGCATTTGCATGCTTTCAAATTGCTAGGTTGGCAAGAGCTGGGGCTAGTGTGGGAGCTCACTCCGTCATGCGGGACTAGGGATTCGAACCTCTGAACTTGCGATCTTCCGATCGACAAGCCTGGCGTCTTACCCGCTGAGCCCCCCCCCCCCTATTTATAGGAATACCTAGCCTCAATTTCAGTTTGAGGGGGTAAACAAGAGCTTGCAGTGGGGTGCAAATATTCTATTTGCACTGTATTCATACATATCATGGTCTTAGTTAAAATTGGGTTAATATTTTTCATAAACAGGAGAGAATCAGACTAAGATCTCAGAATCACATTATATGAAAACTACACAAAACTGCAATTTAAGCAAGAATTCATTAGTTATTCTAATTTCCAGTTCATATATAGAAATGCAAAATCAGCTAAATGATACAAAAAAGATATATATATCAGTGGGGAAATCAAAGTATTGATACTTATGACAAATTTATATATTTTTTGCAGCAAGTTATACGCTATTGGCTTTGATGTGTCAGATTATGACAAATCGCAACACTAAAGCTAGACTGGTTATTGATTACTTATTTCAATGGCACAACCCACTAGCCCATTTCAGCAAAACCCAACACTATTC
This sequence comes from Charina bottae, assembly GCA_023362775.1. Classification (NCBI taxonomy): domain Eukaryota; kingdom Metazoa; phylum Chordata; class Lepidosauria; order Squamata; family Charinaidae; genus Charina; species Charina bottae. The sequence continues at coordinate 44,659,452 of JALMGJ010000003.1, forward strand.
AATACACCGAGAAAACGAAGATATGCCTGCTCACAACAGGCATTTTTAAACAACTGTTAAAAAAAATATTGGAAATAAAATGAAAGCAGATTACTAGTGTTGCTAATTATAGAAAACATACAGAGAGGCATCAGCATCATAGGTATCTGCAGTGATGCGAAGTGGGTAAGGGACAAAATGTGCATTGTGATATCATGATGCAAATCCCATTACTTGTGTACTTGTGTTCAGTGTCAGGACACAAGTATGAAAGAGTACTTTACAATTTGGATCCATTAATTCATATCCTCTATTCAGAGCCATTCCTTGTCGACTTGTGTACACTTTAACATGTTAAAAACATTCTGAATCTTATAATATCTTTTGGAATACCACTTACATAATCATTAAAGGAGCCTATTTGTTTGTGGTCAAGAAATTGAATGGATGAATTTGAGCTTCATTCAGAACAATTTTGTAAAATGTTGTGGGACATATCCTGTCTGGATTTTTAAAAACATCTGGGTTTAGATACAACATATAGGTAACTCTACAGCAGTCAACATAAAGAAACACAAATACAATAAAATATGTGAGCAGGACATACATCTGACATTTCTCTTGAGTTAAGATTGTAAACTAGTCTTAATCAGGCCACAGAAAGCAGTATCTGTAGACTCTGATTCCTGTAATGCCATCTTAAATTAAAACAGTTTGTGATTAACTTTCGGCAATGTTAGATAGCTGCAGTATATCATACTAATGCCACTGACATCCCTAAGCATCAACAACATGAAACATAATTCTCAGATCTTTCTGGTTACCATATGGGGTACATCAGTCTGCAAGAGAAGAGCAGAAAGCAGCATGACAGAGATGTGGTGAGCCAAATCACTTGGAGAAGCAAAGAGGTTACATAGGCAAATTATGTTTAACTTTGCTTTTTAGATTGCTTTTGGGACACAAGCATGAATAATAGAAATGAGCTAAAAAGGAAGAGGAGTATGGAAGAGTATTTATTATGTGACGTTTGATATATGCAAGCTATCTCATACTTACTTTCGGTAGAGGTAGCTCTTGATGCATTTGGTTTTCAAATTTAGATTTAGTCTGCAAGTTTAATGTCATGCTTCTGCCCGCATGCATTGCTGACAAACCTCCAGAGCGCAGCATGCCAAGGTTAACAGTGTTGTGTTTATAAGCAGCCGTCTGAGTAGAGGAAATAACAACCACGTGACAAGATATGAACACACATGCTTATTCAGAAAAAATATTGCACATATATGATTTTCACATAGTCTCAATTAAAGCAAACAAACAATACCAAGAAATAAGGAGCTTATTTATGCATGCACTGTGAGACAGAAGCACGGAGAGTGCTAGTTGTACATAAAATGGTTACCATAAAAAGACACTGACAAAAAAAGCAAACAAGATCTACCTTCATACCAATGGCTTCTAAATCATGGTTAATATACCACAACCAGTTAACTTTGTGGAAAAGGAAACATTGATAAATAAATTGGGAAGAACATACAGAAGAATTCTGCCCTATCAAGAGCATTTTGAGAAAGAAAAGCGTTTTGAACTATCAAATTTGGGGAAAGAAAAAAAACGTTTAAAAAGTCAAATAAAATGATACTTGATTGTGGATGAGCTAAACCATACCAAAGCATGATGTGGCTCAATATTTGAATCTTTCACAACTAGCGTATTAGTTGGTAAATGTCAGCAATCCCAAGAGGTGAATTTCACACAGAACACAAAACAACATTCATTAAACTCTTCCATGAAAGGCTGTGTCTTAAAATTGATTTTATACAACATACTGCTATATATTGGAATGTAGAGTATATTATTCCTATGTCAATTATGATGAATACACACTGGCAAAAGATTGTGCATTATATACTATAAAAAGGTAAAGGTTCCCCCCGCACATTTGTGCAGTCGTGTCCGACTCTAGGGGCCGGTGCGCATCTCCGTTTGTTAGCCGAAGAACCAGCGTCGTCCGAAGACGCTTCCGCGGTCATGTGGCCAGCATGACACATGCGGAACGCTGTTACCTACCCACCGAAGTGGTACCTATTCATCTACTTGCATTTGCATGCTTTCGAATTGTTAGGTTGGCAAGAGCTGAGGCTAGTGCAGGAGCTCACTCCGTCACTCAGGGCTAGGGATTCGAACCTCTGAACTTGCGATCTTCCGATCGACAAGCCTGGCATCTTACCCGCTGAGCCACCACGCCCCCTATTATATACTATATACAATCTAATTTAGAAAAAGTACAGAGATCCTGACTTTATTCCCATTAGGTCCCCAAACAGACTAGGCTGATTTAGCATATCCCTATACTAAATAGTAATAAATAGAAATGCTGACACCCACATATAAAGAGAATTCTTGTCTAGACAGCTAAAAAACTATCATGTTCTAATGTTACCTTAGTGTATACTTAAAAGCATGCCTAATAGGATTGAGGGGAAAAGGTGATTTGGAACACGTGGAGGTGCTCATCTAACATGTATTGGCAGCTCTTTAAAGAAGCTGCCTCTTTCCTGGGCGACCACACAATCCCAGTAGCCAGGGCAACTGGTAGCCAACGCAGCTCAAGGAGCAGCTGGAGTCTCGTGGGCATAGTGCGGCATGCCTATCTCTGCCTGCACTGCTACATTCTGGACCAGCTGTAAGCTTCCAAGTGGTATTTATTTATTTAAAGTATTTATAGGCAGCCCCATGCAGAGCACTTTGGACTAGTCTATTTGTGAGGTGATTAAGGCATGACTATCCAAAGGGTCTCCCAATCCAGGAATGGGTGCAACTGGTGCACTAGATGAATCTGTGCCAAGGCCCTCTTGGCTACAGCTGCCACCTACTCTTTGACCAGGAACTGCAAATTCAAAAAGGTGCACAGATTGAGCACTAGTCTCCAAGGGAGATGTGCAACCCCATCTAAGACTAAAGATAGAACTGAGGACGGGGGTGCATATATCCACAGCCACTTGGTCTTGTCAGGATGGAGTTTGAGTCTATTCCTCCCCGACCCGCCAGCCTCCAGACCAGAGCTTTCCAAACTGTGTGTCGCGACACAAAAGTGTGTCGCCACACCACCCGGAAGCGGCGCCGTGCGTGTGCACGGCGGCCGCGGCGCGGCTTCCGCGTTTTAGCGGAGGCTGCCGCCGCTGCCGCCACCACCGTGCATGTGCGCGCCGCCGCCCCCCCGCGCCGCCCCCGTGCACGCCGCCGCACGCCCCCCCACGCCGCTGCTGGTGTGTCGCCAGTGGCGGCACTTTGGAAAGCCCTGCTCCAGACACTGACACAGGACGAGAGCATCACATAGAATGTTATAAGCCAATTTAAAACATTACTAAAGTCCTTCTCTCTAATGTCATATTTAGATAGTATCTCTTCTTCTTAAAAGAAATACAAATGCCAAATTATATTCATTCATACATACTTTAAAAGAAAAATAAAATAACTAACTAAAGATTTATGTTCACAGCTTGCTAGAACCAATTCTTGCTTTTCTTTTCCCTAGCATCCACATTTAGGGTTGGCAGTCAACCTTAGATCTAACCGTTCTAGCAATATATAGCAGAAAAAAGACAAGAAATAAGATTTTTCTTTCTTTCTGCCTTCTGAGCTCTCTTCCTGTGTTCTCCTAACGAATGCACTTATTCCAGGGACTAGAAAATGAGCACTGTTGTTCAGAATGATGATTCATTGCAGCACTTTTTTTTTGAGAATCTACTTTGAATTACAGTATAATTATTCTAGTATTAATCTCCCCGTCTCCCTTGCTCCTATATGAGGTTGCAATTAATTTGAGCATAGGAAAATAACTTCGTTATTTGACCGATTCATACTGGCACTCAGAATTTGTGGATTAAAATTTTAGCCTGTTACTTAAGCACAGAAGTTTCTTAAAAAAAAAATGGGACCACGAGCCTTCAGGCAAGCATTGTGGAAAACAAATTTGATGAAAAATATAAATCATAGAGCCATTATCCAAAGCTTTTTGTGATGAGGTGACATATGTTCATATGGAGCTTCCCATCTCAGAGGGACGCTGTTTTATCAAAAGATACAACTCCACATGTGCAACCTTATTGTCCATAAAAAATATGAATGGTATGTGTGATCATGAAATATTTGCTTATCAGATATGTATAAGCTAGGATATTTCCAAAAGGATAAGTCTCTGGTTTCATAAAGTATCCTGCCATACAAAAATTCCATTTCCATAATTTTAATTCTTTGTTGATGTAACGGGCAGAAGAAATAACCTTGAGGAACAAGAGGAAGAGCTGCAACCAAGACAATAGTCAGATAAAAGAAATCTGAGTATGGGAAAAATTATAAGCTGAATAAGTGTCTCAGACAAGACCCTCCCTATTTCTCACAAAGATAAAGGAAGGGAGGGGGGAAGCGCATTCAGACTTGTAAGATTCTGTTACTATAATATTATAAAAGTAATATTAGCATGCATTACTGGTTTCTTAGTCTGGTCTGTCTTGAAGGGCTGACAGTCTCCTACTGCTGCATTCATTAGGGGTGGGCAGCTAACAAGATCAGCATAAAATAAAAAGCAACTCCCTCAAAAATAAGCCCACCCATAATATGGACAAAATTGCCCTCAAAATAATAATCAGAAACTATATGAAGTTATGTGCCTGCAAATCTTCGTTCATACCATACCTTTCCAACCTTCCAACCTTCGTTCACACCATACCTTGGATGGTGGATGGAGCAGAAAGGATCTCCATAGGGAGGGAATTCAAAAGTATGGGAGCAGCAAGTGAATATGCCCACTTCTGAGGTCCCATCAGATGACAATCTCATATAGGTGGGACTTGGAAGGACTTTACTATTCAGTCTAATCAGACAGGCAGATGAATACAGAAGGTGGTTCCTTAGAAACTTGGTCTGGAGCCATGTAAGGTCTTAAAGGTGACAACCAGTACCTTGAATTGCACCTGGAAACCAACTGGTAGCCAATGCAGCTCCTAAAGCAGTGGAGTCAGCCAAATATATTAGGATGTCCATCCCTGCTTGGGTTGCTGCATTTTGTATCAGCTGTAGCTTTCGAAGGGCAGCCCCACGTAGAGCACATGATAATAATCTTAGTGAGAGGTGACTATGGCATGAGTGACTGTTTATTTATGTGCTTATATATTCTCCTGTCAGTTCTCTGCTCCTATTCACTCACATTCAAAACTTCCCTGCCAAAAGTTCCAGCTGTGTGTTAATTGTAGAAACATGCATTTATAATCCTGAATGGAAAAGTGAAGGTGAAGGGAGACAGTTTGAACTTTGTAACTTTCATGTTAAAGTTCTCTACTTCCAAACTTTTAATCACCAATCACCAATCATCAATACTTCACAAAGTATCTTTACTTCATTTTCTACATCTAATTTACTACTGTCCAATACGGCTATTCCAATGATGATGATGATGATGATAAAACCACTTTGATTAAATGTTTAATAAGGCCCTAAAACACCTTCAACTAGATTAAACCCATGTAGTTTTCATTTCCTGATGATTTAGCACTGAAATTACAAATAAAAAATGTTATAATTCTGCACTCATAGGACTCTACCAATCAACAGTGTATATTTGTTTTGTCCATGAAAACTAGCATGCTGGGGAGAAAAGATGAGCCAAAATTTCTGTGATATACTTGCTTTCCACATATGCAGTAATGAAGTACTAAAAAGATTGTATCAGTTGTTATAACTGAATGGTTAATTTAACTCTCACTGAATCACAGCTGAACTGTGAACTGCTTCCAGACACTCACTCCATTTCTTGTTTCGTTATGCTTATTCAAACATGCAAAATGCAGTAACAGACTCTGAGATATATTCTGTGATTAAAGGTAAAGGTTCCCCCGCACAGTCGTGTCCGACTCTAGGGGTCGGTGCTCATCTCCGTTTGTTAGCTGAAGAGCCAGAGTTGTCCGAAGACGCTTCCACGGTCATGTGGCCGGCATGACGCGGGTGGGACGCTGTTACCATCCCACCGAAGTGGTACCTATTTATCTACTTGCATTTGCATGATTTCGAATTGCTTAGTTGGCAAGAGCTGGGGCTAGTGTGGGAGCTCACTCCGTCACGCGGGGCTAGGGTCTCAAACCTCCGAACTTGCGACCTTCCGATCGACAAGCCTGGCATCTTAACCGCTGAGCCATCACGCCCCCTTCATTCTGTGATTAGGACAACAGTAATTTTGTGACAGGGAATTTGAGCATAAGGACTATGGATTTCATATTTTCCAAAATAATTGAAATATTTTTGCTAGCCTATTTGTTTATCTCAAGTTTGCACTTCTTTTACAAGTATCTACAGGGATAAAATTCTTCATATTGAACCTGTAATCAAGGCAACCTAGATGAAGAAAGAACAGTATATAGTAGAGAAAATAAATAAGAAAAATTCAGGGCTTTAAAAGGCTGATGAAAAAAATGTCTGGGAAAGTTTATGAAAGAGATAGGTCTTTCAACAAATCCAAAGTAATTAAATCAAAGTAACTAAAATGTACACATTTAGTGTAGTTATCTCATTCTTTTAAACATTTTTTTACACTTTAGCTACAAAATGCAATTTGAGGCAAAAAACAGTTCTGCAATTCATTTCCTTCAAAGTGCTTTCAGTGTAGTTCTCTAAGAACTTCCTGAGATATTCTCTTTTCTTATACACAATTATAAAGTTATAATTTCAGGTGGAAAATGGTCTTTTTAATCCTTTCCTTTCAAACCATTATCCTACTGAAAACTGCTTTTCTCAACTGCTTTTACACTCAGTGGATAAAAAGATCTAAGTGGCTGTATTTTGCATGGAAAACGTAGGCCTGGGAATAACATGCTTCACGATGAAAACAGCATAAGGGGAAAGACGTAGGGATATCTTTTCCTGCAAGTCTTCTGCTGAAATTCACATCCGATTCAGGTTGAGTCAGAGAAAATCCTGAAACTGTATGTAATGCACTGCATTACTTCTAAATTATGTCTGGTTATTTCAGTTGCTGTAAAGCATTTTACTCAAAGAGTAAACACCGACATCTTATTATGGCTCAAAATAATACAATGGATAGTAATTACTTCTACCTACTGCAAAAACACTTATGTCCATTGAATTAATCTGTACATTTACCAGATAATAGTTGTTACTTAAGAGCATCTTTCTAATGGACATTGGGGATGTAACTCAGAGTTACCCCACCTGGAGTTTTTCACTTAGGTAGAGTTTCTAAATATACTTAGATATAAAGTAAACTTAAATCAGTTAATTTACTTCCAAATAAATTGCTTTAAGGCTTAGGTATCAGAACATAAAAATGTAATTAATTCCTTTAATTCATGTTCTGTAATGGATAAGAAAACCAACAAATTAATCTGCCATGACTGAATGGCACACCTATCACTGTGCACACACAAGAGAGCCTTATTCATAACACAGAGAAAACTCAGTACTTCTAGTGGATGCCTCTGGATGTCCTTCAGAATTTTGGACTGTGCCTATTCAGTGAAGGTCTTTCTGGGACATACAGGTAGTCCTCGAATTACGACCAGTCATTTAGCAACTGTTCAAATTTATGACAGTGCTGAAAAAGGTGACTTGCAACCAGCCCTCACACTTATGACAGTCACAGTGTCCCTGCAGTCATGGGATCAAAATTCAGGTGCTTGGCAATTGGCATGTTTTTATGATGGTTGCAGCATCCGGGGGTCACATGATCGCCAATTGCGACCTTCCCAGACGGCTTCCAATAATCAAAGTTAATGGGGGAAGCCAGATTCACTTAACGACCATGTGCTTCATTTAACGACCACAGCAAAAAGGTCGTAAATTTGGGTGTGACTCACTTAACTACCGCCTCACTTAGCGATGGAATTTCCAGTCCCAATTGTGGTCGTAAGTTGAGGATTGACCTGTAGGTCTTCCATCATTTTTGTTGTGGAATTAATCTTTTAATTTTCTCTTTATAATGTAAAAAAAAAAAGTAGAACATAAATATAGCCTCAGTTTAGTAGTGTCTTGATAAATAGTTTAACTTAAAAAACAAATAACCATCATTGATGCTAACACTATTTGAAGTATTTTTTTTTAAAAAAAACATTACATGAGTGAAGTTTTTCTCATTTCTCATTCAAGGACTCCCGAAATTTATTCACACTTATCTATCTTAACAGACATATGCTTATAATATTACCAGATAGCATATTAATCACTGCAAACAGAAACTTTCAATCGGTAAAAATATAAAAACTCAAGGCATTAATTACAGAGAAATGCCAGACATACCCTGTCTAACCTTCTAGCTTCTATATGTCTAAGTAGCTGTTGTCTCCAGTCAGCAGGCATTTTACCACAGCTCTCATTTCCCTTCACAGGGGTAGGCCTTGTCTTTAAATCAGGGTTATCTGACGGCTTCTCACCATAGTTACTCAAGTTATAGTCGGATGGTATTTTTTCCAATAGAGCTGCCATTGTAGGCCTAGCTGAAACTGGCCTGGTTTGGGAGGTACCATAACTCTCTGTACTGTAGCTTCTTGCAGACAAAGGCCTCCTTTGTGTTAAGTTTTTAACTGGAAAGCTTCCAGACTGGGTTTTCACTTCTTGATATGAAGGGTGTTCATCTTCATACCTGCCATTTCTTTTGAGAAACTGGGATTCAGACACTGAAATGCTGCTTTGGCGTTCCATAGCTCCTCTATACTGATGTCTGTTATACCTATCACTTTGTGGCATTTCATGTGGTTCACTGACTCTTCTATACATGGACATTTCGGTGGAACTAGCCAATGAATCTGCTCTTCTTAAAAATCCAGCCCTTGATCCCTGACTTGACAACTGAGTATTGACAGTCTCTTCATTAACAGAAGGCTGTGAGAAGGAAAACATGTGTTCCATGGGTGGATATCCTTGATAGGCTCTTGGACTAACCAAATCCTTAGAGACATTTTTTGTCTGTTGGGGAATGTATTCTGGAGTATGTTGGAAAGATGGTGGTAGTCTCTTTTCAGCTTTCACTTCTACTGATCCTTGAGGATTAAAACTTTGGTCAAATTGGTATACCTTTTTAGTCACAGAGGGCTTTTGCTGCTGCTGGACCTTTACACTTCCATAGGTCAGCTCATCATCAAGCATTGGTACAGACTGGCTACGAGACATACTAGACATCCCATGTTCTGGCCCCAACATTTTATTTTGTCTGTCATGTATCCCTGCATTATCAGTAGTAGCTGCATAGTTCTCTAGTGGTATGTTATAAACTTTATACGCACCAATATCTATCTCATCTATACTTTGTGATTTCTTAAATCTACTTGTTTTTAAATCTCTCATCATTGGAGAAAGCCTCTCTGTACTTTTACTGATGGAAATAATATTTTTAGAAAGCTCTGGGCGACAGTGAATGTGTGAAAAGACATTGCTGAGACTTCTATTAGTATTGGAATCATGATACTCCCACGGTGTTCCTGGAGAGAAAGTACTAGATATTTCAGGAGAGTCTTTAACAAGGTCTTTCCTTTCAGGTAAAGGGCTGGTAGTAGGGGTGCTCTCCAGCTTAGAAGGAAAAGCTGTCCTATCTTCAAAGGGGCTAGGTGTTCTTGTCCAGTTCTGCCAAGGGTTTGATGGAGGCACTTCTGATTCAGGGGTGTTTCGGATAGTGGGCTGTTCAAGTTCTAGGGGAATACCAACTATCCTGTCTTGCCTAATTAAAGGCCTGCGTCCATGAGCAGATGTGCTTCTTGACTTAGAGCTTAAGAGGGGGTTAGTGCTAGGATTCTCCACTGTGTTCTCCTCTGCCACAAATCCTGTATTATCATAGTGAGAGCTGTCATTCCAACTGTCAGCAAAGGTGTCACTCATTGGACGCCTATCATTATGTTGCTGTAAACTTCCTGCTGGAGCAGACTCCCGCTGACTGAGTAATGGCTTGGTCTCGAGAGGTTGGGGGAAAGATTGGACAAGCCTGCAAGAAACAAATATTTAAAAAAACATGCATGAAAAAAGAAGCAATTACAGCAGAATAAAATGTTAACAGATACCGGACCATTATTGCATACATAGTTTAACCAACCTATTACAGAATGGAAAGTTTATCTTGGCTGGAGTGGAATAAGAAAATTGGTTGGGGACTTGGGCAACCTATTAATGCCAAAGATGATTTGTTTTAAATTCTACAAGAAACAAAATATTGTACAAGCAGAACAGACAAATTTTGTGAACAATGAGGCCAATGAAGCACTTCTAAGCCATACTGATGTGCTTAGCTCTTTGCTTGTTATCAATTAAATCCACCTTGGAATGAATTGTTTCCCATCCAAATAGCAGAACTGGAGTGAAGGAGAAACTGGAGGGTAAGGGAGGGAGGGAGGGAGGGGGGAGGAGAGAGAGAGAAACGATAGAAAAGCAAAAAGAACTCTCTCTCTCTCTCTCTCTCTCTTCCTTCTTTCTTTCTTTCTTTCTTTCTTTCTTTCTTTCTTTCTTTCTTTCTTTCTTTCTTTCTTTCTTTCTCATACATCTAATTTCTTTGTAATAAATTCAGGAATACATTTATATCCTAATGGAACTTATCACATGGCATTGATCCTATAATCAATGTCAAAGCCTCTTTCAAAATGTAATCTACTATATCCCTGAAGGAATAAAGTTGCTCTGTAGTTAAACATGTGTATATTGACTGAGAAAATCTACATGACACATAATCACTACATCACCTTTTATGGCTTTCCTATTAATATTTCCAGTAGAAATAGACACCTGGGAATTTGGAAAGGTGTAACAAGTTTTGATTTTTTGATTCATTCATGAAGCATTAAAAAAGTTCTCAGTTCTGGATAGAAGATTCTCAGAAAAGACAAGAATCATGACTGGGCCCTGAGCATTTATACTCTGCACCTGGTTGAAATGATAATGAAGTCCACAAACCCATGCTTCCAAAGAGTTCTGCCAGTTTTTTTAAAAAAAGGATTCACTGGATTCTTTTTAGTTCCTTTTATTTAAGCTTTCTGGTTGGGATATATCCCTATAGTCAACTTAAAAAGGTTAAGGGACCCCCCGCACATTTGTGCAGTCGTGTCCGACTCTAGGGGCCGGTGCTCATCTCCGTTTGTTAGCCAAAGAGCCAGCGTTGTCCGAAGACGCTTCCACGGTCATGTGGCCGCATGACACGCGCGGAACGCTGTTACCTACCCACCGAAGTGGTACCTATTAATCTACTTGCATTTGCATGCTTTCGAATTGCTAGGTTGGCAAGAGCTGGGGCGAGTGCGGGAGCTCACTCCGCACGCAGGGCTAGGGATTCGAACCTCCGAACTTGCAATCTTCCGATCAACAAGCCTGGCGTCTTACCCGCTGAGCCACCACGCCCCATGTCAACTTGAGTCCTACTAAATAAACACACCTGTTACCCCACAATGAATTATTCACTGCATCTTTAGCTGTAGTCTGCAAAGATCCTATTTTAACATGAGCATTAGAAGACCCAGAAGAAGCTTGTGATGGGGAATAGTCTGAATAGGTGCCTGAAGAAACACTGTTATTCATGCAGTGAACTTTATCGGCTTCAGACTCATCGGTTGACTCTGGAAAATACAAAATAAATTGTTAATATGAAATTAAAAATTCAAGGAAGAATAAAAATTGAACAAATATATACAGTATACAAATGATATGCTATAATTAAACCCAGAAAAGTGATTTCCAATCCTCTTTTGTCCTGTTTAGCCACATGTCTGCCTCTGCCTGGGCTCCACATAAAAGACTAATGCAGTTACTCAACATTATCTTCTGCTTGATTTTCCATCTTCAGTCACACGGGACACTTGCAGACATGAGGGCATTATATCAATCAATTACTGCAGATTGCCTTACATAGGTGCATTAATGTACTATTGCCCTTTTACGTTTTGCTTCTCACAGTTACATGTATATTTTGTTAAAATAGCTATTTTTCTTTGATTAAAATATATTAATTATATTGATAGGAATAAATTATTTGTTTTGCTATTGAAAGATGCCTTTGCATCATTCCACACTATCCATGAGCTTAAGCAAATTGCAAAGGTCACAAACGGGATGGCCCAGGAACTTTGGTTGGAGATGGACCAGTTCTTTTTCTTCAGCTGAAGAAAGTACTGTAGCTATTACCAAGATATATTACTATACAATATCTTCTCATCTATAACTTCAATATGATCAAATGCTCATAATAATCTATGACTTCTGTGTTATGAAAAATGTTACACTTACACATAGTTTTGCAAGTATGCAACCACACTACCATAAGGTATTCAGGATCAGTTTGATGCTTTATAATCATATACTTAAATCATTTACCACAAAGCATTTCTGCTTCATTAGAGGTGATTAGAATTTTATTTTAAAAACAGAAATTAAAATTCTTGAGTCCAGAACAGAAGCCATTTGCATTCTGAATGGCAAAATTCCAATCATATCATGGTGGTATCTTTAAGTCTGGGATCCTTTTCGAAACAAAACATAATGTATTACCAAATGTAACTGGAAGTCCCAACATAATTCTAAAATGCTAAAACAGGCAATATTTGCAAAGAAATAACAGTACCGTTTTGCTGATTAAGTACACTCCCTTCAGAATTGTTCTGGTCAGTAGTGAAAAAGAGAACATGGTATAAAGAACAATACTAGTTCTGCATCTTTCTTCACCCATGATCTCCAGTTATGACACAGGAGTTCAGAAAAATCCAGTACCTTTTTTTTCTTTCCCTAAGAGAACAAGTTTAGGTTGATATAATGGTGCATCAGTCATTGAGGGGCGAAGTTCTCCTATCCTCATGTCATTCACAGGGTGTACAAAAGGATCCTGTAAATTGAAATAATATTGGAGAATTAAATATCATAAAGAGACCACCAAAGAATGGGAAATTAACAATCAACTTTGTCAAAAGCATACCAGTACAGTACTTTCAACGATAATAAATATTACAATGACAGACCTCTGTAAAAATTAGTAACATTATGGATGGACAAATGTGAAAATGTACAATGAAAAATAACCGGAATGCTTGAAATAATTTTCTCTTTTGGTAATCGTTTCTGTCCAATGTAATTTTTAATCTTCTTGTTAAAGGAAGTGTAAACTGTTCACATTAAATGTTGAAGTTCATATACATGTTTCCCCTATCCTTCTGCTGCTGTAGTGGAAATCACAGAGACTGAAAAAAGATATGGCTGTTTTAAAGAGGTTCCATGTGTTCTGAAGTACCCCTTCCAAATAATTTTCAAAACTAGTACAGCCCTGCTAGATAGTGCATGAAGGAATGAATAAACATGATTTAACTGAAACCTGGTTCAAAGTTGTGACCAGTCCTTTAGCAAATTCTTAATTATAATTCTGAGCTTTCTATGTTTTTTCTTCTAGCTGACTGAAATCATGTATTGTCTAGGCTGACCATACGTACTGTTTTAAATGGGACAGTACTGTTTTTTTCACATTTCCCGACCATCCCGTCGTTTTAATATAAATGTCAATTTTGTCCCGCTTTTTAAAAAAAATCAGCAAAATGTCAGGCATGGCAAGATTGATTCAGCCAAGATGCAATTATCATTTAAAAAGTGCTTGACTGAGGTGCCTGATATTGGGTGAGACTAGAGAGGGGCAAGGAAGGCAGAAAGAGAGAGAGAGGGGGAGACAGAGAGAGACAGGGAGAGAGATCTTTGCCACTGCCTCTGCTCTTCTCTTACCTGGTCGCTCTCTGCTCTCTGTTTGTTTTATTAAAATGTGTTCGGGATGTGATCCTGCCCCCTTTTTTCAAGAGTGAAACTGATTATTTCTCCAGCTCGGCAAGAGAGAGTCTTTCGTTTGGGATTGTGGGAAAGAGGGAAAGAGGGAGAAAAAAAAAGCAGGAGGAGGAGGAAGGAAGGCAGAAGGAAGAGAAGCCTTGCCGGGCGTGGAGTTTTTGAATCCTCCCTTCCCTGCCTCTCTTCTCTCCCCCCTCCCCTCCTTCCTGCAATCCGTGATGTTACAAAGCCCATGAGCTGTGCTTTCCCCATTCGCCTCCTGTCAAATACAGTCCCCCTCTACGTCTACCTAAATTTTTGTATGAGTTCTGTCACTGAAGAATAATCGTTAGCTCAATATGTTCATGTAATAAAACTTTTCTATTTTAATGAAAACAAAAATATTTTTATATATACAGTAATCTGTTTAAGGACCAGCAAATGGATCTTAGAAACTCTTTAAAACTTTTTTTATCATCTTACTTTTTCATGAACATGGAATATTATGTAAGTTTAACCCCGTCCCATTTTTGCCATCCCAATGTCCCGATTTTGTCTCAAGGAAATATGGTCAGCCTAGTATTGTCTGAACTGACCAGCTTTTGAAATCTACATTCTCAAATTTGTTTCATATTTTCAATTATCAGAGCGGGAGCGGATGGAGCAGCCTGCTTCTTTCTCCTAGACACCAGTGATCCTTAGGCTGTATAGTAAATAGACACTCACACAGAGATTATATAAAATAGCCTATTTACTTTATATACATACTTATTTACAGATCACTTCCACACGGGTAACAAATGATACACCAACGATACAGCATACAAGAGGTAAAAAATGGGAATGAAGAAAACATTAGAAAGAAACATTAGGAAGAAAAAGTTATCTTCCTTAAAACTGAAAGGCTCAGATTCAATAACATGCCTCTAAATAAAAACTGCTCGGTTCTAAAAATTGGATTTAATATGCTGTCAACTGGAGATGTTAAAAACCACCATCATATGAACTTTGCCAAGAAATGTAAACTCGATCTATATATTTCAAGCAACTTCAAAAGAAAACCAAGTCAATGTTACATTAGGAATACCAAAATCAGGCAAAAAGATGAATAAATGGGAAAAAAAATTGACTACTTATAACATCTCTCTGCTTCCCAGCACTTGCTAAGAAAGTATACAGCTATTCTGTTGGGGTTTCCCTCTCTTTTTGGTTCCTTTCCTTTCAGGCTACTCATCTTAAGCCCTAGCATTTGAAAGGTGAAATATCAAAAAGGCTTCCTCGTAGGTGCCTCTCTTTATTTTCAGTGCCTCCTCCAGATTGCAAGTTTCAGTTGATTTTAATATATATTTTTATGAGAACTATGGAGAGCCAGTTTGGTGAAGTTGTTTAAGGCACGAGGCTAGAAACTAGGAGGCCGTGAGTTTTAGTTCTGTCTCAGGCACAAAGCCAACTGGGTGATCTTGGGCCAGTCATTCTCTCACAGCCCTAGGAAGGAGGCAATGGCAAACCACTTCTGAAAACATTGCCAAGAAAACTGCAGGGGCTAGTCCAGGTAGTTGCCAGGAGTCAACACTGACTCGAAGGCACACACACACACAAGAACTATAAATAACTTCTGCCAGCTAATGTTAAAAGTATGTTGTTTCTTCAAAACTGTATTAGCTAATGTACTGTTCCTTCCTCCTCTTCATATTAAGCATATAAACTGACTGTAGAATTGATACTAATATCTGAAAGTCAGAAATTTCCACTGTAAGTTCTTGTATGCTTTAAGATTCTATTGATCCTCTGGAATCATATACAGTATAAGCTCTGCTAGAAGAAAATATATATCTTACTCAAATAGGCACAGAACTTACACCACAACCTTGTATATTTCTGCATGAGTGACTTACCTGTCCAGTGGTAGAAAGTACAGTTATCTTCTTTTGGGGAAGATAACTGGCCAAATTGTTAAACTTTGTAGTGTATTGTTTCTCCTCTTCTTAATTATGAATGGAAATAAGTCTTTAATGAACTGGATATTAATTAAAAAGTTACTTGCAGCAGCATGAATAGTAACTGCATTCTCTTGGAAGACAGTGGCAAATATTATCTGGCAGAATTCAGTATTAAAATTATCCACAACATTAACCCACATATTAAAAACCAAGGACCATGACTAGCCAACTCATGCTCACAGAAGCATGACGTCATGCTCCTGCCTGGAGACACATAATTAGACATGTCTGGAGACAAGCAGGCGGCAGGCTCCCAGTAGTTCCGAGCTGCAGTAGGCCTGACACTGTAGAACTGAGTCCTGCCTTGCCAGAGCCTTCCACCCCAGGGACCTCTCGGCCACGACCAAGTGACCCAGGTCCTGATCTGGAAGTTAGACCAACCAGCCCTTCAGAAAGACACAGATACTGAGTACGTGTTCAGAAGGCTACACCGCACAGAAGCGCCAAGCTGGCTTATAAGGCTGTAAGTTTTGGCAGGAAAGCAGATGAACTGCTACAAGAAGATCGATGAGTCTCAGCTGTATGCTAAGAGTGGACCCAGAGTGAATTTTTAAAACCTTCCCTTACATGTGGCAGGTTGCTGGAAACCATTTGGAGTATTGCTTGTTTCACCACTGATTACTATGTTCCTTGTAGACCCTTAGTCTGTTGTTTGATGATGCTTCTGGACTTCCCATCTTGTTTGGTGTTTTAGCTCAGCTTCTTATATCGTCTGCTGCAGCATATGTTTGCCTAAGGTCTCTGAAGTCAAACTTGATTGCTTCCTATCTCTTGCTATTGCTTTTTCCTCAATGTACTCCTCTACTCTTTATGTGGGACTGAAGAGTTTTATGATCTGTCTTGACTAAGGCATTTACAACTGTGTAATTAGCCTTAATGGTCAGGTTGTGATTTTTTAAAAAAATGACTTGTGTGCAGAAAATCATCTACCTGTATGTGCAATTTGCTTCTACTGTATGTGCAAAATTGCTGAAAGAACACTCCATCCTGCAACTAATGTTTATGTTTCTCTCATTCAGCAGTCAAGGAGTCTTGCATATTTCCTAAAGCCCTTATGGAGCATCCTACCTTCTATATCTAACTTCTCTTGTGGAACCATGCCAACCCTTGCAGCCTTTCTGTTGGTCACCTACTCCAGATTGTCTAGATCTAGAAGTTCTCCAGATTTCTAAATCAGGATAATAATTACTAATAACTCTTGAAGAGATATAACACTATCAGTAAAAAGATATGTACTGCTTCAATCTTAAAACCATTAATTAATTTAGAGAGCACTGGTATTATTACCTCCACTGACAGCTCTTTTGTTGCCATGGGCCACTTGTGCTCGAATTTGTCTTTCACAGCTTGTTCTGCACTGGCAGATGGTGCTGAATTCTCAGGCCTCACTCCATGGGTAGATTTGCCCACCAGATTTTGAACAGATTTCACCATGTTCTTTAAATCTTCTGGATATGGAGTTGGATAACGCTTTAAATTTATTTCAACCTGAATATTTAGTTAACAAAATAAATTAAAAGCAGAAGTAGAAAAGAAGAAGAATTGTTAAGAATTTTCACTTTGATTATCAAGATGATATACATTGCAAAACACAGACAGTGAATTTAGGAATTTGAGACAATGTTAACATAAAACATCTGCTACACTGCATCTTTGAAAATGCAACAGCCAGTATCATTTATAATAGGGTGATGCAGTATTCCAATCCATTGTTGTGAGTGATAAAAATTTGATTAAGATTATACCATGAAACTTATGATGCAAAATATTCCTCCAATGGTTCAGGCAGATTCTAGAAATTCACTAATATATGGAAAGTCACTCTGGATCTATAATACAAGATTGTGACTACTTATCTGAATATACTGGTAGCAATCCAAAAGAAGCCTAATTGTCCTTTAGTCTACAGAAAACAATGAAACTTAGGTGGATTGCATTCAGTATTGAACAATTATCTTTCTTCTCTGATAGATGGGTGTACTTGAATAAACTGTGACACTGTATTTACCACAAACATAAAATATAGATGCACAGCCAAAATTCCAAAGCGTACACAGGTTAATAGGCATCCATTCAAAAAAGCTTGACTGATGTGAAAAATACAGACTATGGCAGAAACTTACACTCAATGTTGAAGTATAATAAAATACGCATTACAGACAAGCACATCCAAACATAGACCTCAGTAGCAAATGTAAAATATTACATAACAAGTCAATGTACAGGTCCAGCACAAGAACTACTTAACTATAATGAGTGGATATAATATCGCTACAGCTCTAATTGACAGTCTAAAGACTGCAAATGCTGCATAGGCTCATCTAAGCACTTGTATTAGTACATGACCTGGGCAATGGCTTAACTAAAGCCCAACACAATCTAAAAAACAGGAGGGACATAAGCAAATAGTACATGCATTGCAAAGGCTACTAAAAATACAAAGTAATTAAACTAACTACACAAAGATATTTGAGTAAAGCCAATTTATCTTAGATCAATATTAACTTTCACTGGTAAATGTACTCTCAGATGTGCTAGATAGAATTAGGGTGAAGATATTCCCATATTAATATTAAAAATGATAATTACCAATGCAGTCTAGACTCCCTTTCTATTCATGGTCTTTTATGTTTCACATTTAAAGTTACCTCAGAAGTAGCATGCCGCTGGGGATAAAAACCTTCCAAAGTGCAATATTCCTGGATAGAAGAATTTCTTTTTTAATTTCTACTGTCAAATTCAATTCAGCAAACAATGATATACTTGACCAAAAGCAAATGTTATAAGATCCATCAATGCAAATTAGTTATGAAAAATGTGTTATAAGATTTGTCTAAGTTAAATGTAAAAAGCAACTTATATGTACATAGCAGGCTGCTTTAGGACAAGCATTTTCTTGAAAATCAGGCTTTGATGTTGACGGTTCTTTTGCCCTTTAAACTAATGCCTTCATAGTCACCTAAGAGAAAGGTATCTACAGTGCATACTACAAGCAGAGAGAGCCAGGATATCAGATAGATTGATCAGTTCTAAGAACCTATAAGATGATATTATTACCCTATGTTACATTTCCTGGACGAAAGTGTAAGAAAATCACCCTTAAACACCCATATATTTGTCTGTCAGTAACTATCTGATAAGATACCCAGGCAGAAAATTTAGTACACACATTTCAATGTGATATTCTTCAAACATATTTAGTATTGTAAGCATTCTAGAAACAAAGAACACATGGAGTATTACTTATTTAAGTTGTTTAAATTCATATCATTGAAAGTATTTTTAAGTTTCTTCAACTTTAATTTTGAAAAAACTTTCCATTGAATTAGACTTCCAACCATTTTAGGAAAAATGCTGATCTTTTTCTGTATTTACATCTATGATGAGAGATGAATACACATATGTAAACTGTCTCTTTAGTATGGGGATTTAAAAGGATACATTTTCAATTCTTCACAAATGTTCAGTGGTTGCATACATATACATATACACATACTGTACCAGATATTAGAAGCTAATCTTGGAAAAGTTTCTCAGAATAAATTTTCCTTGTTATCATATTAAAAATAGTTATGGCTAACAAGGATTTTTCTTAATTCAGAATATGGAATCAGAGTCTGATTTCAGATAAACTCTGGTTAATCTTAACTGTGAATAACTTCAGTTTGCTTTCAGAATCTAGCTTCTGATTTGTGAGATGTATTGGACATAACTGATTTGAAACATATTCTTCATAGTGTTGTGTTCTACTATATATTGTGGTCAATTAAAGCTTTCAAGTTGACCATGCCCATTGTGTCATACTTTGCATTTTAAATTAGATTATTTTTTGCTTAACCAAATGAAAAGGAAGATAAATTTGCTAAAAATAAAAATGCAGTTTGTACCTTGAGAAAAATATTGTAATGTATTGCCAAAAATGTATATAGAAGTAGTCTATTTATTATTGCTCAGTTTGAATCTGTCAAGAATAATAGAAATCTTACTGGCAATGGCAATTTTGTAATTTTTTAACTATCAGAACTACCGGGGATTTTCATGTGAAAACATAACAACTAAAATCAGAAGGCTAGGGCCTAACCTGAAACTACAGGATTTTAAAAAATGTATTTATCATGTATTTGCTAGCCTCCTGAATATAAAAAATGTAATTTTTAGAACCCTCGTAAGTACCCCACAGAGAGATGGGAGGAACAGAAATTTATTTTTATTATTTTATTTTAATTAAGTATTTCAGCTAATTTCTATTTGTTAGTAAAACATTTTATATATTTCTTGTTTTTTTATGAATATAAAGAAAATGCAAATCAGTTATACTGTTATTTTTCCTTTAAATATAAATTTATTTTTATTTGAAGATTGCATGAAGACTAAGCCAGGCTGTATGTTTGTAACAGTCATTAACAAAACATCTCATTAAAATCAGTGATCCACTTTGCAATGCAAGGGTAGCATTTATGCAAAGAACTCTGCTGCCCATCCTCGGCTCATCTTCATGCTTACTGGCAGACCAACCAGCTTTAAAGAGGAACAGGAGATTTATTTGAACCTTTCATTTCCCCATCATCCAGCTATCACTTTTTTCTTGCTGCAAACTATATATCTTTTGAAAAACAAGTAATTTAGACCAGTGTTCCCCAACCTTAGCAACTTGAAGATGTGTGGACTTCAATTCCCAGAATTCTTTAATGGGAGTTAAAGTCCACACATCTTCAAGTTGCTAAGGTTGGGGACCCCTGATTTAGACCTTAGCTGATGAAAAGTTAAACAGAGTTGGACTGGAAAGAAAAAAAAACTTTCTGGAAGAAAACAACTGCAAAACAGTTTTATATGTTTGTTAATAGAGACATGAGGAGTCTACCCAACCCAAAGAAGATTGTACTTTTTAAGGAGCAAAGGCTGAATAGAGTTGTCCACAAATCTTGATTTCCCTGCAAATTACTTACTGCACACTTGTTTTGAAGTTGGTAGGAAAAAAGCAAAACCATGGCTCTTGTGTGCTTTATAGAAAAATTTCCATTCTTAACACTTAGGCAATTAAATAAAACAATTTTGTTCTTAAGGGAGATTGAAAATTCATCAGCATTTCAGTCAAAAATGTATTGGATGGCAGAAAATAAAGTTGAAGTATAAGCACTAAATCTAAAAATAGTTTTCTCTATGTGTGTGGCGGGTTATGTGTGTTTGTGTGTACACGTGCATATGTCCCTGTATCTGTGCTCGTTTATTTATTCAAGAAATTTGAATAAATCTCAATCACAACAAGGAAAGATATTGTTCTAGGGCAGGGATATTATTTTTCTTTATTTCTGTCAATGAATCCTATTCATATCCTTGACTTTCCAACCACCACTTAATTGGCTGATATGCTTCTTGGTCTAAATTTCCTTAGAATCAAATATATTTTCAAATGTCTGCTTTAAATAAACTTGACATCTAGCCGCAAGGCACAGGTCTCTGTATCTGAGTGAAGAAAGTTAGTTTATTATAGTGGTTAAGATATCACTACTTTTCAGGTGCCTCCACCCCAATTCCAATCTCTATTTGACCACGATTCTTACCAAGCAGTCTCTTTCAATGTAACTTATCTTACAATATTGTTTTTGTGGGGTATTCTCATGTAAGTTATCTTAAGGTCTCATGGGAAACTCAGCATTTTAATTTAGTGCAATAATAATTTGATAAAGATACATAAGACTTTACCCCCAATTTCTGTTGTTAAATCAAAATATCAAAATAATCATGATTGTAGCCAAACATTTCAGATATGGATCAGGCTAGGTATAGTAAGACTGGAAAACAATTTTTTGTATTAGAAATATTGTGTAAAATATAAACCTTATTGGGTTTACCCCTTTCTTATGAGATTGAAACAACAATAATAAATCTAAGGGATACTGAAACTGAAGCCTAGGTGCAGCCCCTCAGTTTAAGGATTTGCTCATACATTCACATTATTTTACAGCCAAGGGCTTTTCAGTCTTGCTATAATCTCTGAACATTTTTATATGACCTGCCATACCCTGAATGAGGTAGCCATTTAAGGAAGTGCATGCTAGTACAAGGGTGTAGAGGTATGTTCAAGGACTGAGTGTATATATCTAATTTCTTGTGTTTCACCTGAATTGGGAGATTGTTCTGCTGCTCTTATGTATTGTTGTCAGTGTTGAAATAAAACTTGTGCCAACCTGGTTGACTTCTATACATAGAATAGGAGGTGGAAAAGGAAGGTATCTTTGGTTCAGACAGCAAACTGTCTTGGGCCACCTCTGATGAATATGGAATTAAGATAGTTTCCTTGTATAACATGTTGTAATGGTATGTGGGAATGACCTTGGGAGACCGGGCAAAGAGATTCTGCCTAGGGAATGGTCAGATAAGAGGGAGCATAGCCCACAGCTGCATGGTGGGTGGAGCAAGAGGCTCATGAGGGACCTTCCCTATGTTATTGGGCTGTAAAAGTGACGGCGGGAGAATTGCACTTTCAGACTTGCAAGATTCTGTTAATGTAGCCTTACAATAAAGTAGAATTAGCTCATCTGGTCATGTTTCCTGTCTGGTCTACCTGGGAAGGCTGACACATGTAGAGATCCAAGAAGAAATTTTAAAATAAGAAGGGGTCTTATGGTCAAGGTACTAAATTCTATGACTGTAGAATGATGTTCTTCCATAGAATTGCATATAATAATTTTATTATCAATATACTGCATTGGTTTCCTTGTGAATTAAAGGGCCTTTTGCAATTTTGAAAAAAAAAGACATTTATGTCAGTATGAATTAATTAATTGAACCCTTACGATATTCCCTCTTGTGTAATTGCCTCTGGGTTGGCTTAGTAAATGAATTGAATGCCCTCTATCTTCCCCCGTCCATTTTATATAGAATGAAAACAATTGCATCTAAGTTATTAATCTTCTCTAAATTGACAGCTGTCTCTTAACTAACAAGAGAAGAAATCTGTGAAGCTAAGTAATCTGGTTCCATTGATCATATACTGTTGCTCTTTTTTGAAACAGCACAAAAATGGCACAAGAGGCATTTAGAAGAGAGTCATTTCAGTTCTGCCAAACCTAATTTGTAAGAAGGCAATATGTAATTTCAATTTCCATAAATATTTATAACATTGACAACTGCTTTCTTTCTAAATGTTGCAAGCCTTTATGGGCCATTATACCAACAAACAAGGAAACCATGGGCATTAAGAAAAGACGGATATTACGGGGGACAGTAGATCATTAAAAAAAGAGGATCAAAGTTATTGAATGTCCTCAAACAGTGCAGACCTATAAATATGCAGGACTTTCACACTGCTAGCTATGGAAGAGGAGGCTCTAAGCAACTGCAACATTCCATCTGTCATAGCCAGTACTAGACGGTTCAAGCAAAATCCCAAGAAGGCAATCAATATTTCAAAAAGACATTCATACATAATCAATAATCTCTCACATATACATAGTATCTACTCCAGTGGTCAGGTACTTAGGGTACTCCAAATGTTGCTGAACGACAACTATCAGCAGGTCTAGCCAGTTTGGCTGAAAGTGAGAGTACTGATAGCTTAGGTTCGGCAACTTCTAGAAGGCCATAGGTATTCCACCCATAATTTATTTGTTTTTTGATATTCACTGAACCTTACCTGAACTGCAACTATAATCAAGAAATATAATACTACTTACCTTAACTTTTCCTGCATTTTCCTCTTCTTCCTTTTTTTCCTCAAACTCAAAGGCCACTGTCATACGTTGCTGCCGCTGTTCCTCCCACAGAGTAGGATTAAAACTATCACTGTCAGACTGGAAATCTGTAGTTAATTTAGAAATGAGGGCTAGAATCAAATAAACTAACTAGTAAAACTTTACTTGCTATTTTTCTGAATTTATAATGACTAAAGTAAAAAGGCATAGTTGCATGCCATATATTATTTTTTATTTGTAAATTATTCATTTATTGATTCTAAGCATTTATATTCTGCTTATCTATGTTTCGTGCACATAGACAAAAGTATGTCATGGTTGACCTTTTAAAAAAATATAGAAAAATCAATCATTATAAATCTTTATGGCATGAAACCAAAATTATGGTATTATGATTTACTGTACACCTAAGACTTGCCATTCTAAGTCTGGAATTATTTTGATACTGAGATCCAATATATCTAAATCTGTGCAAGTTCTGTTTCCTGTAACACTCTGGTTTGGGACATAATTCTGACTACAGAAAACAAAAGCTAATCTAAGAGAAAATGCTCAGGAAATCTTTAGAACTAAAAAGGCACGCCTTCCTGAAATTGCTTCAGAATTATGTAAATGATTTGAGTTGTATTACATTGTAAAACCAACAGAACTATTAATAAGACTTCTAACTACTTTTGGATATTAAATAACCATTGCATTATTTTGTGCATTTAAAAAAACTGGCTAATAATTTTACCTTCATCACCACGAGGTTGCTGAGGAAACATGTAGTTAGTTAACACTCTTTGCTTTGTTTCTGGATGTGCCTCAGTTTGAAGAGGAATCAGAGCCTTAGACTGTAAATAAAAAACAAACAAACATTATACTATTCTGCCTCCTGGAAAAAAAAAAGTGGAAGTGGGGCAAAATAAGATGATGGCATTAAAAATATTATGAATGCTAACAAATAGTGTTCTATTACAACGGGTAGAGGCATTAACCTTCATTTAAAATGAAAATGTGCTAAAAACATATTATCCAGGTGTGAAATTGTATCGCAATATCATCTCTGTAACATCTCCAGACAACAAATGATGATGCACTATTTTCTTGTGATTTAGTTATTGTTTGTTATGTTGCCATACTGTTTTGTTACAGAAAGATCATGTGACTACAGGATGCTGCAACTGGTCATAAATATGAGCTGGTTGCCAAGTGCCCGAAATGCGATCATGTGACCATGGGGGTGGGGGTGTGACTTTTGTGATGCTTGGAAGTACCTTACAGGCCGTAAAGCATCCATTCCGAGGCCGTTGTAACTTCGGACCATTGTTAAACGAATGGTCATAAGTCGAGGACTACCTGTACATTTATCTGAACAGGAGAAGACACTATGAAAAAACAACTACCCGGTCTCAGTATAGTATTTTAGGGGAAAAGACATCTGAGCACAATTTCTAGGGGCTTAGGAGTTAGGAAACCATTTCTACTTGTATGTAAAAGTCAGCTTTTTTGCATGCTTACTCAAAAAAAAAAGTTTCACAAACTTGCACCTAGGCAAATGGCTTATGTAAATATATGGAAGGGATGTTTTTTTTTCTTCTGCAGGCTGACCTAAACCTTTCTATTCATGTTTTTTTTGGGGGGGGGGGGTTGGGAAGAGGGAGACCTTTGAGTCCTGTGGAACAAAATATAAATCAAACCAGTACCCTTTTGTTTAGCTGTTATGTACAAATGGATATTAAATATATACCTGGTTGTCTGAAAGCCACAATGCTGCAAGTTCTTTAAGCTTTGTAAAAGTGATAGGTAAATTTTTCAATCTGTTAAAAAACAACAACAAAAATGTTTGGATAAAGTGAATCGTTGCTAAATACAACAGCATTATTTAGGGAGACATTGTCAATTCTTTAAACAATACTTTGCAGTGAGACCACAATAAACATTTGGCAACTTTTAATATATATTTTCATTGTTTTAAAAAATGTTTTAACAGAAACATTAACTTCCAATTATGTTTTTTTCTCAGTTTAAAATGAAAAATTTATTTCCTAAATTTTTAGATGGTTAAAATAATAAATGAAAATACTGACAATTTTACAGAACAGCTGTGATTTGCTTATCTATATGCAACAGTTATCATGCACTTTAAAGTGGGAATCTGGAAAGTTCAATTTTATTAAAAGAACAGAGTGTTTAATATATTTAATAGGAATATATTTTCCTATTTTTTAATATTTTTGGCTGTATAGTTTCCTTCTAGTCCTAATTCCTGTTTTGTGATGTTGTTTGAATTTTTCTTATTTATTACCTGAAGACATTTATTCAAATTAGTGGCCATATAAATTTTCTCCATGATAATATATAACCATAAAAATAAATGAGATGTCTGATTGAGATTCTGATTTCTTTGATTTATTATACTATTATTTTGGAACTGGTGCTAATATGAAAGCAATAAGGTTGCATTCCAAAAAAATGTTTTAGCTATTCCACGTACACAACAAGTCCCCTTTCTTTTAGAGGAACCTGCAATGCCACACAATGACCTACGTGTCCTATTATCGGTTTTGTATAAGATGTGATGTGACACTCTTTTCATGCTTCTGCCACAAAAAGATGAAAATGATTTGGTGCATATGTAAACCAGCTTATGCCATTGAAGGAGCTCATACAAATGCTGGCATCATTCTCATTCTCTCTGTGATACAGCATGCCCAGAATTTATTATATAAAAAGAAGTCCTTAGAAATACAGTAAGGATATAAACTACATTCCATTCTTGAGATCCCAATGAGCTTTTGTGTCAAGCTCCAAATTACTTTGTATTAACTGAAAGAAGAGCCATGCTAGATCTGAACAAAAGGATTATCTACCCAAAATTCTATATACATAGTGGATAATCTGATGTCAATGAGAAGCCTATAAGTAGGAAGTCACTGTAATAGCATGCTCACACTCATTTCTCTACCAGCTGGTATCATGAGGCCTACAGTTCTGCAAAACCTTTAGCAGCGTGCATAGCTAAACTCTTCCATTAATAGCCAGAAGAAGGAAAGGGATTTTTAATATTAGCCGAAGCTGCATTTTAGTACCCGTTTCACCTAAATAAGCGCAATTATTTGCATTTTAGCACCTGTTTTGCCTAAATAAGTGCAATTATTATATAATAATAATTATATTATTATTATTATTATTCTGTAGAAAATATATTACTTAGCTTCATGTTATTCAAAATATGGCTTAAAGCGTTTAAGCTATAAAACATTCAAAAAGACTGACAACTATGTCAGACTACTTAAATCTTTTATGCATTCTTAAGTTTTACTTTAAGAATTGGATATAGTTTTCAACAATTCCAAAGTTGAACTTTCACTTATCAAACACAGAATATAACTCTCACGTTAGACTGCAGCCAGAGCTACACCTTTTATACGTACCGAGGGCCAGGACTGGCCAAAGAGAACACGTTTTGTTGAGTCCTAATTTTCATACTGATGCTAGAACCAGCTTGAATGATCCTATAGTAGTCATGAACTTAAGTGTCCCCTAAGAAATTTAGAGCTGAAATAGAATTTGTTAGCTGACCTTTGATCAACTACAAATTGTATATCTAGTCAAAATGAAGAGTGTCATACTTCCTTCTCAAAATTACACCTGAAGGAGTCCCCTATGTATTTTGCCTTCCTTTATCTAAGTTTTAAAAAAAGCCTTGTGGTTTTCTAAGGAATAAATGTTTTTGAGGTGCTTTTTGGGACAGGACAGATCCATTTGTTCCATTTTTTTTAGTCAGATTGCCAAGAGATCTGTCAGCTAGACTCAAGGATTTGTACTGTGGAATCCAGGGCATAAAGAATTAAAGAAGGGCCCAATGTGTCTCTGAGTAAATGATCAGTTCACAAATTTGTTTTTAGGGATAAAATTGAGCTTTCAGCCTTTTTGCACAAACACCCAGTGCTGATTACTAGCCCTGCTGCCAGTTCCTTTGTATTTGCATTCAACTGTATTAAGCAATTGGCAGCCAGAAATGCTTACTGAATTATTGCACCTAATTAAGCGACCATGTAGATACTGAATTATTGTTCCCTACTCCAAATTGAACCTAACTCTTTTTCTTTTTCTATCCCTTCCTGTCTCCTTTTCTCAATTCTAATCATATGGATTGATCAATCCCTAAAAAACCTCAGCTGCTTTATGGTTAGAATGAAATAACTAGAGCAGGAAAATATAAGAGTTTCAAAACAGAAGTTCTTCCTGAGGGCAAAATATCTAGAAGCAATGAGTACAAATTTGTATTTGTTATTCTGTCAACTGGTAATCTGGCAACATTTTAAAAGAAGAATATTTTAGTAATTTACACAACAGATGGTACTCTATTCTTGTGATGCTCATAAGACAAGTAATTTAAAATAATAAAAATATTACCTGTTGTCACTCAAATTTAAGACACGGAGTTTCTGCATCTGACCAATCTCATCGGGAAGAAATTCCAGTTTGTTTGAGCGCAGGGACATGACTGTTACATTCTTGCAACTGCCAATCTGTAGACAATGAAGAAAACTTTTAGACATGTTCAGTGACATTGCTACAGTTTAGGATTAGTGATGTGTGATGCCTTCAAAATAATTAAATTTCATTAATTTTAGATGCTGTCCCACATAGCTCAGGTTATAAATGGATTAAACTGAACACATATTTGTTGTTGATAGTCTCTATGTAACCTCACATGAATGTTTATTTAGCTTGCCTTCTTCAAGGTAAATACAGAAGTATTGGAGAATATCTTGAATATCATTCATGCTCATCCTAGAAATGTCTGTTAAGACAGAAATTTAGCAGCTTAAATCTCTTAGATTATCTGAGTAATGAAATGCTCTGTTTATTTCCCACATCACTTCTGTAACGGTAAGGTGATACCATAAGTGCCTATTATCCTTTCATCACTTACAACATACATTGGCACACAAACAGCTTAGAAATCTCAGGATTTGCTTGGTCTTCCTTCCTAATTCATGTTTTAAATAGTCTATTACCAAGACTTCTTATTTTGAAAAATAACCATTATTTTCAGTTTAATCTGACACAAAGCTACATAGTTACACAAAGCTATGTTGTGTAAACTGTACTATGTTGTCCTCTTCTTGTTTTGGGGAAGTATGATGATGTGACCAGACCAACCTTGATCAGCAGTTGATAAGATTCACAGGGAAGGTGTCTGCATCTTAGGAAAAAGGGCAGGGGTTCTCAAATTTTGAGATACCTTGACCCTCTAAAATGCTAAATGACTGTAGGTAATGCCCCTCATGAATAAAACTCATTATTGGACTACTCATTGAGACTATTCTATTTATCCCACCTTTATTATTTTTATAAATAACTCAAGGCGGCAAACATACCTAATACTCCTCCCTTCTCCTATTTTCCCCACAACAGCAACCCTGTGAGGTGAGTTGGGCTGAGATAGAGTGACTGGCCCAAGGTCACCCAGCCGGCTTTCATGCCTAAGGCGGGACTAGAACTCACAGACTCCTGGTTTCTAGCCCAGCACCTTTGGGAAATAAATAAATATGTTAAAGCTATGGTTTTTCCAGTAATAATGTATGGCTGTGAGAGTTGGACCATAAGGAAGGCTGAGTGCCGAAGAATTGATGCTTTCGAACTGTGGTGCTGGAGAAGACTCTTGAGAGTCCCTTGGACTGCAAGGAGGTCAAACCAGTCAATCCTAAAGGAAATCAACCCTGACTGCTCATTGGAAGGACAGATGCTGAAGCTGAAGCTCAAATACTTTGGCCACCTAATGCGAAGAGAGGACTCACTGGAAAAGACCCTGATGCTGGGAAAGACTGAAGGCAAAAGGAGAAGGGGACGGCAGAGGATGAGATGGTTAGATAGCATCACCGATGTAATGAACATGAATTTGAGTAAACTCCGAGAGACAGTGGAGGACAGGAAGGCCTGGCGTGCTATGGTCCATGAGGTCATGAAGAGTCGGACACAACTAAACAACTGAACAACAACAAAAAAGTAAATGATATTAAATCATAAAGCTAATGATATAGTCATCTTTACCTTTTCTCTTACCACCTAGCAAAAGCTTCTCTATTTTGAAAAAGTGGAAATTTAGCATAACAAATACTGACCTTAATTAATAATACAATTCTACAGACCC
This sequence comes from Charina bottae, assembly GCA_023362775.1. NCBI lineage: Eukaryota > Metazoa > Chordata > Lepidosauria > Squamata > Charinaidae > Charina > Charina bottae. Next base: position 44,689,046 of record JALMGJ010000003.1, read on the forward strand.
TCCAAAGACTATGTAGGTATTGCTACATGCTACAACAGCTGACACCACTGTGATTGGCAGATGATTTCAAGAGATAGCTATATCCATGTGTTTAATCAACTCTCAAAACTTGTTGTAGGTTGTGCTTTTATTGCTTTGCCTTTGTAAATAGGGGGGAGTAAGTTTTAACAGCATTCTTGCTTTTCATGCACAAGCCTAATTAGCCTTTTTTTTAAATAGCAAACTTCCTCTATGTTGCTTGCAACCCACTAAGGGAGTTGTGGCCTATCTCCCCTCCCACACCAATGGGGACAATATACATATGCACCCAGGATAGCAATGAAAGACATATCACTATTCTGGCAACACAGCTTGTTTATTTACTCTAATGTATATGCCACTTCCACCTACGACTTAAGGCAGCTCACAATAAAATATGTCTATGTCATAGACATTTTGAGTTACATTAAAGGTCCCTAATTAATGTTTAATGAATGTGTGATGTCATTCCGTGGTAATATATGTTTCTTGTATGGGTAATAAGTTATCCATTATCTAGACTGGTATACAGGATGAAGAAGAGGATGGAATTTTTTGCTCTTCAATAGGTCATTAAACCATATGTTAACATAATTTGAAGACCTGTCTATTTGCCCAGGCCTGGGGTCCCGAGTGTGTGATGGGCCCCGTTTCCTGGGTGTGCTGACACCGATGGATTTTAATCTCTTTTGGCTGCTATTTGTATTTAATTTATTTTGTACTGTTTTAATTGTTTAACTGTTTTTATGATTGTTAGCTGCCCAGAGTCACTTGTTTGAGATGGGTGGCTATATAAATTGAATAAATAAATAAAATAAATAATCAGGCTTGAATAATGGAATGCTTTGTGTGTATGTGGAGTTGAAGATTGATGAAGGAAGTAAAACATTAGCATAAATAGAATGCTTAGCAAATGGTTCAATATTGAATGAGGAGACTAAGATAAGTGTATGTGAAGTCTCCCTGGTTGTTTAATGTATAGTATTTATGAATTCATTGGCGATCACTCGTAGCCGAGTAAGATTGTCTTCCAAAGGTAAAATTTTAACGGTGGATCCGTAAGTGGCTATAAAGGCCAATTCTGGATCCGCACAACCTCCCACAATGAGGGCATAGGTTTCCGGGTGGGAGACGGTCATGATGAGGGTTTGCCTGACGTGCCTTCCTTTTAGCTCTTTTCTCCTTTTCGCCCTGTACTCGTGCTTCTTCAAAGTCCATAGCGCCATTAATAAAGGATGACCTCCAATTGAAACGCTCATGAGTTAGGGCTTCCCAGTTCTCAATGCTGATATTACATTTTTTAAAATTAGCTTTGAGAGTATCTTTGAATCTCTTTTGCTGTCCACCAATATTCCGTTTTCCATTCTTAAGTTGGGAGTAAAGTAGCTGCTTTGGAAGACGATGGTCAGGCATTCGAACAACATGACCGGTCCAGCGAAGTTGATGTTGGATGATCATTGTTTCAATGCTGGTGGTTTTCGCTTCTTCTAATATGCTAACATTAGTCCGCCTATCTTCCCAAGTAATTTGCAGAATTTTTCGGAGGCAGCGTTGATGGAATCTTTCAAGAAGTTAGAGGTGGCGTTTGTAGAGGGTCCATGTTTCACAGGTGTACAGAAGGGTTGGTAGTACAATGGCTTTGTAAACAAGCATTTTGGTCTCCCTGCGAATGTCCCGATTCTCAAACACTCTACGCTTCATTCGGGAGAAAGCTACACTCGCAGAGCTCAGGCGATGCTGAATTTCAGCGTCGATGTCGGCTTTTGTAGATAGATGGCTGCCGAGATAAGAAAAGTGATTGACATTTTCTAGTGACACACCTTTAAGCTGGATTGATGGCACTGCAGAGGGATTGGTTCGAACTTGCTGGTAAAGCACTTTGGTTTTTTTAATGTTAATCGAGAGGCCGAGTTTTTCATATGCTTCTGCAAAGATGTTTAGGATAGTTTGAAGATCTTCCTCGGAGTGTGCACAGACTATGTTATCATCAGCATTATATTTAAATGTATAAGGAATGCTCATGAACTTAGATATATGTTGGTAGGGTACACAAATGTGTCTGTACTTTTGTATGCAGACAGTGCCGTGTTGTTGGCTAAGAACCTGAATGATTTATAGTACTGTACATGTTAGACAGAATGTATGATGCTATGAAGCAGTATGTATGGATCTGAAAATCAACGTATTAAAGAACAAAGCAGTTGTATTTGACAGGAAAAATGGAGTGAATGATTGCCAGTATTATAAACAGTAAAAATTAAAGCAAATATATGTATTTCTGTACCTTGATAGAATATTTATTAAAGATGGGAAGATGGATAGAGATATTTTAATATGTGCAAAGCTGGTAGAAAAGCAATGGGTAATATGCAGTCTGTTGAGAGAAAAGAATGTTTGTCGAAAGACAGAAAAAAGCTGTGTATAAAAAAAAGAGCTTTTACCCACGTTATTTGAAATAAGAGGCTTGTCAGAAGCTAGCGGGGTCCAGGAGGCGTGCTTTCTCTGCGACAGCCCCCGCCTTATGGAACATCTTGCCCCCGGAGGTGAGACTGGCCCCTTCACTCCTGGCCTTTCGGAAGGCCCTTAAGACCTGGCTCTGCCGCCTGGCCTGGGACAACGGAGGTGGTAGTGCCTCCTGGGGTTGGCTGGCCCCGTAGCAATAAGACCTATGCTATGGTCTCCAATCCATCTGGGATTCTATTTTATTTTATTTTATATTTGATTTATTTTTATACATTTTCTACTTGTATGGTTTTAAATATTTTAAATTTTTAAGTCTTGATTATTGTAACCCGCCCAGAGTCCCTTGTATGGGAGATGGGCGGGGAATAAATTAAATAAATAAATAAATAAATAAAAAAGAAGAGTATGAAAGTATGTTGAATCCAATGAGAATGGAGTACTTAAGAAGTGTGTTGTAAAACAAGACGAGAGAGGGTCAAGAATGAATGTGTTTTAAATGAATGTGGCGTAACTAGTATGAAAGAAGTACATGGAGGTGGTTTGGTCATATAGAGAGAATTATTAGGAGTGTAATTGTAAAGAAATGTATGATGGAAAATATATTTGGGTTGAGAGAAAGGGAAAGATTGAAGAAGTGGTAGTTGAACAGAGCTGAAAAGATCTTGAAAAGAAAGAGGTGAGAAGTATAAAGAAAAAGCAAATGTATGAAGCACTTTATGGATATGGAGACATAAGGGTGGTTTGGAAGAACAGAAAGGAGTGGAGAGATAAAATAAATGGTGAAATAGTTCATTCACATTTCCTCTTTTTTTTGGTAATTCTTCTAATTTCTTTGCCTTACTATTTCTAATACAGCTTTCCTGAAAGGGACTAACCTTATGGTATATATGTATAAATGGGAAGCCGCACTGTGTAGGCCTTTTCTCCTGTAGTCAGTGATCATGTCTCATATGTTGAAGCAACCAAAGAAGGGAGGTCAAAGGGAAAAGCATGGAGAGTGTCCTTTCTGTAATTCTTTCTGACCCCTTAATAACAGCCCTGCTCTGTGTCACTTGACTGGGAGGAGCTTAGAATAGAGGAGTCAGCATCTTTCCAAACTGCCTCTCCCATAAGAATGGATTGGGGACATTTTTCAGAAAATCCACTGTTCCCCACATTACAGACCAACACTACTTTGATATTATAAAGAAGCTGCCTCAAATCTCGTGGCACTGTTACCATTTTCTCTTTGAAATGTTTTAGCTGCTGCATTTCTTTCTGAACAGAAAGCAACTCTTACTGGCACTTGATGACTCAGACAGCCATCATAAATACACTTATACTTAAATCTGGAACTGTTACAAACTAAAATGTTTCAGACCCCAAACTGACACTGGATATTGGATACTATCATTTCCCATCAAATCAATGACCAAAGTATACATTCCTGATACCCTTTAATAATGATTCAAATGAAAATTGATTTTAGATTAAGACTAGGCATTACTGAAGTAGGTTATATTTCCCAATAAATCCTTACTTCTCTGGGAAGTTCAGTCAGGAAGTTTTCATCTACAGCTAAAGTTCGCAGACTGTGCAGATAGCCAATGGTGGGAGGTAGAGACTCCAGTTCATTACAGCTGCAGTCAAATTCTTCTAATAAAGATAAACTGAAATGTTAAGTACATTTGTTAGTCTAGCTCTCAAAGGGATTAATCATGACTTTCTTCGCAATTAATTTTCTACATTCAGATTTGTGAACTATGCAAAGAGGCATAAGATTTTCAGTGGGGGAAATATCAATTATAATACACATTTTTTTGGAATTACAAAATAAAGGTATATTGGAAGTACAAAAGGGAGAGAGATTTGGAGCTGCTTTCAAATTAAAGCAAGCAATAGTCCATCCAGTACACTACTGTCAATGCAGATTGCCAGTTTTCTATACTCTAAAGGCTACTTCACACAAGATGATTTCTATGTGAAGGCATAAGCTCAGTAATGTATATGCAGTAATGTAAAAGAAACACACACTTACAAATAACTACTTGTCAAACATTGCTGAGAAATATAAATATAGCAAAACAGACTTCTGTGCACTTCTCTACTGCAACACGTACATGAAGCGAAATAGGAATGGTCAAATTCATAATAAAATGAATTTTATCAATAATTTTAACCATCAAATCCTGTAAGCAAAATGTCAAGAATTAAAGTTGAAGTCTTATACAGTTATAACAACAAGCTACAAATCTTCCCAATACCACTTTTAATTTTTAAAATGTTTTAGTTTAAAAACTTAATGGATTGTTGGTTGGTATTACTTGAACACTATATTTTTTTAGGCATTGTATCATTTGTACATAATGGTTTCTTAATTCCAACTGCACTAAAACAGACTATTTAATAAATATTGAATAGTGGGCTTTCTTTGGAAAGGTTACAGTGTATACTTGAGGGGAAACAGTGGACAAAACAAAACTTCATACAGAATATGTTCCCACTTCCATCATCCTGATGACTGGAAAGAATGCAAATTCACAATTAAACCTATGTCACCTGCATCACCCCTGGTATATGAGGCATTCAAGGGAAATTTTATCATTTGTAGGAATGTTTTGTTTTTCAGACTAATAGGTAACATTCCATATAGACCTTGTATCTGAAAAAGAAATACAGTGGAAAACAATTGCTGCTAAAGGTATTTAGTTATATAATTATTTATTCTAAAATTAAGCACATATATCAAGATATGAATTTGAAGTTGCTTGGTCAAGTATAACTTTATACTGGTACCTATATTAGAACTTCAACAATTTCATTGAATTACCTTAAATGTCTACATTTGACATTCTTTGCTATTTATATTATATTTATTATGTTATGTTATGTTATGTTATGTTATGTTATGTTATGTTATATTATTATATTATTATATTAATTATATTATATTATATTATATTATATTATATCATATTATATTATATTATATTATATTTTTATTTATTTAGTGTCCAGATCAAACTTTACTCTGCCAAAATGTAGCCACCGCCACAGCTTTGTCATTAGCTTGCTGTAGGTCGTCGACAGTACAAGGCTCTGACAGTAATCGACACACCATCAGATGCTCCGGGTCTTGGATTTCTCCGCATTCACATCATGTATTGTCATCAGCCAACAACCCCCACTTAAATAAATTTGTCTTGCACTTTGGTACCCCCACCCTCATCCTATTCATTGTCCTCCAAATTGTATAAGGGAGAGTGTTTCCAGCGGCCATTTCTTCCTTCGGTAAAATACTCAAATTGGTGAGCTCATTCCTCCATTTACTTATTTGATTCTGTTCTTTGGACCCCTCTAGGGTATTAGTTCTTGCCATAAAGCTCTTTCTAGATTTAAGTCTAATATATTTAATATTTATATTCTGTTTACAAATATCTAAATCATCTCTGAATAAGTCTAGGGGAGGATTAGGGGCAAAGAGAAGCTGTTATTTAACAGGGATATTCCTGGCTACCAATTATGAAATGCAGGAGGAAAGAGGACACATGCTGACATCTCATAGTCAGTAGTAATGTGTTTTACAGATGGCCAGACTCCAGCCTTTTCCTCACAAACTGACTAGAATCATGAAAAAGTAATGAACATTCTTGTAAGTCCTCTATTCATTTTCTTACCTTTAAAATTCCTTAGCCTAACAAATCTAACACAGTCGATTATAACCAATTACCTATTTAGTTCCCCATATACTTTTCCTGCTAGTAACTTCTCAACTATACTTGTTTGAAAGACAGAAATCTGTCATCTTTTTGAGAGCTATGTGGTGATTAATGAACTAGGGTTGGGAAGAGAACAGCTGAAGGCTTTGTTAGGCTTTTGATTTTATGTTTGTGCTGCCAAGCTGTCATTCAAACCAGAGAAAGCAATCATTTTGAAAGCCAACATTCAGACAAATTAGCTGAGATCCACTTTATGCTTGTGCTGACAGAAGCCAATCCAGACTTAAGTATTGTGCTTTAGCAGACCACCTGGCAGAAGAATCATGCTTCATTGTCTATACAGCCAGCCAAGAGATGTGATATTCCCTTATAATTGTCACTATGTCCTAAAATGAATAAAGCTGGAAATATTACAGGAGGGAAACACTGTGTTTTTGATGACATTCATGCTAATATGACTCTGAACATTGCATGTAACCTTATAGAAAGGATTGCATAGTTCTCTAGTCTGCAAATTAATTACTAATTAGTGCTGAAATCACTTGTTTTGAAGTCAAACTAATAAAAAAGAAACGATAAATTAATACATTAATGATATGATAAAATTATTTATCAATTCTGGCTCCTCAGTACTCTAAAATCAATTATTACTGAATACTGTTCAGCGAAACTTGGCATTCTAAGCCCAAATAGGTCTTAAGAATATGCTTAAATGCTTTAAGTCTATGCTTTAAGCCTACTTATTCATGAGTGCAGAAATTACATGTATTTTAGATGTCTTTAGAAATTTATTCGACCACTTTAGTGGAAGGATCACTTCATCTCTTTAAAAGATCCATGCACAAAATGTCTTCTTTTACTGAAATATGGGAAGGGAGTTATAGTTCAGTGACAAGGAAGGAAGGCAAAAAAGCAGGTTTGCTGGCTGGCTACGCAGATAGAAATGATTCCCAACTTCTTCCAACAAAATTCTTTATCAAAGTGATGATTTTGTAAAACAACAGCCCTCAGGCACTGGGACAAAACCTCTTAAACATCACTTGGCCAGGCAGGGGTTGAGATGTAGAACTGGGCATCATCAGCATATTGATATCTAGTCTCCTGTTGACTAATGGCTGATGAGCCAGTGATTTCATGTAGATGTTAAACATAAGGGGCAAGAGCATCAAGCCCTATGGCACTGCACAAGTCAGGAGCCACTGGCTCAGTCTCTCCCCCCCCCCCCCATCAACACCAACTGGAACTAGCTGTGGAGAAAGGAGAACTACCACAACATTGTGTCTGGCACTCCCCCTCCCCCTCCTTGCATTTGGTCCAGAAAGATAACATGATCAGTGTTACTGAAAGCCACTGAGGGATCAATGAGAACCAGGACAGTTGCACCATTGCTATTCCAGGTCCGCCATAGGTCATCAACAAGGGTGATCAATGCCATTTCCATACTATATCCCAGCCTAAATTGCAACTAAAATGGTCTAGATAATCCACTTCATCCAGGTCCCTCTAAAGCTGAAGTCTTAATAAGAAGGTTGGAGAAATTGTTGGGACCAACAACAGCTTCTTGAGGAGAGGGATGAGCCATCCCCTCACTCAAGGATGCATTCACCACCACATGGACCCAGCCACATGTCACCACCTGGACAGCTTTAATTAATCAGGAGGGACTTGGGTCTAAAGGACAGGTGGCCAGGTTAATACTCCCAAAGTTCTTGTCTACCTCCTCAGGAGTTACAGGGTCAAACATCTACCAGTTAACAGAACAAGACAATGCCTCAGTCAATTCACATGGACTTGTCCAGACAGAGTCTAACTCTGAATGGATTCAAGCAACTTATCTGACAGGTGCCTGGAATATTCCTCATAGTGGCCTTGAGGATATTCCTGTGACTTCTCCCTCTTCAACAGAGAGTGTGTCACCCTAAACAAGGCCACCGGTTAGCTACCCCCAGATGGAATAGGAATGGAAAAATAACCATGTTTTGCTGCTCTTATTGCCATGATGTAATTCCTAATGTGGGCACTTACACACGTTCGATCGGATTCTCTCCAGTAGTGCTTTAGTATTGGCAGTGCAATGTCTCTGAAAGTATCTAAGTCTTCCCATAATTGCTAAAGTCATCTCAGCCACATCTATTAAGATTCTACAGTTAAGAAGATGTGATATGAAGTATTTGGTTAGAACACCATGATTTCAAAGAGAGAGAGAGGGAGAGAGGATGAATCTAATTTAGGTAGGACTTCAAAGAAAAAAATATTTATAAACAGAGGGGCTTGAAGAATCACACTAATGACCAGTTTGTGTCTTCATAATAAAAGGGTACAAATACCATTGTATGTTTTATGTCAGCAGTTTGCTGAATATTATCCAAAATAGATTTCTGTTAGAAATGGAAGATTTATTACAATTATTGATGTGACAATACATTCACAGAAAATCTTTTATGAGATGCTGAATATGGTTTATTATGGACACTTGAACTGACTCTAAAATTCAATTTAAGATTCCTGTAGTTTTGTCATAGTAGTTTGTGGGACATTGCAAACTATAGGACATAGTTATAGGCAAATGTTCAAGTGATGCAAAACTCTTAGTACCAAACTTGTAGATTATTACTGTCATCTGTTTTCTATTTCTCTGTGGCTCTAATCTGCTACTACCAAAGCAATGTTGACATTTTGTCATTACATACATCAGATGGACTACTTGAGGACTTTCTATTTTAACACTACAAATTCTCTGTGGGGAAAACAGTAATGTGGTAATATTCCACACTGTCTGTTGCACGAATTGGCCTTGGATGCTACCACTGCAGCATGAGACCAGCAACAGATAAATATTATTTGTCAGAGATAATATATAAATTCTTCAATCATGTTCAGGCATTTTATAAAAGAGAAGAGCTGGCCGAAGAAAAGGCAAGGTTATGAGCTTAACAGAACTGTAATACAATAATATGTTATTTCATTTTAATCATTTGTAAATTAAGCTGGCAGTTGGAAATAGGTTTTTGACTATCAATTATAGGACAACTTGAATAGGCCTATAAAAGGTTCTTACTGTTTTTTCCCCCAGTATATAAGGAATAGACTTTTAGCAGATTACATATGAATAATTATTCTCCCATTACCTGTTCTCCCTAAATCTTTTTGTAAATAGATCTGAACTCAATAAAACTTCCTTTATTTTTTCAACTTATATCTTTTGTTTATAATAATAAAATCTAAGGAGCAGCTTAATAGTCATAAGAATCATAAAAATGCATCGCCCAGGCTTTGCAGTGGGAAGGAGGTAATGCGTTCTGCTAAGTTTTTACACACACAATGTCTTGCACTAAGAAAATTACCATGTCAGAGAAGAGATTAGCCTTTAACATACTATTTTTACCACTATCCTTTCGTATAAACATTTTAACTGAATGACATAGGCTTACAGAGAAACTTTATCTATAGCTAGCTATCCAATGCTTCTTGCATTATATTTCTTTTCTGTGAAGACTTACTAGATGTGAAAATAACCTATTATTGCTCTCCATTCCCTGCCTTCATTCCAATTTTCTATTTGCTGTTATGTTATGAGCAATAGAGAAAGAGCTGAAAAGGCAACTCTCTAACTTTTAAAAGAACCTGTGATTCTTTCCATGCCAATCAAATCCATATATAGATACTGTACATCATTAAAACTGGCTATAAATGTCCTCTTATGTTAGTTACTCACTTTGCAAAGGAAAAAAAAATTCTACACATCATTGCCAAGATAAAGGGAGTCATTATCAGCAGGAGAGAACTTAGCTCATTACCATCTAAGCAGGCAGACCCACTAGCTCCAGACTTTGAGCTAATGCTCTAATCATGTTCAAAACTGTCATTTATCTGGAATTAGCAACATGACCAGCCACAGGCCAGCTCCTGCTGAGCTCATTTCCACCAATTATGTCCTTCTCACAATAAAAAGATTTGTCCCTACCCCACAAATAGGAATAGTATGATAGTATACCAAATCAGTTCCTAAGAAGACTTTTAATGGGTGCTTCAAAATCTTTTGAGGGTTTTATAACAATCCCAGAAATGTTTGTAAAGAATTAGATGATTTCTAAGCCAAGCAGGCTGCAGTTCGCCCATTCTTATTTTTGCTTCTCTGTATCTGGGATATGTTGAGTAATGGAGAAGAAAGGGAAATGCCTGTAAGGACTCTAAGTGTGTAAGATCCTATTTCTATGCCTTCCATCCTGAAGTTCTATGAAAATCATACATTCTGTGTTATGTTGGTGAGATAGTTTTATCAAGCAGACTCCATGAAAATATATCCTGTGTGTGAATTCATAATAATGAGAGACAGTAGAGGGAATGTGTTGATTTCATCTGAGATACTGTTTATGTTTTGCTTTAAAATATTTAAGTATTTTTTAAATGAAAAAGCTGGAAAATACTCTTGGGTGAATAAAATAATTAAATATAATTGATATGGTGATGTGTATCTTTTTTTAGTGTTGCTTATTTGGTGGGGTGTGCATTGTACAGGGGTAAAAGTTATGGCCACCTGAGATACACACTTCTGGTTGAAAATATCAAAAATGGTTCAGACTTATTAAATCAGTGGTTGTCAATTACATCACTGAAACTAAATGATCCAGCAAATAATTTGTGCCCAGTCAAAAGTAAGGCTCTATGACATAAATTTGATACTTCAGATGATGGCACTTCCACTTAGTGGGGAGTTCACAAAAACACCATCAGCATGACAGAGCAAGAGAAACAAGACTATTTCTGTCAAAGTAATTTTATCTATTTAAGTATACATATGTTTCTCTGAGTTCTCACTAAACTTCTGCTAACATCTGAAAATGCTAATTTTATAACATAATACAACTGTGCAAGTTGCTTACTACATTGACCTTAATTTTTAGTTTATTAATTTGTTAGCTGTATAAGCTACTTTTCTCTGGGTGATACAGGTTTATATTTAACAAATACTGGCCCATAAACCTTGTTCCTTGGATCTTGGTCTTTGCTATTTTTGGCTTCACACCAATTGACTTAATTCACACATTAACAAATAATTTAATCATGGTCTGGAAACTACAATGGTTGGATGCTCACAGCATGCAAAGCCCAAACCAAACCAACCATACTGTGGTGAAATGCTTTTTATTGTTGTTGTTGTTCTATGAAAGCTGTTAATTTTAACATTGCTTCAGAAACAGACATATCCAGAGGTTAGAAGGGTGGAAAGGTTCAAATTAATGCGCTTATCTCTTCATCAACTGAAATCAATAGATCAGTGGGTATGAAAAGAAAACCAAGATCCTTAACTTTATTTCCTCAAGTAGTTACCTATGTAGGGACATTTATGGGGTTTTGTGCTTGCACAGAGCAATATGTTGAACTTTCTAAGGTTAGGCAATAAACGTTTTAGCAGGAAATCTGTGCCCAGGCCTCACTGGCCATGGCTCTGTCATCCAAGGGTTTATTCTCAATGAGGAAATGATTGAGTAAGAGCAGGTTATAAAGATATAAAAGGAGAAGGAAATATTGTATAACAAAGAACAACAATTAGGAAAATCTATTCTTTCTATGATTCCTATTCATATAAGGAAAATAGCAAGATACCTTGCCCAAAATTGGGGCAAGAGGTGGATAAATAAACTCCAAGGCCAATATACTCCTTATTGCATCCAACTTTCTTCCTAGCAACTAAATCAAAGAAAAAAAAATGTAGGGTTCCCATATAACTTCAATAATCCATGGATGCCCAATATTCAAAAGCTAAAGTCCCTAAAATCCAGAAAGGTTCACTGAGAGTAGCTGCACTACAGAGAGTGGAGGTTATAGTCATCCATAGGATGAGTATGAGATGAAATAAGGAGCAAGTTCTCTGATTTCACATTTAGAGTAGCTCCAAGTCTTGGGTCTCTCTTTAGAGAAATTCTTCTTAGACCAGGTGTCAATATAGTTCCTGAAACCAAATGATGCACCCAAAAATGCAGGTTTATCTCTTTAATCCCTCGTTCTCCCTGTCTTTCTCTCCCACTTCATTTAGACCAGGGATGAATACTTACCTTTGGACTTCTTGGCTGAATCCACCTGCTCAGTCTTGCCTGGGAATGTGGATATGTATCCATAATGAGGTTGAAACTGATACCAATTCAGTGGCTGCCTGTTCCAAAATGCTAATTCTTTGAGTCAAGCTTGACTCCTAGTGACATCATGGAGTTGATACCTATGCCCAATGTTGACAGTGAGTATATTCTCATGGAGAATGATATCTTAGCATGGCTAAAAGAAAAGGCCATGCTACTGGGAACTGCTTTCCCATCTGCTTCCCATCTGGTGAGGAAGACCAACCAAAAGTGATTACATGAATAGAACCTAGATGGATTGAACTACATTGTCTATGGAATTTTAGTGACTTTGGTTTTGACATTCCTGCCTATAATATAGGACATTATTTGAGTCCTTGGTGAATCCGAGGTGTGACGGAGCCCATCAATACAGAGATGATTGAAATAAATCAAAACCCAAAAATACAAAGAAAGAAATTATGCTACAGAAAAAAGTAAAGGAAGAAAGAAAATAAGGGTTCTCTTTTTGTTAAGATATAACCACATGAAAAGTTTTAAAATGTTTCCCACTTACTTTCCAATAGCGTTGGGCAGAACCGTAAGTTGATTGTCATCTACTTTCAGAGTTGTAAGTCTTTTCAAGAGCCCTGGACCAAAACGGAGAGAGAGAAAGGGGAGGAAGAAAATGTTTGTTATACAAAAGACTGGTTAAGAGAGATAGAGTAAGAGGGGTAGTGCAAGCCTATGCTATATTTGTTTTTGCAATGCAAAATGCAGCTTTTGTTTTTTGATAGTTCTCAGTACTATTTGCTATGATGCCTATTAAAAGATGTCTAAGCAGTACTGACTTGAAATAACAGGATTAAGAGAGAGAGAGACAGTATTTCCAAAGATACTTCAGTTTTTGCTCCTGCCAAGGACAAATACAGCATCTCATTTAAAAATTAATTCCTATATTGTATTTTTTAAAATGAAGTTTGAAACCCATATCTGAAGATGTTAATTTTACATAACATGAGAATAATGATTCTTGGTTACATCTTCTAAATGAATTACCCATATGTATTCTAAGACATATTCTGCAACAAAAATATACTACTGGAAACTTTAAGAAACATATTAAAGCATGAGCCACCGCATACCAAGCAATTTAATGAAGTGCATTTCTTTATACTTTGAAGCATGACATGAAAACTTTCATTTGTATTCTTGAACTTTAATGGAAGAGCAGTATATAATTTTCAAGGAAAAATTGCTAATGGCTCATGTTTACTAGATTTTTCTTTACTACTGAGAGGAATCTAAATCAGCATCTATTACCCCAAACCCAATTCCAGAGCAGTCATTGTTCAGTCAATACCTATAGAATCTGGCAGTTGTTGTAGCATATTGGATGACAACAGTAGATCTTCAAGGGATTCACATCCTGATACATCCAGATCTATACTTTCTATCCTATTTTTTGATATATCCAAGTATATCAGTTGTTTTAATCGTCCTATAGGCTTGATAAGATCACATAAGAATATGGTTAGTTGATTAAACTATTCATTGCAGTTACTAATATTTAACACACTGTAATACACTACAAACTTAAAAGTTAATGAACAGGCAATGTCAATTTACTGAAGTAAAAGTAAAATGTCTTGATGTCTCATTGAGCAGATTAAATGGAAAAACCAAGGACAACCAAAATATATTAGTTTTAATATTTTTTGTTTATTTGACTGAAGCTATGGTTATTCAGCTTTGAACATTTTGTGTGTAACATCCTTCCAAGATGAAGAGTCATACAAGGTGATCATAAAAGAGCATAATACACTTTGTTTCACATAGCAGTGAACCCTTGGCAGTTATACAGACGGCTGCACTGAATGAGTGGCTTAAGTATGCCACCGTATTTCAATTCATCCCACTTCCTTGACCGACCTGAGAGGCTAGGATTGGACAGGAATGTGGGAGATATATTAGAACAGGTGTGCTGCGTGCACTTCTATATTACTGAGAGGCACCAAATACATATTATATTTAATATGAGTATACCTCCATGCATTTATACTCTGTGTTCACACGGGAATGATATTTTTTAGCTTGTTAAAAATTATTTAAGAATCAACTATTAACTAATATATTACATTAAATATTACCCAACAACCACTCAAAAGAGACAGATATTGGTAGATCCATCAGGGATCTGAAGAATGTTATGGCAGAACCACATACACAAAATTTAGAAAACAATAAGGGGAAAAACTATGAATGGTAGTAATTCTGTTCCAGTTGCTACCAAAATTTTCAGAGCCAAGGCCATCATTCACCTACAGTATCATGTACAAATTTGTTTTTAACTTGATCCAAGCTCTACTGAGTCAGTCCAGTGCAAATCTGTGGGATTTGGACCAAATAGCTCATCATGTATTTAACTCTCTCCTGAGGGTGGAAACCAGGCTAATCTTTTTGGATTTGAAATAACTTTATTTTATTATTTATTAATTTATTTTGAAGAAAATTTGAAAAAAATGGGGATTTCAAATACATGATTAAGATACATATTTTGGTAAGCACCCTAGTCTCTTTGATAATTGCAGTACAATGCCATGTCCATATGGAGATTGTTGCAGACTCAAAATATTACAGACAATCAGCTCACTATTTGATTCTGGAGAACCTGGTCTCAGCTGAAACAATGGACCTTTATCAAAGACATCCAGCATGATTTAACCAAAACTCCAACTTTGTTTGTATTTGTATATACAATATATATTGTATATACTTGTATAATTGTATATACTTGTATGGGAGACAGTTCTCTTACACTAAATATTTAGCAAATATTCTTTGCCCAGTCCATAGGGCAGCTTATATTCTCTCCTGCTATATTGATCTTGTTAAAAAGCAAGTTCATAATTTTCCTGTCAGAAGGGATTTTGTCCTTACTCGGTGGAGAAAATAAACAATTCCTCATGTGCTCTGGTGATGCCCCTTTTGAAAAGCATGGCAAACTGAATTAATAACTACTCTTTTAATCCGTGCCCATGCTAACCTGGAAGGAGATTATTTGCCTCATTTTACTTAGATATCTCCAGAAAGGGTCACTAAATTTGTTGCAATTGCCATTCTTCTGGCCTTATGGACATAATAAAGCAGGGCTTTCCAAAGTGCTGCCGCTGGCGACACACCAGCGGCAGTGGCGGCGGCGCGCGCGCGCACGGCGACGGCGCGGGGGTGTGTGTGGCGGCGTGCGCGCACGGTGGCGGCGTGGGGGGCGTGCGGCGGCGCGGGCGTGCATGGCAGCCGCCGTGCACGCGCGCGCCGCCGCTTCCGGGTGGTGTGGCGACACACCACGCTGTGTGTGGCGACACACTTTTGTGTCGCGACACACAGTTTGGAAAGCTCTGTAATAAAGATTCATTTGTTTTTCAATTGCCATAGTTACTGGTCTAACACTTTTGGTAATTTGCTTCTCCTTTTAAGTTGATTTAATATTTTATGTTGATTTACTCTTTTATTAATTACTCTTCGGCTGTTTTAATATGAATGTTTCTTTCTTCCTTTGGATTTGTGTGCTTTCATTTTTTACTTTAATATCAAATAAAAATAAAATAGGGGGGGAGAAACTGCTTCAGAACATTGCAATATGGACTAAATCAGAACCCAGAATAGGAAAACAACTGAACTGAGGGGAAACACAACTAAAAACAAAATGGAATATGGCAGAATTATTTTGAAAGGATTAGTCAATTCCTGAACCTATTTACACTGAAACTTTTTATAAACATCCCCAGAAATGAAATAGAGAACTATGAAATGGAAATAGATGAGAAGCACAAAATTTTAATTACACTAAAGTTGGATATCAGTATATCTACTCCCCAACACTACTAGCCTAAGAATTAGCCCAAAAAACCAGTGGTCACAGGATCTGGCAGACTGCTGGGAAAGGGAAAGAAAAAGAAAACTGGGGTGGACAAATAGGGCAAACTATCTAGAATCCTGAACAGAACCATTCCATGCTGCAAGGTTTGAGCAGAATTCAAAACAACTAATTAAAACAAATATTTCAACATTTTAAATGGGGATGACTCCTTTCTTTCACAATATCTAGTTAGCTCTCAATAAAATATGAAAGAAAACCATTAGAATTATTTTAAAGATACATTTTTTTTAAAAATGAAATGTTTCACATAGACGTCCTAATGGATTTAGAACTGCATGTACAAACAGTGCATGAACTCCATTCCTTGCTCCAAAGCCTTATTCTATTTAGGACATACTTTTTATTTAGATTGCTACCATGTATGCTCAGAAATAGCTGTTGAATCAAAAGCTCACTGACCATTATATGAGTGTTTATGATCAGTATCAATATACCCTTTTCTTGTCAGGTGTATGGACTGGTCCAAATCTGAGATTGTACACTTTTTATTGGCACACCGCCACTGAAATATCTAAGAAAGTGCTAAATTTTGTTCTATTTCAATTGCCGTCAGAAGCCAACAGCTTTAAATTTGTTTAAGCCTGGAATGCCTGGTTCTTTGGGGTCTATAAAGGTTTGTGCTATAAACTCTAATACTATGTATTGTCTTAACTACTGCTGTTTATCAACACATGCACACATTTGATCCTACCTTATTTGATGTTAACCTCACCTGTTCTTTTATTTTATTGTATTTGTTCTTTCTTTTTATCCATTTGATCTGTCTTACAAATATGTATTTTTTTAAAAAAATTGGTTTTGACTGTAATTTCAATAAAATGAAATAAAATAAAAACATGTGCTTTCATTTGAATATATAAATCAGAATCTTCAAGACATTTCTGAATGACAATTCCGAGCAGCATGGCAAATACTAAGGAATACTCTAAGTTTCTCAAAAAAGTCTCAGGTTCTCTACAACTGACATCCCCCAAACAATAGGATAGCTCTATCTTCCTGAAGGGCTACTGGGTTTTCTCTCTTACTAAGATGCTGTTCCAAAGCTGCTGCAGTACATTAATAGGAGCTCTTAAAATTAATTATGCAATGTTAAATAATTTCCACCAGATTTAGCAGTGGAAAAGGAACAACAACCCCAAAACAAAAATCCAGCTTTGAGAATCAGATATGAAGAGTTTTTACCAGCCAAACATCCTTCAGCTATATATGCAGGGAAGATACCATAAGATATATTTTTAAATTTAGTTCAAGATTACACACACACACACTGTTAAAAATGACATATCTTATTTTAACAATAAAACTACAATTATACATTTTCAACATTTGATTGAATTGTACTGTTCTGGAACAGATCAATGTAATTTTTACTACATACAGTACACATTGCTATGGGATGACACCTTATATCCAAACTAACCTCAATAAAGAAAAAAGATCTGCACTTCCATAATACATTTATTACACAATTCTGCAATGTTATATAGTTTATGTATACATATGGGTGTATATATATCCATACCCCAGGTAATGCTTGAAGTGAATTGTTGTCCATCCATAATTCTTTTAGGTTTTGTATTTGTTCCAGGACCTCAGGCTGTAAAAAAGCAGCTTTTATATAAACATACAATCTTAAGTGATTATTACATTAAATATTACTGAAACTCATATTTTTGTTTAAGAATGATTTCATCAGACTATACCTCAGCTGGTTGACTAAGTATCAGTCTCACACTCTTTAGAACTGGGAGGAAAATGTCACCAGCCCAAATAACTGTAGTAGATCTGGATAAGAATTACACAAACTCTAAACTTTTTTAAGTATTATGAGTTATAGAAAGTATAAGCCTTATTTTCGTAACTTCTATGTTACTTTGCTTTAAAGCAAGATCCTGCACCACCACCTGCACTTTCCCATATTAACCTACAAAATTTAGAGCACTAGGTGCAATAAACAAAGAAATAACTATTTGTATTTCTGATTCTCCAAATCTCTTCTAAAAAAAAGTTCACATGCAGAAATAGATCCATCATTACCCCATAGTATTGGAATTTTTTAAATCACCCATGCAAAACAGAACTTTGTTCTACATATATGGGAAACAAAACAGTGCAGCTACTTATTTTCTCAAGGCAGCAAATTTGCTTTACAGAGCATAAGGATATGGATCACTAGACTGGAGGATTTGTATATTAAATTATTGCTCCTGTGAGAAAGTTTTGTTTGCTTGCTTTTGAACAAATGCTCCTTACCAGCTCAGAAAATTCATTATTACCCAGGTCGAGCCTCTCCAGCTGGGTCAGTTTGTGCATTGACCTACAAAAAAAGCAAAGACAAATTATAAGCATTTTACCTAATAATAATTTCAGTACATCTATAGTATGCAAAGTGACAAGGCATGCATTGTTATTCACATTGTTAAATCTAAACCAGCCATAGCAGTCAGGAATTTTTTTTGCCAGATTAAGAAATTGCTGCTTCTATTATAAAGGTAAATTGGGGCGCACAGTCTTACTGTGGATCTGAGACTCCCAAAGCTTAAAATATATGAGCTTGTGTGAGCAGGCTCTCATTTTATTTAAACTGAGATGTTAGATCTGTAGAAGAATCAGAAACTGATCCTCTTCAAGGAGCATTTTGATGAATGGATAATGATTTAAGTAAACCCCATACCTGCATTTACCTAGAAAAGTCTGGATCAGAATGCTAGAATTTTGTAATAATAGATTGGGTAGTACTAAAAATATCTTATTAAATATATAATATGAATATGTCCACTGTACATGGTCTATATGGACACAGTATATCTGAAATCGTATTTTGCAAAACTGTAATACATATTCTAAATATTAAAAATGTAGTAAAAATATTCTGGCTTGAGTTTTCCTTCACTGTGAATGTTATACTGTTTCCCTTGTATTATTGGAGTAGCTTCAATATTAAACAATCAATGCTAACTACTGGGCAAACAATGCAACACATCACTTCAATATTTGGATCAGTCTTCCCAATGATGTTGTCTAGATGCTTTGAACTTATGCTTTGATAATTGTCTGCCAGAATGGTCTTCAGATTATCAGTTCAGAAAAAATAGCAGGGAGAAAAAGACTAGTGTAAAATAGGATTGTACAGAGTATTGGTGCAAAAAAGTCTAAAGCCCTGTTTTGACTTGGAAGCTTATACAACCTATTACTAATGGGTTTTGTATATTTTAACTACTTTTATATACCTGGTACTGCCTGCCTAACTGTATTGGTTTTGTATCCCCATACTTTACATTTTATTAACATTTTTAAACATAATGAATAAGTCATCAGAGAGATCATATAGGAAGCATCCTCCTACAAAAGGAAATTGACTTAAAAAAAGATTTGAAATTATTATTTGACCACACAAAGTAATATTTTCTTTTCTTAATTTTCATTAAGAAAATTACTTACTCCATTCTGTTTCTTTGATTCCTTCTCTCAATGAGGCAATTAATCACTATTATAAGCACACTAGATTGATTATGGATGGACAGGGAAGGCATGAACAGTAAACTGTTAGCTGCTCTTCTCCCAAATGTCTTCTCAATTTGGGCATCCATTAATAAAAAAAGAAATTAACTGGTATGTAGAGAAGCTTTATTTGTATCTACAGAAGAATAACATGCTCTTAACTTAGATTAATTATGAAAGTTCTTTTACAATAACAGCGATCCTTCCTTCCTATTTTAAAAGTTTATTTGTTGCTATTAAATTCACTGGGAGCATGAGTGAGGCATTTATTTGTTATAAATTATTTATCTCAAAGTTATACTCCATTTCCCTTTTATAATTACAAAATGGTTCTCTGACATTTCTTTGAGATACAGCCTTTTGAACAATAAACTATTATAGCATTATGAAAATTCAAATAATTATATAAGAGCAAATCAGCACTAACACTGCTGTAGATAAATGCTGACCTCACAGGAAGCAGGTCAGAGAATTTTATCAAATCTTATTTTTAGACTGTGTACTTAGTCTTGGAAGAATAAATCAAAGTAGGGACAATATGGCAGGCATGGAACCTGAGGCAACAACAACACAAGAGAACTAGTGGTCCAATCTTATGCATGTCTCCTTACAGCGAAGCCCAAGTGAGTACTTGGGAACTTATCCCATATATACTGGGGTCAGGAATACAAAGAAGCAAGAAACACCTAGACCCTTCTGAGACTGTCACTGTTGGATGAGCACTGATAAGACATCTAAAATTATGACTCCTGCATGAAGGGACATTTTATCATGCATGGTGGACATCTGAAAAAGCAAAGAAGTACTGGACACAAATATGTATGATGATGTAACAAAATTTAAAAACTAACACTCAGATGAAACCAGATTTTTTTTCAATTAGGACTTATGGATATACAATTAGAAAGGAGTTATGGACAATTGGTTTTATATATGGTTAATTGCAGCAAGGCTACTATATGCACAAAGATGGAAAAATACAGAAGTATCCACAATGGAGGGGTGGATTGTGAAGATGGCAGAACTTGCAGAGATGGCAAAATTGACCTGTTTGATTAGGACTACTTTTATAAAAGACTGGAATCCTTTTATGGACTTTTTGCTGAAAATGGATAAAAATGATTTCTGGGTTTGCTGAATAAAAGGGGTTGAATATGGGAAGAAGGGAACTACAGTATATAATGTAGTTCTAAAGGGGGAGAAATGATAAAAGTTTGTTTGTAACTGCTGTAAAGAAGATTGGAAGCTGCTTCATTAACCTTTTTTTCCCCTTTATCTCTTTATCTGTTTCTAGCACTTTTTCTTTTATCTTTTTCTACTTTTCTTTAATACATTTTTCTTGCTTATCTTTCAGTTATGTAAAAACTTTCAATAAAAATTATTAAAAAAACATTACTCCTGAAAATATAGGAGAAACTGATAGCAAGGTAAATATATGCAAAACCAACTGGTTGAATGAAATTCACTGGCTATATCACGAAATGGGTACAGTTTATACTAAAATCCTAATCAGATGTATATTTTATATTTCAAATCCATTGAGATGGATACACTTGTATTTCAAGAGACTGCTAGGATCAAGTGACACTAATATTACAAAACATTAGTTAAATATTTTACCTACAAATATTAGATGTAAGACAAAGAGGAATACCAGTAATAAAATATTAACACTAAGTTGGCAGGGTGTGAAAACATTCTTAAAATACTCATATACTACTGGCCAAAGTTCTACTTACTGTATATACCTAATTGATTCAGAGGCCATGATAACTCATAACTAAGAAACCTAGGAATGGATATACTAAGTGATCCTAGATAATGCCTCTCTCAGGTCTGCAGAAGACTTGCAAGAGTTCCTTCTCTCCTATGCATACTGAAAAATAAATACTGTACATTCTGTTGGGCTGAATGGAGGCTAGAAGTATTGCTGCTAAGAATATCAGGAAAGCTTATGACCATAGCCAGAGTAATAACTGATTGTTAGAGCCTGGATGCTTCTACCAATGGAATCTTATTCAGAGGCACCTACATGCTCTAAACCTACGAGAAAAGGACTAGACTAAAAAATTAAGAGACTGAATTAGGAGACCTACTAAATCCTCAAATACAATGAAGATTCAGGGGCAATTCTCAGGGGTGACTTTTCATATGTCATACTAAGCCAAACATAGGCTGACCATATTTCCTTGAGACAAAAACGGGACATTGGGATGGCAAAATGGGATGGGGTCTTATGTAATATTCCATATTCATGAAAAAGACAGGGCTCCCCGCCCCCCGGTCCGCGCGACTGGCTCCTGCCTGCAAACCCCGCCCCCGGTCAGCGCGATTGGCTCCAGCCTGAAAACCTCGCCCCTGGTCCACGCAATTGGCTCCCACCCCTGGTCTGCGCAATTGGCTCCTGCTAGCAACCCCGCCCTCCTTTGCCACGTGCTGATAAGCGGGAGGGCTTCCTCTTGTGGGCTGCCTCCAATCGGCAGCTCCGGCTTGGATCCTCCTTCCGTGCCATTCCCGCCGGGTTTAAAAAATGGGACAAAATTGAGATTTTTATCAAAACGATGGGACGGTTGAAAAATGCTAAAAAAACGGGACTGTCCCATTCAAAATGGGACATGTGGTCACCCTAGCCAAACATATCACATAATGGCTTAGTGTTATGTGTGCCCCAGAAGTCATAAACTGGTGAAAATAGTCACATATATCCATAATGAACATTCCCCAATAACAGCTGATTCAAAATAGTCTCAAGCAGGTTTTACTCCACAGATTAAGGACAGACTCATTTTAATGTGGAACATTATCCAAAACTACATAATATACTATGAGCTACGGGTTGTTAATTGGGCTGTAATTCAAGGATTTATTTGAAAAAGCTATTTATCTTTGACTTACTTGTTTCCCAATCCAATATTTAACATAAAAAAATTCAAAAATACTATGGAATCTATACATAAGATCCAGAATATTTAAATCAATAGTTTCTACATATATATTACTAAAACACAGCACAAATGTAATAACATCTACATATTAAAGTAAATAGACTATGATGTTCAGTAATAGATATACTTACAAACAGTAGAAATATTTTAGCCTAGTCAATTAAATACAGCTCATAATGCTGGAATCCCAATGAATTGGTGAAGTATTAATTAATGAAGGTGAAACTGAAAATGTTCTCTACATTTTGATTTGAAATCAATTGGCTTCGGAAATTACACAGCCTCAAACCTTGAATTTCAGTGAGTGTTCACTCTCTCCTAGCATTCCGATTAGCATACCTGAATGATACGTATATTGTGTTCATACACTTTAATATTTTTAATAATTACATATAAATTTCAGGTACAACTATTTTCTGGATAACACCTCTACTGTGAATTGCTCCTGTAGATAAATAACTGTATTTTCCAAGTAACAACAGCTTTATAGTGGGAATCTAGAAAATGAAAAATGTTCCCCTTAAAATAGACTCAAGAGCAACTTGTTCCTACTTTCTCACTGGCACTGTAAAGTAAATGAATGTTAGAAATAAATATGTGATACCCCACCTTGCGGGGTACTAATGACTATGCAAGATAATATCAGCATACAGAAAATGGAGAGAGGGAGAGATCACTAGGTAACTTTTAAAACACCTCTAATGTTTCCATTTCAACACATGGGAAAAAAGTAACCTGTATTTTCATTTATCAGTACTGATATGGTCCTAATACATAAAAAATGATGATTTTCTCCTCAATCAATTAAAAAGAATGCAACATCCATCCTTTTAATACTTTACTACTATTGCCAGTTTTGCTAAACTTTGTTCATGTGATCCATCTGCAGTTGTTTGTTAATTATTTAAATTCACCATAATCCACTATCTTTATCAACAACACATTATCAATCTTTTAAAACACAAATCTGAAGTTGAACATATTTGAAGTGATACCAGAGAAAGTGTACATCACTCAATAAAACACACATACAGTACACACACACCAATAGATGTGCAAGTGTAGTGAGTGATACAGTGCTAATACTATTTATTTATTTATTTTTCAAATTTTGCCACCGCCCATCTCCCCCCAAAAAGAGGGACTCTGGGCAGTTTACAATAACAAGCACATTAAAACAATAAGCATAAATAACATCTAAAATATAAATACAAAATTACCAAATATAAATATAAAAGTAAATATAAATATAAATATAAAATCCAAGTGGCCATAAAAGATCTAATTCAGGGAGGAGAGCTCTAAGGCACCAGCCACCCCCAAGAATAACTACTCCCCTTCCCACCCCAGGCGAGATGGCAGAGCCAAGTCTTCAGGTTCTTCCGGAAGGTGAGGAGCAATGGGGCTTGTCTCACCTCTGGGGGCAGAGTGTTCCAGAGGGCGGGAGCCACTGCAGAGAAGGCCCACTTCCTGGACCCCACCAAGCGAAATTCTCTTACAGACAGGGTCCGTAACATGCCCTCTCTGCATGATCGGGTGGGATGGGTCGATGTCATGGGGATGAGACAGTACCTCAGGTAACCTGGACCAATGCCATGTAGGGATTTAAAGGTAATAATCAACACCTTGAATTGGACCCCGAAGCAATCTGGCACCCAATGCAGCTCACTTAGCAATGGTGTTACATGTGCCGATCTTGGGGCACCAAGAATTGCCTGCGCAGCCGCATTCTGGACCAGCTGAAGCTTCCGGATACTCTTCAAGGGTAGCCCCATGTAGAGCACATTGCAATAGTCTATATGGGAGATGACCATGGCATGAGTGACTGTTCGGAGGGCTTCTCGATCCAGGAAAGGGTGTAACTGGCGCACAACACAAAGTTGTGCAAAGGCCCTTCTGGAGCAGATGCTGACTGCTGCTCTGAGCGGGAGACTCCCGGCTTCTTTTTGAACCCAGACCCTCAGACTCCCAGCCCCCACTTTACTAACTGGGGTTTTGGGGGGAGATTTTGAGGATCACTCGGCTGTTATACCTATATGCTGGTGCTGGAACTGGACGGAGCCCCCCGGATGGAACAGTGGAGTGCGGCGGGCCTTGGTGGATCCCTGTGATTTGGCGGACTCCTGTGGACCTCGGTGGCATGCTGGGACTTGGCAACGCTGAGGCCTTTGGCGGTATGGGGTGGTGAGCCTGGTGTTCTCCGGGTCCCTTTGCCCGGCAGCGCAGACCTTGGTGGCGCTGGTGGAGCAGTGGGGTGTGGCGGACCAGCAGGGTGGCGAGCCCCCGGTGTGGTGGACTGGCTTTGGTGGCACGGCGAGCTCCAGTGCCGCCAAATGGGTTCGGCGGCATGGTGCTGGGCCGGCCTGGCAGCACATCAGACCTGGGTGGCAGAGTAGCCTCGGCAGTGCAGTGGACTCTGGCGCAATGAGCCGGCCCTGGTGGAGGACTCTGGTGTTGTAACAGGCAGCGCGATGAGTCCCAGGGCGACAAACCAGTCTGGCAGAGTGGTAGACCCCAGCGGCGCGGTGGACCCCAGTGGTATAGCCAGAGTGGCAAAACCAGCGCGGTGGAGCTCGGCGATAGGGGATGATGATCTGTGGTGACTCTAGGCCCCTCTGCCAGAGCCCCCTGGATGAAGACCTTGGCGGTGGGGGGGCGGGGAACCTTTATGGTCCCAGGCCCCTTTCCCAGAGCCCCCTGGATGAGGAGGGGGGATGGCAGGGGTCACAGTTGGTGGATTCTAGCAGCACAGGGAACCCAGCTGGCACGACGGGCCTCAATGTGGTAGGTGAGGAGCAGAACTGAGTGCTGGTCATCCCCTCCCAATCTGCCCAGAGATGCAAAAAGCTATCAGGGTCCCTCCAGTGTGAGTGGTACTCCCTCCTGGGTGTGAGGGACGCGGGGGGAGTCCAGGATCGTATGATTTTATGTAAGAATACTTACCTCCTGAGTGAGAGACAGGGGGTGGGTAGGAGAGGATGAGGTACCCTCCTATTGAACTGTGAGAGAGGCCAAGGGGGGGCACAGTCAGTGTGTGGGTGATGGTTAGGCCCTAACAGCACCGAGAGTGTGAGCTGGTAAGCTGGGGGCCTGCCATAACCCTGTGGTTGATTGAGCGTGTATGAGGATGGATGAGTGGGGGAACCAGGGATTCTGGAGGTCCAGGACTGGAGGCAAATGGGCCTGGAAACACTGGGGGCTGTAGGGCGGGTTATGCTATTAAGGTGGTGACAGGCCGGGGATGCTATGATGGGAACCGGAGGGAGAGCCATCTTCGGGGAAGACGCCCCCGGTGTTTGTTACCGGTGGTGTCTTCCGGCCCTCTGGGTTCAGACCCAGGCCCTGGACAGCAGATTCTTGGAGGCCCCGGTCTCCGGCTGCTGCTTCTTAATGCCAGGTCAGTCTACAATAAGGCCCCCGTCATATGCGATTTGATCACAGATGATGGGGCAGACCTGGTGTGTATCACCGAGACCTGGGTGGGCCCAGAAGGAGGGGTGCTCCTTTCAGAGATGTGCCCGGCCGGGTTTCAGGTATGGCACCAGCCGAGACACCGGGGCAGGGGAGGAGGGGTGGCGGTTGTCATCCAAGAGTCTCTAGTGACCTTCAGGGGCACTGCTCCACAAGTGGACGGCTGTGAGACCCTGTTTTTCAAGTTGGGTTCCCGAGAACAGTTGGGAGTGTTGCTACTGTACCAGCCTCTTTGCTGCATAGCAACCTCCCTGCCTGATCTGCTGGAGGCCATCACAGGGTTGGTGGTGGTATTCCCCAGACTTATGGTTCTGGGGGACTTCAATCTGCTGTCCCTGGGGCGTGCCTCGGAAGTGGCTTGGGAGTTCATGGCTACTATGGCAGCCATGGGCCTGTCCCAGATTATTCGGGACCCGACTCGAGACAGTGGCCTCATGCCGGACTTGGTTTTCTTGTCAGAGCAGTGGCAATGTGATCTGAGGGGAGAGTTACATCTGTCCCCATTGTCATGGTCAGATCATGCCCTGGTGGCCTTGAGATTCTCTTACGCCACCCTCCTCCGCAGGGAGGCAGGACCCATTAGATTGGTCTGCCCGTGGTGACTGATGGACCCGGCAGGGTTCCAGAGGGAGCTGGGGCTTATATAAATGCCTCTCAAAATGACTGGACTAATATAAACTACAGAACAGAGCAAATTGTAATCAGCCTTAAGTTTAAAATGCACAGTAAAATTTATATTCTTCTAATGCACAATATCATCCAAACATAAATTTGATTAGAGAACCCCACACAATAGCTACATTATTAGCTCTAACTGAAAAATAGTAATGTTGGCAGAATATATTCCTTTGTTTATGTACAAATCTGATTATTATAAAAAATCCAGAGTGTGATCAAGAGAGAAAACATGAGTGACTCTGGCCTCCTGTCTCAATCTTTATGTGTTATTAAGAGGGAGATGCGCATATTCCTCTCTTAGAGAAAAATCATGTATTTCCTCATTGAAGATACGCAGATCTTTTAAGTTCAGTGCAACTCAGAATATGAGAATATGAGAAAATACTGTGACTGGATTTGTTTCTACTTGGAAACCACTTTTGGACTATTTCCTTGTAACTGAAAAAAATGAAAATTTGATTTTGGGATTTGATGATTAAATGGTTACTTTTCTATAGAAATAATGTTAGTTAAGGTTTGATTATGAGTAAGAGATCAAGTTATTACAATATGCATTTATATCTGTGCTGGAGAAGGTCAGAAGTCACTTTCTCCTTATTTTTCTTGCTGTTCTTGCACTTTTTATTTTTTGTTTTAGTTCTTTATTCAAGCTTTTCTGTACTTTCTATTTTAACCGTATTCTGAAACTTTAATAAAGTTCTTTAAAAAAATAATAATATTAGAATATGAAAAACAAGTCACTCATACTTCCTCTCTTGCTTCTTTCCTAGGAAGCGCCTAGGATTTCCATCTCTCTCTTGCAGATCTTTCTAAACTTAACTGTTGTTGTTTTTTTTACAAAACTAATTTCCAATCATCCATGAGCAAACTTTTAAAAGCAAATTTAATAGAGATTTGAAAGGTTATCTATGGCTTTTCCTACATTTAAGCTATTATGAGTAATTTAAAATGTATTACTTTTTTCACTTTAGAATTACAGGAAGCAAAATGGCTGCTTTGACCGAAATGCAAATTAGTAACACTGCTCTTCAGTGTTAATATTCCTGGGAACTGGCCCAATGCTATCCTATGTAGAAGTTTAAGTTTGGAGAGGGCATAATTCTCTTCTCAAAGAAAAAGTGCATATTCTAAAACACAACAAACATTTGGCACAAAGATCATCTAGTAAGAGGCAGCCTCCATCAGCATGTAGTATCCCCAAAATGTTTTGGTTCCATAGTATAGCGTGGGAGAACTACCTCAACACAGTCTACTCGTGCTGATGCTCCTGATGCTGCCATTTCAGGTGCTCGAAAAGGTGCTGCATTCAGATCCTCTGCTGTTGGTGCCATTGTACTCTCCCAGGCGATGGGGCAAGGGGCACACTCTCCATCTTCACACGCTAAGATGAGAAAAATCAATTTCAATGCCCAAAAAGATGGAACTGCTTGAGCAGAAGAGGTGACTAAAACTACCCAATGGATTATGGCACTTAAAAGAGAGACAGCTGACTTACAACATTAGGAAAGAGTTTGAAATTATTTTTTTCCAGTTTTTCTCATCCTACACCCAAATTAGAAATTTGGAGACTGAAAAGAGATATTTTCCCCTTGCAGAGGCCCAAGATGGAAAAAAAAATCTTTGCTAGGAAATGTTCTTAGAAAGTCTTAAAAATATTCCTCCTTTTAAGGGTCTAAAATTGTTTTGATCATGAAAGAGATTTACCTAAAGAGCTAGTTATAACATCTTATTTTTAGCAGAGTTCTAAGCCTAGACATTTTTCTAAACCCAAATTTCTTGTGCTTTGTGTTTGATTTGGTAAAGTCTCCGCCACATGATTATCATGGGATGAATGTTTCTGAATGAACTCTTACACGGTGAAATATAGTATCTGAGCCATTGAAGGCATTCACTGAAAACTAAAATGTGTAATACTGTAAATTCCAGTTATATTACATGAAGGGATATTAAGAAAATGCATAAAAATGCGAAGATTATGAAAACTGGGATTTGACTCTGAGAAACCCCTAATGTGTTAACATTTTAGGTGTATTTTTTCTCTATATCACCAATATGGAATCAAAAAAGCTGAATTCTACAATTCATTTGGGATCTACAGCGATTCCATTTGCATTAAATGTCCACCAGTACCAAAGCTGTAAATGAATAGACCCCTACCTAGGAATAAGCTTCATTAAACACAATGGAGCTTATTTCCTCTGAATAAACAAGTTTAAGATTACACTGTATCTATGATAAACAGATTAAAATTCTCTTACATATGTTGTCATAACAATACTATTTTGGTCTTGCTCTAGAGTTGAATTACCTTTTGTATATTATTTTTATTATCAAATACAACTCAAAGAAAATTATTCTGCATAAAACTTAAGTCTTGTTGCTTTTTACATATCCTCTTCAATGGACAAATGTATAATGCACATATAATATGCAAATGATTGTCAGCACCAGGATCTTTACTATCGCAATTTAAGAAGGATGTTGAAGTCCTAAAAGGTATCTGTGGTCACTCATTACTGGACTGGATGGGGTAAATGCACTGCAATTAAATCTGGGCAAAGCAATGGTTTTAGCCAGGAAACCTAATTGCCTAGGGAAAAATTTATTTATTTATTTATTTATTTATTTATTTATTTATTTATTTATTTATTTTCTTTCTATCCTGCCTTTATTATTTTTATAAATAACTCAAGGCGGCGAACATACCTAATACTCCTTCCTCCTCCTCTTTTCCCCACAACAGCAACCCTGTGAGGTGAGTTGGGCTGAGAGTGTGTGACTGGCCCAAGGTCACCCAGCCAGCTTTCATGCCTAAGGCGGGACTAGAACTCTCAGTCTCTTGGTTTGCTATTGGCTCCTTCCTAGGGCTGAGAGACAGGGACTGGCCCAAGGTCACCCAGCCGGCTTTCATGCCTAAGGCGGGACTAGAACTCTCAGTCTCCTGGTTTCTAGCCCATTGCCTTAACCACTAATGGTTATGGATGGATTTATACTCTTCTTGAAGGATTAGTTCTATAGTTTGGAGATGCTCTGGGATTCTCCTTTGCTTTTATAATATCCAGGAGGCAATTCTCTCCAGGAAAGCTTTTTTGAGCTTTAGCTAATGTACTGTTATTGAGGCAGGCAATTTGGCCATAGTCTTACATATAATTGTTTCATCTTTCATCTAGACTGGATCACTTTAATATATCCTATCTTCAGAAACTTCAGTTAGTGCAGAATGCTGCTGCTGCTGTTAAATACCAAGATTCTCCCCTCTGACCCCAACACTATACCTACTACAAGCACTCTAAATATGTTTTAGACAACTGAAATCACCTTCAGCACATCCTTGTCAATCAAATGGAAATTGTAAATCAACTACAAGTTATTCAACTACATTTTTCATAGCCTGATAGGAGACTAGAAGGATTAGATTTCCCAAATGTTCTCCTTTAGCTGGAAACTATATTAAAAAGGCCCACAGAATCAAGATTTGGAAAACTTAATCTCCTTCCCTTTTCTAGCAGTAGTTCCACCAATTCAAATTTGTTACTGGTCCCTTCTTTAGAAAACTCACTACAGATTCTACAGAATGATAAATGCAAGGTCAGGAATCTGCATTGTGTGCAGGGGAGAACTATATTCTGATGGTAAATGCCACCCTGTCAATGGATACAGTACATATAATTGAACATATCCTATAATTTGCTTTCTTATTTATTATTGATAATTCAGATAAGATACTCTTATAATAATACATCTATGTACTGTGAGGCTGATTTATTGGCTTAAGAAGTTGTCAGCTGGTACAACCAAATAATCCTTAATAGTGACTGTTCCTCCAGGTAACTGTTTTGTGGTTTGCGTATTGGATACTTGTACAAATATCTGGGAATGGCTGAGAAACATATTATGCTTTCCATAGGATCAATTTGTTTTTGCTTTTAAGCCATTGGATTTTATTATTAGGGAAATAAATGGTATACATAAATACAATAGCATTCACATTCTCTGACAATCATCAGATCTTTGCACCTACTATCAGAATTACAGCATAGGCCTTTAAAGGTATGGAATTCTATCCCTTTTCATACATGTAAAAATGCTACATTTTAAAAAAAGTCCATAAAGGAAGATATAACTTCTACATTGATATATTCTATGGTTCTGATTCTCCTAGATAAATCGGGGTGGAGGTAGCAACCCCCTACCACTCAAGTGTAATTATTTAAGAGATTATACACTTCCTGCAGACTCCCTCTACGTGAACTAGCAAAAATTAAGCATGTTTGAAATTGCACTACCAACTAAAAATATGAGATATTTAAGTTCCTAGATTAATTGATTCAGAAATATTTATAGCCTTCTGCAATTTCTTTTTGGTGCTGTATAACATGAACTCTTATTATTGTCAGATGCATAAAAATCTTCTGGAAGAATGACTTGGGAATATCCAAACTACAAAGCTTTAATATTCATGCAGAATTCATATTTAGATTTTAAAAAACAGAAAATCCTGATGGGATATTAGATGAGCTATAAATATATTAGTCACAGCAATGATGAATACTAAGCATAAACTGTTATTTGCAACTCATGAAAACTTGAAGAATGATGTTGGAGAAGGATGCTTCAGAGTTGGCCCAAGGCATTTTTTTGTCCTCAGTGGGGATGAGATGCTTTCCTCTCATTTTGGGTACAAAAGCTGATAAGACTGAATTCTGTTAAGGAGTATATTTTTCTATGTGTAGGAGTGATTAGCATATAAAGTTATTTAGTTGGTTTAAATGAGAGATTTATTCTATCCAAACTGTAATAGCTTGGAACCAAAGATATGGCTATTTGGTTTTCCATACAATTAACTTTCACTGTAATGCTCGCTTTAACACGTTCAAGCCCTAAGTCAAGTATGATCCTGGTGAAAAGCCACGTAACAGAGTTTAGCCTCTAAATAACAGCACTGTGGAAACTGATGCTACTAAAGGCCCTTATGTACTAAGTCCAGAAGGGACTAAATTTAACCTCCTCTTGGAAGGAGCCTCTGATCTGGCCTATTATGGACTCTCAATCCACACCCTACTCATGTTAGGCCATGGCTAAAGTTAAGCAGAGTGCTTCATTTAGATTTATATAGCAAAGTTCTGACATTTTGTATCAGTACTGAAGAGACTTGGTGCCATCCTTACACTATCCCTAAGTATTTTTATATTGCCCTCTTTACTCCTCATAAAAGGGCATTCACATTGGCAAGATGTAATACCCTACTCTCAAAGGTCATAGAGGGGAAATTTAATAACATTAAATATGCCTACGCATGTGGTCAGAGGCAGAGATTGAGACAGTTGCACATGTTTTATTGAGTTGCCCTTTATATCTTACCTACACACAGAGCTAAATTCTCCCCTTATTAGCAAAAGCTTGGGCTGGCCTCCGTCCGAAGTTTTAAGTTTTGTTTTTTTAAAAAATATTATTATTAAAGGATCAGGCTAGTGAAATTTCTGGGAAAATTGCAAAATTCTGTGTTATCACAATGCCCATTAGGAGGTTTGTATCTGATTCATGGCTAGATAAGAACAGATTTTGATAAAATTGCTGGTTTATGAAGTTTGTGTGTCTTTTATTATTTTGTCCTTTTAAAATTGTTTTTAGGTACATTGGACTGATTGTTATGTTATATTTCGGTCTACAATCATATAGCAAATAAATAACTAAGTAATGAAACAATCCACAGAAGAGGGATTGGTATGAAGAACTACTGCTTAGAGTATGTGAAAAGCCAACAATATATAATATAATGGATATCTATGTAAGCAATATGTTTTCAAAATAATCTGGACTAGAAATTATACTGCCTGATTATATCCATTTTTGCAAAGCAAAAAGACAAAACATGATAAGGTTAAATGGCTGTAATAAGGTGAAACAAGATTGAGAAGCAGGTGCCAGGCCAAAGTTCTTTTTCTACTGATAGATTTCAAAATTGTTCAGGAAGCAGATGGAATCCTCACTCTCCCTGTATTCTGGAAATGAGCACTTTTCTGCAAGAGCTGCTGGGAGTGTTGGATTGGTTGCAGTAGAAGACACCCCACTCTTTAGGCTCACCCTTTCTAACTGAAAAGTCCACTTCTCTCTCTCTCTCTAGCTCCAACCTTTAAAAAATGTCTGTTTGTTCCAGTTCCATTTTGTTAAGGTTTTCCTCCTCCTCCCTCTAGAATTCCAGTTCCATTCTTTTTCATTGTATCTGGGCTTGGCTTTCTCATTTCTTGAGCTCAAGTGGGTCAACAGATCCCCACTTCAGTGCATGGTTCATTGGGCGCCACAGGGGGTCTGAGCTAGCTATCTCATCCTCAGCCACCACAGTCTCAGGGTCTGACACGCTGTATCCCAAGATGTCTTTCCACTACTCAACAGCCCAGAGGAAAGCTAGCTATCCCATCAAATCCAGAAGCTAAACATGAAAATAAAAAGGTAAAGGTTCCCCCCGCACATTTGTGCAGTCGTGTCCGACTCTAGGGGCCGGTGCTCATCTCCGTTTCTTAGCCGAAGAACCAGCGTTGTCCGAAGACGCTTCCATGGTCATGTGGCTGCATGACACGCGCGGAACGCTGTTACCTACCCACCGAAGTGGTACCTTTTACCTATTCATCTACTTGCATTTGCATGCTTTTGAATTGCTAGGTTGGCAAGAGCTGGAGCTAGTGCAGGAGCTCACTCCGTCACGCGGGGCTAGGGATTCGAACCTCCGATCGACAAGCCTGGCGTCTTACCCGCTGAGCCACCACGCCCCACTTGTAACTTTTGGGTACAAGTCACTTTAAGCTAAAAATTATTAAGAAGAAAGAAAGGGTGGTGGGGTGGAACCTGTCTACCTATCCTGGATTTAGACTCTTGTCTGTGTGTCAGGCACAAAACAACCATCTTAAAAAAGAAAACTTTTTTTAAGAAAGGAAAAAAAATGACACTGGATTTCCCGCAGTGTCCACTTATCTCACTACTGCTACTGTGTAGCAGCAGTATGGCTGAGCATGTAGGGTATAAGGTTGGGGTCTTACACCTCCTCTCCCAGAAGCCTTCTGCGTGAACAAACCCTAGCTTCACCTTTGGCCTTAATGTCTGATTTGATATTGACTGTTGTAACAACCTGGCATCCTCCCTGCAACTAGAGCAGAGATAGGGCCCCATAGCATCTTACTGGAAGATAAAATGAAAAAAAAATTAATAAAAGAGAACTAAATTCTACAGCCACCCATGTGGCCCTGTGCACTTTTGGGTACAAGTCACTTTAAGCTGACTGTGCACTGAGGCATGAAACTAAGAAAATCAATCTACTACTTTGGGAGACTGATCACTCTCACAAGGTATAAATAGAATCAAACTAGATTAAAAGAAAAGTGAAAAGATAAAAAATCCTTTGTAACTTGGAATATTCACATATAAAACATTTAGTCATAGAGGAGCTAAAAATAGAGTGTTCCTAAAATCACAAACAGTATCTTAAAAGAACCTGGGCCTCATCCTAGAAGCCTCAAGACCTCTCCCCACGTTTGTATAACTTCGTACAACAGTGGTTATATTCACCACTGACAACTAGAAGAACTTGAATATAGGTAGTACAGTGCTAACTAGGAGGTTGTGCAATGCTTCCTCATGGTCAGTAGTGAATATAACCACTATTAATCAAGAGGTTCCAAATTGCCCCAAAGCATACAATTTATTAAGCATGTCTAGTGAAGAGAAAACTCTTGAAACAGGTGTTACGCCTTTGCCAATTTATTTCCTGGAATTCCTTCTTCCTGCAAATTCCAGCTTAAATCTGAGGGAAGATTTACTGTAGATCCTACTGGTTTCCTCCCTCTCATCTAGCAACTTGATTTTAAAAAGACAAACCGTTCTTCTCTCTAGCAGAGTTTGGAGGGATCTGCTTTTTGCATGCCAAAATCCTGCAAGAGTGAATGTAGGAGTCGGGACTTGCCTGTTCATTCACTAAGAATAATATTTATTAGTTAGATTTATATTCTACCTTTCATTTAGAAGCTCAAGTCAGCATACATAGCATTTCCTCCACCCATTTTTCCCCGTAAGAATAATTCTGTCAAGTACAATGGGTTGGAAAGAATGACGTCCAAAAACACCCAGTCATCTTCCATGGCTGAATATGGACCAGAATGAACATGCTGTTGAAACTGAGAAAAAAATGATCAATTTCATAATTTAAAGATAAAACTCATGTAGTTTTAAAAGTAATTCAAGAAAAAATCAAGAACTAATACTAATTTGCAATTACATAGATTCTGCAATTTTATAAGGGACTCTTCTTGATTATGGCTTTTCTTTTTGTTAGGCCCTCAAAATCAATATGGTATCTTTACTAAACATTATATTTTGATTACCCCTTTTGCTGTTTTTCTCTCTGTCTCTTCCACTCTTGTACATTTGTACACCTTTCCAATCAAAATTTCAACTTCTCCTAGGTATTAAATCATCATTCTAGTACCAATTAAACACTTCAAGGATTCACGCTTATAGAATAAAACCATATTAATCATGCTCAAGATGCAGACATGACACATAGTAAGTAGCCCCAAGGAATACAGAACTATAATAAAACTTCTTTAAAAGACCTCACAATGATATGGAATGCTGATTAACTCTTGAGAAGAAAACAGGGAAATAGATTGAATAAATTAAGAAGCTGGATAAAGCAAAGTGATTGAGAGATACAAAAAATATAGGAAAAACTGTCTGGATATTTTTAATTCACTTTGAGAAGATGTTTTTAATATTTTTATGGAATTTCTAAAACTTTAAAAACTTATCAGCACAGTACCAACAAAACTATAAACAATAAATAATATACGTATGCTAGGAAAATCAAAGGATTGCATAACTGCCATTTGTCAGCTTGTCAAGGATTTTGTCTACCTATTGTTTATGATGTCTCTTTGCAAATTCATGTATCCATGCAGAAACCCAAACAAAACAGTTTGTACTCACTCTGCTAACAGGAAACCCAGAATTAGTTTAGACCAGTGTTTCTCAACCTTGGCAATTTTAAGATATATGGACTTCAACTCCCGGAATTCTCCAGCCAGCATGGAGAATTCATGCTGGCTGGAGAATTCTGGGAGTTGAAGTCCACATATCTTAAAATTGCCAAGGTTGAGAAACACTGGTTTAGACCCTCATAAGGCATAGTTTTCATAGGAAAGGAAAGGGTAGTATCAGTATCAGATGCCATGTCTTGAGTTTTAAAACAATCTCCGAGAGAACTCTGGGAAGGAAAAGATGGGAAAGGGCTACCTGCTGTAATAGCTAAACAGGACTTATACAGCATTAGTGGCTGTTGAAGATGAACTTGTAGTTTCAAACAAGAAAAAGGGTATCTATAGATCCTCAAGGGGATTAGGCAGTGTTTGTGCTGCTGAACGTGGGTTGTTTGTGAGTGGTTCAAAGTCCACAAAGTGTTTGAAGGCATAATCTGGGGAAAGAATGCTGAAGAGACCAGTATAAGGCATAACCTACATATCACAGAAAACTCTTGGCGGGGGGGGGGGGGGGTTGAAGATGATGGTAGAAAAGCAAATCAAAGGTTTTACTTGCCAGAGGTTTACTGTCATCCTTGGGAGGTAGTCCAGACAAGAAGCATACCCAGAAGTACCAGCTCTAACTTTACTGCAAGGTTACATTTTACAGAATCTTGCAAGTCTGAAAGTACATCTCTCCCCTCTCGCCTTTGCTGTCCAAGAAACTAGGGAGGCCCCCTTCTGAGACGTTTGGCATGCCCTCATTCCTTCTGCGGACTCAGCTGCCTCTTATCTGACTGTTGTCTAGTCTGTGACTCTTCTTCCTGTCTCCCAAGGTCATTTCCACATACCATTACACTAGATCCCAGCAACCTGCCAGTTTCTCTGACCAAGAGAGAAAAGACACAATGCCAGTAATATCTGTAAGCCTTTTCTTAACTGTAGAATTTAGAAGGGTAAGTAGAGATATGAGAGCCAGAGACTGTGAGTTCCAGTCCTGCCTTAGGCACAAAGCCAGTTGGGTGACTTTGGGCCAGTCACACTCTCTCTAGCAACCCTAGGAAGGAGGCAATGGTAAACCACTTCTGAAAATTTTTGCTAAGACAACTGCACGGACTTGCCCATGTAATCTCCAGGAGTCAAGTCTAACTCAAAGGGACACACACACACACACACACACAAACACACAGAGGGATAGAACTTGATTAGTGCACACACATGTTAAGCTTGTATCCTATTTGGCACAAATATATTTAGAGTTGACTAGAACTGAAATTTGAGTTCAGAAAAAAAAAATAAAACCCATCAGTTGTATTTTTGAAACACTGTCTTATCTGAAGGGCAGGGAGAAACTGTTTATGAAGGTATACCAATCAATTACATGGCTCTAATCTTATTTGCAGGGCTTGAGGCTGGAAAAATGAAACTATTTTTGCTCTCTTTTTTCAGTTTTTTTTTTTAATAAAGTGGAAAACAACCCCCTGGAATGTATTCTTTCAATCAAAAGCATACTAAAAAAGGAAGACCAAACAATAAGGACAAAATAGGGCACCCCTGACTTTGCTCTCTCTCTATAAAAATAGCCCTTTGCTCTTTGGTACATCAAAGTGACACACGTTTAAGATTATACAAGCATATAGTTTCCATTTATTTGTTATAAATAAACACTTCAATATGATCACCTGCTTTTTCTACATTTCAAATGTATTTCATGCACATAATCTTTAGAACCTTTGAGGCCTTTAGAATCTTTTGCATCTTTTAAACCAATGGATTTCCCAAGAACAAATCTTTAGCTTCTGCACCTCTCCAACTATATCTGGACTGGGATGCTAAGCAAGATCAGGCCTGGTGAGTATTTGAGTAGAAAACTAGCAGGTGAAATAATATAACTATTATTATTCTTGGAAGTTGAAAAAATATCCTAAAATAAGACAATGGCAAACCACCTTTTATTGTTGCCAACAAAACCACAAGGACATGTCTATGAAGTCACCAGAAGAGGATCTTCACATTTCCATTCTAGTTTTCCATCTAATACTGTTCCTACATTACTTAGAGACATATCCATAAAGAAATCTGAGATTCATTATTTATTTTTCAAATTATTTTTCAAATTTGTACCACTGCCCATCTCCCCCAAAAAGAGGGACTCTGGGCGGTTTACAATAAAAGCAGCATTAAAACAATAAATATACTAAAATACAATACAATTTCCAGACTTGCTGCTTGCTTGCCATTTAACCTACGTTTGGTGACTTCCAGCACCTGAAAGAACACACTCACATGCTCCGCACAATTTTCTTAGGACTAGTATTATAAAAAAATTATTATCCTGGCGTAGTGAGGTCCACTGTCAAAGGAAAAGTGTAATAGTGGATTGAATTAATACCTGGGGTTAAGAGATGCTCTGGGAACTGGAGGAATGAACCGCCTGGAAGGGAACACTGCAGCAGTACAGCAGTAACCTGCGTGGGAGCTGATACGAGGGTTTGCAACTGGGAGAGGGTTACGGTTAGGGCCATCTGCCGCTTCCCTTCCTCGAAGAAATCAAGGGGCATGGCAACTTGTGACCCACAATGATGTGCGTTCACTTGGAATTATTACCATCATTACCATTTTAAAGTTAAATACATTCCCCTGGTAAAAAAATAAACCTTTTTTCCTACCAAGTGATAAAGTAGGTTCACAGTGCTGCAAAATTAATTACATTGTTCATAATTATAATGAACAATAAATAAATTATTGTATAATTAGGTCTTAAATTTATATAAATTGACCAAAATTAATTATGTAATTCATTAATTTGAATAAGCGATCAACTCATTAATAATCCATCACATTAAATTCCCCTTAAACAAAACTAATCAGCTCCTGAGGTTTGAAATATAATTACAATAATTCAATACTTACTTTATAAATTATAAGAGCGCAATTAATGTGAAATTAATTCCTTAATGCTCATATTAAATATTTTGTTCTTCCAGGTTTTTTCCCCAAAATCTTATCCAAATAATAGAAAAATGTCCTGTTATCATAATGTGTATTTTAGAGAGAAATGACATAGATGTTTAGTTGGCTTGAAACTTAACCTATACTCAGAGCAAAAGAAACATTCTGGACTTATGTAAAAGTTAATGCTAAGGATGTTCCTATCAGCATCCTTTACCAAGTGGACAGTGGCTGTCCTCTGTCATTATTAAGTAGGATCACATAAGCTACATTCCTACAGATATCCCTGGCTTTTATTATTCTGTTGTCTGAAGTATGAATTGTGGCACAGTTGGCCATTTGCAGTAAGGATGAGTAATCACCAGGTGGAGTTGCTGGTTTTTGCCTATCCTTGGTGTTCTATCCAGTACCACTGTTTTCCTAAAGATATTGGGGATAAATAGGATCTCTTCAGGGAATTGTCTAACCTCTGTTGTAAAACAGTTATCAAACGTATGTATCATCATACCCTGAGAGCCAAACCAACAAAATCAAAACCCTCCTAAATTCATATCCTAATATTACCCAAGAACAACTTCTTCCCTCACCTAAATGTAATAACCATACCAACGTTTTGCACATTTATTGGTAGAATAAGTTTGATCAGAAAGCTGAACATGTGTAGAATGATAGATAAGATGATAGATAGATAGATAGATAGATAGATAGATAGATAGATAGATGTTGTTGTTCAGAATATGTATTAATGTATTAGAATCATATCACTGATACAATGTCAGAATAAAAAATATTGTAGAAGATTTTTTTAAAAAAAGTAAAAAAGAAAGAAGCAAAACTATCCCTCTAGGCAGAAATATTTGGAGCTTCCACTGTGAAACATACAGAAAAACAAAGAAAAGATGCTAGGGAAGTAATGAAACTCATATTTCTCCACTTTGTAAAAAAACAATTGTCCATGAAATTAATAATCTGTCAATCATTGAAGAAATAATTTTGAGCCACAGTTAGTGACACTAATATGTAGTTCATTATTTAATTTCACAGACCTTCAAATATACTTCATGACTTTCCCCATTTCTGGGTATTCCCAGTTGCTTACAATAAAGTACATGTCATCTAAAACTGAAGTATAAGAGTGATTTAAAGGGATAATTCCTTAGCATATATAATTAATGTACTGCATGCATTGAATTTGTGGAAAATGATATGGTAAAATATAGGATTCACAATAAAATGATATAAACAAAGTGCAAAGTAGAAGTCATCTGCAATTGCCATGTCCTATTTTCACAGGGAGTTATGCTATACCAGATCACAGCATTAATCCATTTAGATTAGCATATTCTATACTTCCTTGCAGCAGCTCTCTAGAGTTTCAGACCTTGAAACTTTCCCAATCCTAACTGGTTAAGTCAGGGTTTGAATTTAAATAATTTCAGGTAAAGCACATGATCTTTCATTACATTCTAGCTCTTCCGTTATCATGCCTGAAACACAAAAGTAAATTAAAAAAACATGCCAATTCATGGTCACAAATATATGTTGCTCTGATACTGCCTAGCAGGATGGACAAAACTTTTCATTGCAGAATGATCCAAAACCAAAATGGCCTGTTCCAACCTTGGAATGGGCCATTAGTAATTTGGAAGTGGTCTACCTTAGAACAGCCCATTTCAAAAACATCCTGTGTTGGATCAGAACGTTCCATGATGGAACATTTCACATACTCCTACCTAGTCACTTCTGTACTATATTTGGATCAAAGCAGAATAATTTATGGACCAAGACATACATAAAAAAATAACTGTGCAGGATATGCCACAAAGTAGTATCAATTGATCTACTGCTAGATGAACACCTACAGCAGCCTTTCACAAACTGATATGCTTCAGATGCAATAGGAAATGTGTTGAAACTTTCTTCAGTTCAAACACAGCTGGAGGACAGCAGGTTGGGGAAGGAAGAAAAAGATTTATATTTTATATTTATACAGAGGACAGTGCACCACCATCAGATTAATATGCATGCTATCCAAAGATTTTTTATTGTTCTCCCAGAAGAGGAAAGATATAATGACCCGGGGATAGGACTATACAAGTAAAGTACATGATACAGCATCAAATATTGATGTAGGTTTATTCACCTTCTGAAGCCATTTCTATTGTGTTCTGAATTGTCTGCAATAGACATGTTAGGAACAGATGTTATATACATATGTTTTACTTTCCTTAAAATGAAATGTATTGTAAACTACTGGCAGCAGCAGATTTTGTGTTCTCCCTGGATACGGTGATTTTGAAAAAAACTAGGATACAAGATTTCTAAATTTAGAAGGTAAATGTTTTGTTAAGATGCAGATGTAACACATTGTTGACAGTGAAGAAGGCTGAATTATTTACAGCAATGAACATTGTGTTTATAAAGCTGCTATATGTTCTAGAAGAAGTAGTTCACCATTGTAGTTCAGGTGCTGATCCCCTTATTCTGAAACTGTTTAGGCAATCTTATTAAATTCTATTTTGCCATAGTAAATAAAGTTTCTGAAATATAAAAGAATTTGTCTGGAAAGAGCTTTAAACATCTCCATTCTAACGTTTTTGCCTCTGTAAGGTTTGCAGTGTAAATTCTTAGTTATTATCTTAGTTATTATTCAATAATAAATTATTACAATGTAGAAAACAAGACAGTGTCTTTCAGAGTATACACCGCATATCTATCATGGAAGTTTCCTTTAAAAAATTCATATATGTACATAGGAAAAATATTAAACGAGGCAAGCTCAGTTATCAAGAGTGTATATAACATGTATCAAATAATCTCTTGTAGAATCATAGGAGATTTACTCTTCTGTGGAGTCCTTGGTGCTCTCTGAGCCTTGTTGTTTTCTTGCAGACGTTTCATTGCCAGACTAGGCAACATCTTCAGTGCGAAAAGGGAGTGGGACTTGCTCTCTGTTTATATACCATGGCTTGTCCTGCTTGTGTTGGTGGAGGTGTTGTTCTCCCCTTAGGAGTTCCATGATTGGGCTGTTGTTTGCTGCTTGGTTGATTGTCTGAGTTAATAGTTCCTTGATTAGGGTATATTGTGATGTTTGATTGTTCCTCTGGTGCTAATCCTGGTGTTAATGTTTGCATATCTGGGTGTTGATTGCTGGCAAGGTGTTCTGGTCTTTTGGCTTTTCTATTGTCTTCAGATAAAACAAATATCAACACACTACAGACAGCCTCAAGGAACAACTAGAACAGACTATGACCCCTGATCACATCAATATACTGACTACTACCATCAAGACCACATCACTGAGACAAGCAGAAAAAAGGAAAGCTAAACTCCAAACTAAACTACTTTAGTTAAACACCAGAAATAAAGAAGTACTGGAACCAGAATGGGTGGTAAACATGTCCAGCTGCCCATTATCCACTACAGAACACAATATCCTACAGAGAGGCCTCAATTACAACACAGAGGATGCGAATAAATTAGAATTCTTTGCAGCTTTAGAAACAGCAACAACCCAAGAGAACGTAAGACAGATAATCATACCACAAACCAGAAGGACATGGAAACAGAACCAACTGAAAACAGAGGACAGAGCAGCACTCAAAACCTAAAGATGGACCAAACTATCATCATCCTCCCAGCAGACAAAGGCTGCACCACTGTCATTATGGACAGATCGCAATATATACAAAAGGCTAAAGAATTACTTGAGGACAAAGAAACCTACACCCTAGTAAACACCAATCCCATACAGAAACTGGACAATAAGGTAAAAAGAACTCTTAATGACCTCATCAAGAAAGGTCAAATCACAAAAGAAGAACAGAGGTGGATGAAAAGCAGTGGACCCATCCTCCCATGCTTCTACGGATGCCCCAAAATACACAAACCTGGCATACCGCTTCGACCAATTGTATCATTACCAGGGACTCCCACTTACAACATAGCTAAAGAGCTCACAAAAAAAGGCATGTTACAGAGGAGAGTGAATATTCTATCAACTCCCCACTACAGTGCCTCCAGAAAATCAAAGACTTAAAAATAGAAGAGAAATTATGGTGTCATTCGATGTCATGGCACTCTTTACATCCATAGACCCAGCACTAGCGAAAGAATCCATGGCACCAGTTCTACAAAACACACCCGACCTAGTCAGATACACTAACATAGAAATACCCAGAATCATGGACCTCATCGACCTCTGCCTCACTACCTACTTTCAGTTTGATGGACAAATATACCAACAAATCAAAGGAACACACATGGGATCACCACTTTCAGGACTCATAGCAGAGATTGTAATGCAGCGTCTAGAAATGATAGTACTTCCACGTATACAACCCAAAGTATGGATCCAGTATGTAGATGACACCTTTGTCATAATAAAAAAGGAATAACTCGAGAAAACACATGAAACCATCAACAACAACTTCAATTGAAAAAATTCACAAGGGAAGAAGAAAATAACAACACGCTACCCTTCTTGGACATCCTCATCAGTAGAGGATATGATGGCATTCTAGAAACACAAGTCTACCGGAAATCTACCCACACTAACCAAGTGCTCCATTACCAAAGCAACAACCCAACCTCCCACAAGAGGAGCTGTGTAAGAACATTATTCAGACGAGCACTAACGCACTGCAGCAGCCCAGAACACCAGAAAAAGGAAACAGATCATCTATACAGCATCTTCCAGCAAAATGGATACCCACGCAACTTTATCAAAAAGTGCCTGACCACCAACCCACTACAACACAACCAACAGAAGCTATGAAAAGGATAACACTGCCATATATCAGAAACATCTCAGAAACTACCAATAGACTGTTACAACCACATGGCATCACCATAGCACATAAACCAACCAAAACCCTTCAGAACATCTTAAGTAACCCAAAAGACCCAGTAGCCCAAGAAGAAAAAACAGGTGTTATCTACAACATACAGTGTAAGGACTGTAGCAGCCACTATGTAGGACAGACAGGCAGAAGACTAGCAGAGTGCATCCACGAACACCAACTAGCAGTCAGAAGACACGATGAAAACACCTTAATCTCAATACACATGGACAGACTCAACCATACTTTCAACTGGGAAACTGTGAGCATCTTAAACCAAGCCAAATCCAAAAATACTAGAGAATTCCTGGAAGCTTGGCACACAGACAAAGCAGCCATCAACAGACACATAGAGGTAAACAACATTTACATACCATGCATAAGAGACAATAGAAAAGCCAAAAGACCAGAACACCTCCTTGCCAGCAATCAACTCCCAGATATGCATAGATTAACACCAAGATTAGCACCAGAGGAACAATCAGACAGCACAATATACCCTAATCAAGGAACTATTAACTCAGACAATCAACCAAGCAGCAAACAACAGCCCAATCAAGGAACTCCTAAGTGGAGAACAACACCTCCACCAACACAAGCAGGACAAGCCATGGTATATAAACAGAGGGCAAGTCCCACTCCCTTTTCGCACTGAAGATGTTGCCTAGTCTGGCAATGAAACGTCGGCAAGAAAACAACAAGGCTCAGAGAGCACCAAGGACTTCACAGTTCAACCCTGAACTACAAATATTCTCTTCAATTTACTC
Organism: Charina bottae; assembly: GCA_023362775.1. Classification (NCBI taxonomy): domain Eukaryota; kingdom Metazoa; phylum Chordata; class Lepidosauria; order Squamata; family Charinaidae; genus Charina; species Charina bottae. The sequence goes on from JALMGJ010000003.1 coordinate 44,733,381, forward strand.
TTCTACTATGCAATTCTGATACCAGTTCAGAGTCAGACCCATTCATAGTCTGAGCAGTAAATACTGTGGAAGTCTCCTTCCTTCCTAATATAATAATTAATAATAAAACACCTGGTATCAGAGACTCTGGGAAATTATTATTTTTTTCATAGGTACCCAGCTTAATGAAAACCTAATATTATCTAGGGCTCTGTCTGGAATTATGACATAGCTACAGGATAGTCAATTGAAACAGGCCATCTGCAGATACACAGTGTGTCCTCCTGACTCACTGGACAGAAAAGAAAAGTAATGTTTGCAGTGAGGTTAAGATTGATGTACAGTGGCTTAATACAAACTTTGGTAACTGATCTTACTTCAGCTGGCAGTTAATGGCAATACTCCAGATATAAATAACTGGAAACTTATGAACCAAAGCAATGAAAAAGAACTTTAATGATTCTATAAGCACCCTCTTAAACAAAATGTTGAGAAACAACCCTTCACAAAGCAGGTTAAAACTGATCTGGTATTCTCTTCTCTTCTGCAGCCCTTGAAATGTTGAGAACAAGGATTCCATGAGCCAATAAGTGTTCTCCTTCCAATTGACCAAGAGAAGAGTGCGGGAAAAAAATTTAATCCAATCAATTAATCCAATTCATCCACTCTCTGTACAACCACAGACCTTAAAACAACCAAAATATTTTCATCTCCCACAAAAGGGGGGGAAAAGGCTATTAGCTCCTCCATTCCTTATCTCTACCCGTATTCATGTGCACATTTATTCGGCTGCTTGCAAAAAATAAAATAAAATCTGAGTAGGAGAAATTTTATGGTGTTTGGAATTTGTTGCATTTAAAAGCCTCTTACAAGCTGTGATGATGAAATGATAGCATGTAAGCAGTTGTGTAAGTAGGCACCTTCCTCAGTAGAATGGGGAATGGGAAAGGAGGGAAGACACATTTTAAACAATGCTTGCACAGTTACTATAAGTACCATGATGAAGCTATACAGGGCATGGGTGTGGGGGACAGTAAGAGAAATCTGACTCCTGAAGCCAAGCAATGGAACAAGACAAGAGTTCCAACAGAAGGAATTGGCAAAACAGACTTTCCATGTGTTCTGCAGAGCTGCAGCATTGCAAAAAGTCAAAAGAGCTTTGATCAAGCTTTAAATAAAACAGCACACAACCACAAATAAATTGATTTAGCCATCAAGATGACAAACAAGTCCAGAGAGGCTTCTGAAATGCTGCAAAACTTTCCATTGGACGTGCCAACAATTGTATCTAATTAGCCTTTCTTGCTGGAGGATTTCCTTAATCAGTGCAATTAGGATAACAATAGTTCTTCCTTTTCCTATATGCCCCACACCCACCCACCCTCAACATAGGTATCAGAAGATTCATGGATACTACAATAATTTCAATGGTTTCAGTTATATTCCTGGCAATTTATTTCTGTGACACTTCCCTAGGACTCCAATGAGTGTCTAATGGATTACATGTATTAGTACGGCCAACAAAAATATTATAATGTCTGTGTGTGGGAGAGAAAGAGAGAGAAATGGGGACCAAAATCCTTTTCAGATATTTTAAAATCCACAGGGCTCACTACAGGAAGGAGTCACCCCTGATGACACTGCTTGAAGAGCATCTCTCTTGGAGCCCTTCACACATTCAGCATTATCAGGGGCTTGCTGACATGGGTAACAATACACGTACAGTCATATGTGCAAGTACCTTTTTCCTGCAGACATTTGCTTTAAAGGTGTGACTGTCTCAAGGTGCAAGAGACTGTGAGGAGACTGGGAAAGTAACGGAAGGAATGTTGAACATAAATAACCAAGAGATACGGAAGCAGTTTGGTCCAAAAGATTCAAATTGATCAAAGATAATCCACAATGAAATAATAAATAAATGAGAGCTGGAAATTCTATTGTGGCTATTAGTACCTTCTAATCATGACATTAAGAACACCTTATAGAAGTCTGTGTAATTCTTTTTCCTTTCTTGTGCCTTGCTATGAGGGGCCTGACACTAGCAGGTTGTTGTCATCTGAGCAGTATTTACAGCGCATGAAGCACTCCAGGGCTTAATTTTTCAAACTACAGATGTCACTCTCTGGTATAGATGGATCTTAGGCCTTTATGGTCAATAGGAATTAGTAGAATAAAATGGTTATATTCGAAAGCTACATGTTACAATCATATTTGCCTCATTTTCAGAAAATACAGTAAAATGTGAACAACCCACTGCTGTCATGTTAAGCATGCAGAACCATCTTAAGGCTAATAATAAGTTAAATAACCATCAATGACTGAGGAGCGAAGTGGAATGTTCACACAATTTACTGTGTAAACTATACCAACTAGAACTTTTTCCCAAAGACTTAGGGAAAGACTTTCTTAAACCTAGTTCTAACATTAACATGAGATCTCAGGGGTTAAATCTTATTTGGATATGCTTTATTTCTAAGCCATGGCTTAAATAATACATAATAAGTATTTCATATGCCCCTTTAAAAATTCTAGATAAGAGAGTTAGTTGGGTTAGAGTCAGACCATGGGAAAAAATCTTTTGGCATTTACAGCTCCCAAATACACAGTGAGAAAATATTTCATGGACTAGTACAAATGCTTTATTACTTTTAGTCAATAATATTAAAAAAATAGTAATGCTTTATAGCACTTTTTAAGAACACTTAAATATATTAAATTCACATTTCACAAGCCCATTCTGTTGTTTACTCAGAAATAAATTTGATTTATAGTAGTTCAAATGTGTCCTTTTAATAGTTGTGAAAGGGTAGAGTATAAATAATCATATAGATAAATTCACACCCAAGTAAGGATCCATATAATTACAAGTTTAGATATCCTTAATTCTTCCTGAAATGTGAAAAATTGTACAAATAGAAGCCAAACTATTGATAGCAGATAAATAGCCACTGTACACTCAGGTGCTCAATTGATTATGTAAATACACTGCATTATCTTGAGAAATATGAGGATCTTTGATGCAAGTTGCTAACAAATTATAAAATTAGGTAAGTCATTATTCTGAAAAATCATTTGTCATATTCAGTTACAGTTATGCAAAGTTTGGGATACAGGTTATTGACAATTATAGGTAACACAGCTCCAATATCATCTAAAAAAAAAGGAAGACGCAAAAAGAAAAAGCTGATTCCTGAATAGAGAACAATTTCCCCACCCAGTATTTCTCCATTTCCCCACCCACTATTTCTCCATTTTAAAGCAACCCTGCTACTTTGCTTTCTATCAGATGCATGGCCAGTCAAAGCAGCTCATCTAAGTATAACAGATGGGTCAAGAATTAGGAGCTTTATAAAGAAGTCAGGTAATCACTACCTCCTTTGGGTGAATATGTAAATCAAGAGCTGCTTGTTTATAGAGACAAAGAAGCAGCGATAGTATTGAATGTGCCATCACAAGGACCAGCTCTAGTTCAAATAAAAGCAAAACCACACAAATTCTAACTGCAACAAATATTTCAGGCTTACTATGATTTATGAAACAAAAAATGTGACAATAATGCCTTGTTCTTTTTGTTATTAGCATGTGTCAAAATTACATACCTTACAAGAAATGTCATTAAACAGATTTCTTCCCTGAATCCCAAAGATTTTTTAAAAATTCAACATATCCGTTCATAATGTAATTCTATTATTTTATAAATTTTATAATTCTTTTATAAGAATTAGTATAGTTGATCATTTTGCTGGATAATGTTCCAAGTATACATAAAATAGATGTTCATCTTTATTCATTGGAATACAGTTTGTATTATAATGCTTTATCTCTGACTAAGAAATATTTTGGACTTATTTGCTTTCCCCAATTCCAAGTGCATGTTACAGAGTGAGATTACTATCACCAAAGAAGCTCACACAAGTCATATCCTTGTTTTGGCTATAGTACATTCAAATCTTATACTGCTACCTGGATTTGATGGTGATCATTGAACCACAATCTTATGTGTTGCTTTTTATCATGTTATTAGAGGAAACAGGCCAGTGCTTAGATACACACTTTGATTCTATAGGTACACTGTGTCTTCAGTCAGTGTAACATTTACAGGCAGTGCACAATTAGTGCGAGTTCAAATAATGCGATATTCAATTTAGTGCAAATTTTAAATTGATACCAGGTAGCATTTAATGTGACCCAAATTCAGTTAATATGAGGCTAGTGCATGCGCAATTGAGGCTAGCATATGCACAGTTGCGATTGGGTTATTAGATGCTGCTAATCTTTGTGTGTGTAAAATTGAGAAAAGGAAGATTCTATCAGAGGAAAACAGTTTATAAAAGAAGAGGCTTGTTATTACACTAGAGCAGAGCTTTCCAAACTGTGTGTGGCAACACAAAAGTGTGTCGCCACACACAGTCTGGTGTGTCGCCACACAACTGATCATCATCAGCGCTTCCGGGTTTTCCCGTGGCGACACACCAACGGCGGTGCGTAAAAACCTGAAAGCGGCAGCAGCGCTTTCGGGTTTTTGCGCGCCGCCGCAACGGCGGCACTTCCGGGTTTTCCTGCGGCAACACACCAACGGCGGTTGGTGTGTCGCCGCAGGAAAACTTTGGAAAGCCCTGCACTAGAGCAAAAAATTGATGTAATTGAATGACATGAGCGTAGTCATAGCAACACTATAATAGGACAAGATGTTGGAATGCCTGAATCTACAGTATAATTTTTTTGTTTTAATTTTGCTTTCTATAACTACTTTGTGACTTTGTCAACCATAAATTAAAATTATACGTATTTTTTACCCTTTACTGTAATAGTTCATTAATATACATATAAAATTTTATGTTTAAACATTTTCATTGCCTATTTCCATCAAGCTGGAAGCAATTAACATATTTTCCATAGAAATATCACTTTGAATAGCAATAACCATTATGTGGGATTCATTAACTGTACTAATTGAGACCTACCTGTAACTTCAGTAATATTTTAAGCTGGTATGAAAATAGTGTCAATTCTACTGAAGGGATTGTGTGACCTTTTCCAGTATGTTCCCATCAGACAAGTGAAAATAATTCCAAATCAGAGATCTGAATCTCAGAGACCCATATAGACCATTTAGATATTCACCTAGTTTTAAATCTACACAATGAAGTTTTTAACTTCATTTTTTTCCATCAAAATATTTTTCAAACCAGCACATGCAATAATCCACAAACTGTCAATTCAAGAATATCTACTGTCTTTATTTTTTTAAAAAATGTTGCCCTATTAACACAATTTTCCGACATACAGTATGTCAAGTATTTGGAACTTGCATTTTCAATGAATTAGAAATGACTTTTTAGCAAACTCTTTAACCAAACTTGACCTTATGAAGACATATAGTACTTGTCCTGCAAAAGTAACACACAGATTTTTTTTCTTGTCATTTCCTGAAACTATGTCTACAAATGGCACAGACCAAATGTAAGTTTTCCAAGTCAAACAGAAGTCTGTCACTGTTCAATCAACGAGTCATATGATGGTGATGATAGCAATAATGCCTCCACTTTAGGGATAAATGTTTTATGTACCATCTCAGTAAGGAACATATTAGAGAGTTAACTTTAAGTAGTCTCTTCTGTGAATGCCTATAGTAGGATGCTACAGCTTAGTAATAATATCAGCTGTACACCAGATAAATGCATATTCACACGCTCTCACCTATATCCATGTTGACACCTTATTTGTACAAATGTTGCAGTTATTAATCTTACTCCTATATCTTTTCCTCTCTTCAAGTAATTGCTCTGTCAGAATGTTTTTCAAGAGTAGCAATCATGTGCATATTGAAAAGATGGTCTCCCTTCTTCCTCTATAGGCTTATTGAAGCAAAATTCTAGCAATCTTTTCATCCATAGGAAGATAATTAATGCAAGTGAATTACCAAGAAGCAGCTACTGTAGATACCTGAAACCCTTTCTATAGTTAGCAGGTTATCCCAATAGCACCCAAACAATATGGGATGAGCAGGGAGTCTTTTCAACTTGCCCTGCATGTGATCAGCAACACTGTAAGAAGAGAATCATCTAACTAAATTGCAGTCTTCCTCTATTAGGCACACTTCTTGTTCATCCACCCAACAGGTATATTCAAGGTACAATACCACCACAATGCCACTCTTTGGAGAAGGGATGCCTAGCATAATCACAAGATACCTTAGTTTCAGAATACATGATTAAGGCCTATTCTAATTCAAGTTGGAAAAAAAAGGATACCCATTTCTTCTGAAAGATACAGAGCAAATATTCAGCCATTACTGTTTTATCCGCTTAAATACTTTTCTTAAGGCACACTTGGCATGGAGGTAGTTATACTGATTTTCTTCGAGCTAACATTCTGATTTCTTTCTTTCTTTTTAAAAACCCTCTGCATTTGTAATGTATGTGGGACAGACATTCTAAAGTAGTTTTTTTTGGGTGGCAATTTTACAATTAAATACAATTCCTAATTATGTTCATAGGACCTTGGCAACTATATTACTATTGATTATTAAAAATAAAAACAAGAAAACTTATCCTATTACTTTCTAATGTTTACAGGGTTTTAAAGCTGTCCTATCATTATCTCATATAACTTTGTTCAGCTTTTATAAATACTTCCTATTTATTAATTTGCCTCTCTCAATTAATTTGTAAAAGCTGATTGACTGCAATGCAATTGGTTCTTTCTATGAATGGAAAGCTCTTTGAAATTTGCATCAGAATGGAAGGAGAGAGTTTGTGACTCATTACTAACCAGAGCTAACAGACTGACAGAATATTGTTTGTCCATGAAGAATCAAAAATATATTTCATATGACAAATTCACAATAAACTGGCACCTCCTAGTATTTGAATACAGCACCAAGTGTGGGAAGTTTTTATGTCAGCAGGCAGCTGAGATCGATAATTCTATATTAGGAACACTATAAAAATGTAGGCTATCCAGTAGATGAGCCCTTATTCAAAGTGTGTTACTGAATTTTGTTTAAAAATGTTTACTATATATCAAAATGAGGTTATGTTTTTAAATTTGTTTGCTTTTTCTAAATATTTGATTACTTATCATTTACAGTCATTACTTCTTGTCTGCTTACTATAGTTTAAAATAAATACCCCAATGAATACTTTCCCAAAACATATAAACCACAACTTGAAATGAGAATTGCTCAGAAAAAAAGCAGTACAATATTCAGCGAAGAACAAATTATGTTCCTGGAACATTTCTGTTTACTACAATACACAGGCACTTACTTTGGCAGCGTTTTCAAGTGATTCTCTCGTAATTCCAATATTCGTAATTTAACAAGTCTGGAAGTAGTAAAGATTAAAAAAATAAATTTAAATTAGAAATTCATTATTGCCAGGGAGTTCATTGTTCCAATGCCAATGATGCAGGACATATATGTGCATAGAATTATTCCTGTGCACCTGTAAAACCTCAAATGACAATCATAACTATATGTCTGCAGCTGAAATTAACAGGTTTAAATTAATTTCTCATTACATCTACAAGGGAAATATGCTGAATCTTCATAATCAGCAGATATTTCTAGCTCTAAAATGTTAGCTAACTTAGGTGGCATTAATCAGCTGTGATTGCTGGCAGTATTCTTCAGGAAATCTTGACGAGCCACATGAGAGCAATTATTGAGGAAAAAAGTACAAAGGCTTCAATAAATGGATGTTGCCATCAATTACTACTTTTAAGGTTTACTCAAGTCATAGCAAATGCAAAATACCCTGAGCATGATTCAGCATGTATATATTTATTTTGATTTTCTGTAGCACTAACAAAAATGAATTAATCATGTTTTTGTAAGTTAATTGGTAAAGAGAAAACTTAAGAAGAAAAAGCATCCTATGGGAGATAAAGGAAAAGAATGTTCTTTTGAAAATCCCAAATCTTTGACAGTGATAGCAAGCTATTAGCCATGTAATCTCTAGTGCCTCTAGAGAGAATAAAACATGCAATGTTTTCAAACATCTCTCATGATGATTGACTAAGATCTATGTAAATATAAGGTTGTTGTGGGTCTTCCGGGCTGTGTGGCCGTGTTCTGGAAGTTGTGGTTCCTTAGGAACCACAACTTCCAGAACACGGCCACAGAGCCCGGAAGACCCACAACAGCCATTGAACTCCGGCCGTGAAAGCCTTCGACAATACATTAAATATAAGGTATTTAAAATGCCTAAAGTACAATGCAATAGGGCAATCTGCAGGGCAAGCAAGCTATTGGAAAAGCTATAAGAAGCCTCAGATAAATTATTAATTGCTATTTTTAACATACATATATTTTAAATAAAGATTCCTCTGATATCTTTTTTTCCTGCTATAATTTAGAAATTTATATTTTATCTGAAAATACATTGGAATCATATTATGGGACATCCCTCCTTATTTACAGGAAATAATTTATATTTTTGTGGGAATATATATTTAACACAACACACCATGTATTCTAATTTTGCTGTTTTAAGACTAAAAGATACATTAAAATAATGGAATTACAGGATCCAAAATAGTAACATCAATGTGTCTAAAAGCTATATAGATGCTTTTACCTAAAAACACATGATCGACTGATCATATTGAAAGAATGTAAAATTATAATATACTGAAAAGGGAAATTATATGTACTACCTTTGGTCATGGTATCAGCCAAGTCAATACTCATCCATGCACTAAAGAAAAACATACGTGTGAGCAAACTGCACTTTGACATTCCCTATTTTTCCTGAAACAGGCAAAATGAAATTGGAGCATCTGAACTGTAGTTAAGATCAATGAGCTCCAGGAGATATCTAGAGCTCATACATTATGTGTATGTGCAATTCTTCACTTTGCACATTAAAGCTGAATCGGGGAAATCTAATACATGACTCACTTATGTTCCTGCTTCCTTTTCCTGTTTTTCTGTAAAGTATCTGACATGACCTATCCTCATACAAATAATTGGATACATGATATTGCATGTATTGGAAACACAATTATTATGGAATGATCTATAACAACTAGATGAGAAATCCTTAAGACTATATTTATACCTTTTCCAATCAAGTGGTCCCAATGCCTGGGCTAAGATGCCCAGTTTTAGACTTACCAATGTATTTAATGAAGCAACTATATCGTCTCAGGGGACATAATGTCAGTTTGCAAACTGTAACTTTAAAACAGCTTCAAATTGTGATTAAAGATCCTGGTTAGTAAGCTGTTATTTCAAATATATTGGTTAAGCCAGATATAAGCATTAAAGAAGAGAACAGAGAGAAGACACACAGTCTTGCCGTTTGTCTCCAGCTTCAAATTATGGTAACTAAGATCTGAAATAGGTCAATGTAACTGACTCAGTTCTAATACAGGACATTTTGCAGAAAAGATTTCTTTTCAAACTGCAGACAGAATTATTGAGGCTAAGAAGTACTGGGGGTTGATGGATTTCAGGGCCAGTTAATTCAGATCACTTTGTCTAGAAGGTAAGATAAAGAAAGTAGGAGTAGGAATCAGTAAAAAGACTCATTACTGTTGTCAAGCTCAAGTTTTAAAAGTTATTTATATAGGCAGGAACAGAGATTCAGCATTTCATGACCAGCTTTCTCCTACTTGCTATCTTGACAAATGGCCATTGTTCTAAGGGTATTCAAATGTCTTTAGAAGAAAGCTTAAGCAAGGCTGAATGAGTGCACAGTGTTTACAGGACTGTATAGGTATTTTATTTATTTATTTAATTTTTATCCTGCCTTTATTATTTTTATAAGTAACTCAAGGCAGTGAACATACCTAATACTCCTTCCTCCTCCTCTTTTCCCCACAACAACAACCCTGTGAGGTGAGTTGGGCTGAGAGAGAGAGTGACTGGCCCAAGGTCACCCAGCCGGCTTTCATGCCTAAGGCGGGACTAGAACTCTCAGTCTCCTGGTTTCCCATTGGCTCCTTCCTAGGGCTGAGAGACAGGGACTGGCCCAAGGTCACCCAGTCGGCTTTCATGCCTAAGGCAGGACGAGAACTCACAGACTCCTGGTTTCTAGCCCAGCACCTTAACCACTAGACCAGAGCTTTCCAAACTGTGTGTGGTGACACAAAAGTGTGTCGCCACACACAGCGTGGTGTGTCGCCACACCACCCGGAAGCGGCGGCGCGTGCGTGCACGGCGGCCGCCATGCACGCGTGTGCCGCCGCACGCCCCCCGCCGCCGCACACCCCCCGCACCGCCACCGTGTGCGCGCGTGCTACCGCACGCCCCCCGCACCGTCGCCGTGCGCGCGCGCGCCACTGCTGCCGCTGGTGTGTCGCCAACGGCAGCACTTTGGAAAGCTCTGCACTGGACCAAACTGGCTCTCAACAAGGTAGGAGTAAATCACAACAATGAATGTCTTCCAATAGTTACGAATACAATTATGTTTGCTGTAACATCTCCTATTCGGGGAGATGGGCGGGGATAAATTTAAATAATAAATAAATAATAAATAAACATATATACTTTTGATAATCCTACATATTTTAAATATATATATATTCCTTTCCTGGTGGAAGGGCAAAACCTTAATATGCAACAACTTAAGAAGATTATGGGTTATAAGTAGAGGCAACACAACACGATTTTGGCTTGCACACACCTCTTCCCTTTGTAAGCTCTTAATTACTTTCTAGTATACAGCAAATCACAGTTTTCCTGTTCAGTGTAATGGCAAACCACAACAGTCTTATATTAAACTCATTTGCCACTGGGGATTTGTTACCGCTCTGATCCAGCTCAACTATATTTCTTCCATCTGTATTAATATGCCATTCCATTAGTTTTCCTGTACTGGGACAGACCTCTTTCCTCAAGTCTACAAAGCAGTCATCTCAAAGAAAAAACTATTAAATCACAGTTCTAATCCAGAAAAAAAAGTGAAGACCCATTGTTACTAAACAGTCTGTCTTTTAGTCTTCATGCTTTTAAATTTGCAATCTATTTTCTATAATCCAAAATCCTTTTTTGTTTTGTTTTGGTTAAGACTAGAGGGAATTCACATATGTAAAACTTACCTTCCAAAGTTAGCTGGAAGAAATTCCAGAAAGGCATCGTTTAGATATAGCTGGGCCAAATTTAAAAGCTGTGTGAAACCATCTGGGAGCCTAAAAAAAAAGTTAAAGATTTAGCATTGATGCTGTAGGAACTGTTCAAATGTAAGTCCCAACAGATACATGTCCCCAACCACATGCTCACTGCTTGAGCCATTTGTTAGAGCTAACATTTTGTCTGTTACAAAACAAGTAACACGGTGCACTGCTGCATTGGATAATGTAAGCTTTTACCATCTCTTTTATTTGGCTATGTAAGCATTTCAGTGGTGAATTAAATTTCAAAATAACTAGATGATCTGCTACTTTTTGCAACAACTGGAACCAATAGCATTATGTAAATGCAGGTTTATGCTGACTGAGGATTACTGCTATGGAAAATATGCTGCTATTTATCACTCCATAATAACCATAAAATATTATTATTTATAAGAGTATCTACTGTAGCTTATTTGCATTGCCAAAATTGAAATGCACAATAAAAAAGTGTAGGGGAAATAAAACTGCATGGAAGAATTAATAAATCAGTACTGTGGAGTTTAAATAAAATAGGGGGCAAAGGACAGGACTACTAATTCATGCATAAGAAGGATGTATGTATGTATGTATAGTATATATACTATATACTGTATAGGAATAGCTAAGATAGGGGGCAAAGGACAGGACTACTAATTCATGCATAAGAAGGACATACATACATACATAGTATACAGCATATACTATATATAGGAACAGCTAAGATACTGCGCAGAACCCTCAAACTCCCAGGCTTCTGGTAGAGGACCCAAGGTTGAGGAAGACACATACCACCCATAGGGTGAGAAGGGAATTTTTATATATTTCACCTAAACTATTGATGGTATCAGTTAATTTACAGAATAAACACTTCTTTAAGACATCTTACATTCACTCCCATGAGTATTTTTAATACATAATTTATTAACAAAACCATCAATAAACCAAATAAGATGAACACAAAAGAAAGTAAACAATCCCTAAACAAGGTAATAAGTACTATAAACCATGGCTCCTTTAGTTAGATCTATCACTGTTCTCATTTCCCAGCTTTATCTCATATAATTGGTGAATTACATCCTTTCAAAGTAAACATCGCTGTCCTGCAGTCTATATTTCTTTGTAACCAAGAGAGTGGCAATCATTTCTCAATAAATATGTCAAGTTGTCATTGTTATTGGGACAATCTTTGATCAATGTCTGTCCAGAAAAAGTATATGCTGTGATTTGTCCATCCAATTTTTTATAGAAAGTTCTGTAATCCTATGAGTGCTTAACTGGAACAAAGCTCAACTGTATTCAAACAGGTTTACTTTTAATGACAGTATGCATAAGACTGCAGCCTTAGCCAATATGTTCCCATGGTATCACTACCTTTGTAAGTGTTCCTTACTGCTATACAGCCCAGCTAGGTGACAGCACCTACTGTATCTAACTTGATTTGGAAAAGCCAAGGAGGATTGGCACTGGGTAGGAGACTACTAGGATATATCAGAGTTGTAGGCTGGACTGGAAAGCTGAAAAAAAATATCCCAAAGGAATGCAATGGCAAACCACTTGCATACTGTTCCCAAGAAAATTACATGGACTTAGACATGAAGTCACCAGAAGTCAAGCTCAACTCAAAGTGGACTTAATCTTTTTATTGTTACACCTAATTTTATTAGTATCTGTCCTGACTTCGGGCGTAGAAATAACATGCTGAGGCTGGAATCAAGCTCTAGTGATTTATTATCCTACTACCCTAACAGAATCCATCTTAACTAACATGAAGTGGCGATGCCCAAAGAATAAGTCCACAAACTTAGGGCGGGGCTTTCTTCAACCTCTTGGGAGGGAAACATAGAGATTCAGTACTACGCATGCATTTCCCTTCCTGGAGGGAGCCCCCTCCTTCTCCGCCCGTTATCTCCCTGACAGTATCATCATTTTGACGCTATTCTAAAGCACTTTATGTATAGTGCTGTAGATGTTGTCAGAGATGTTTAATAAAAAGTATTAAAAGAGATGCAACTGAGGAACAAAACCAGCTATTATGAAATAGGAGTTTCAAATATCATTGGTCCAACACCATTCATAAAACAGACCCTTTCCTCCCACTTTAATGTAAACTCTTCTGGAACATTAGATCTCTCACTTTTCAGGAACCATGTTGTTTATAAATTCATACTCTGTTTTTAACTCTGGTGAATTATAATTCCTGCTGCACAGTAAATAGAATTCTATTTTTGAGACAACACACCTCAGACACATTTACTAACTTTTATTTGCTGTTATTATACAGACAAACAGAGGCAGTTCAGAGACGTGTTTTCTTGTCCTCTGTCATCCATGTTAATTTACAAGCTTGCAGGTAAGCAGACCAAAGACCCTTTGAAGGGTCTATGTGAACTACCCATATTCTTACACCTGATCTAAATGATAAAAGGTAGCCAATAAATTCTTTCAAGACAAGCTCTGAATGACAGCATGCAAACACTGGAGTCATTCATATGTCTATATTTGTTATAAAATATGGCTGCTCTGTCCATATGATATACCTTCACTAAACATTGGCATATGTTAAACACTGCACACATAAAAGAGGCAGAGAAAAAATTCTGCTGAGAAACACTTACTTAGAAATAGGATTGACACTGGCTTCAATTATTGTTAAACACTTACAGCACTTTATATTTTCTGGAAAATCTTGGATCCCTAAAAGAAAAACAAAACTGTTATATCTATGAACACAATTGGTTACTTTCCTCATTTCTTTATTTCAGGAGAAAAAGGTAAGCCATTAATTTAACCCTAAACAAATCTGAACTTTTTGAAGCTCATGACAAACCCCAGGGTTCAAACAATCCTATCAACATATATTAATATTTCTGCACAGATTTCACACACACACATACTTAATATAATTCCTCATATTTCACTTGGTTTCAAAAGTTACTTGAGTTGAAGAATATTTTCCTGACCAACATAGTTATCTACCAATACAAAAAGACCTGTTATGCAAGAAAGGTTTTGTTGAATCTAAGCTATATCTATAAACCATTATTTGTAGCTGAAATAAAGGCTAGCCTCTTGGATGAACTATATGTCAAACAAGCATGAGGATGAGTTGGAAGACCTGAAATACCAGGTTAGGGACAGATCTTCATGGAGAAAATCTACCTGTGTGGTCGCTAAGAATCGACAATGACTTGACATAATCAAATAAACACAGTTAAAGGCCGCTAGATACTTGTTATTAAAAATACTATCTGTATATGAGAAATACATTGTACAGTACTTCTGTTATAAAATGTGCTATGAAACTCATAGTGATGCAATTCATTTCTAAGAGTCTTTAAGAGTTTCTCCATTTTTAGTGCAAATCATGCAGAATAAGTATAGGCTTACTAAATTTAGGTGACATAGAATGTAATTCATTTACATTCTAAAATTGGAGAAAAAATAAATTATTTTTGTAATTATGTATTATTTCTTTCAGTACACTGTGAAACAATGATAAAAATATAATATTTTCAAGATCACACTCTGACACAATCATTAGATGTGATAAAAGCCTATCCATTCCAGGTATACTTAAAGATTAAAAGAAAAACTCTCAATTACTGGCCTAAATGGGCCAACTTTATGATCCTAGTGGAACTCCATAATTGTGCAGCCATCGCAGAAAAAAACTAAACCATAAGACAGAAATATCACACATGTGAGAGTCAGTGGGGAATTGTATTTGGGGGAAAGAGCCCGCAAATACATTGGTGAACAATGCAGCTTTTGTGCTAAATTTGACTGCTGCAATCTACTGAAATGTCTCTTTCCCTTGTATAACACATTACAGAAGAATAAGGGCCAAACTCCAAGTCAACTAGATTGGAGCCCCAAGAAGCCAAGTTTCAAAACATGTTTAGACAACTGGTGGACCTCAGGATATGTCGTGATTAGGCGAAGAATAACGCTGAGCCCCAGAGATAAGCTCTAGATCTTTATTCTCTACCTTACACAGAATCTTGCCAAACTGAGCCACACTGAACAGTTCACTGGGAAAAACCCCAAGCAGGCTAAGGCGGGTCCGGCCTGATCCTCTTGGATGGCTGCCCAAGGTCTTCCAGGCTGTGAAAGCGCTTCTCACCCTGGAAAGCGCCCCCTCCTTCCTCTCCTGCGATCTCCATCACAGGATACATGCTCCAGTCCCAATGCTCCTTTTACAGCTGAATCCTACTCTTAACTAAAATTGGGATATAGCTTTCCAACATTTTGAAAGTGTAGTATAATTCTAAATTGGCACATCAAATAGTTTCTGACTCTTGGTTCAAATCTTCACTTCTCAATTTTTTCTTCTCAGTATTTGTCAGCCCTTCAAGGTAGACCAGAGTAGGAAACCAGAGTCAAGCAGGACAATACTACTTTTATTATAAGGCTATGGTAACTGAATCTTGCAAATCTGAATGCACTTCCCCCCTCTCTGCCTTTAACTTTGTGAGAACTAGGGAGGGGCTTGTCTGAGATATTTTCTCAGGTTACAGTTCCGGTTAGGACTCAGGTATCTTTTATCTGACCGTTGTCTTGGTAGTGGCTCTTCGTCTTGTTTCTCAAGGTTATTCCTTTTTCCCATTACAGTATTCCCCTATTGGTATTACATGATATATATTTACAGAACAGCTGCCTTGATTATAAATTATTGAGACTCTTTTTTTCTTTGGTTTAAAAAACGTACATTCATTGACAATTGAAGAGAATATTTGTAGCTCAGGGTTGAACTGTGGAGTCCATGGTGCTCTCTGAGCCTTGTTGTTTTCTTGCAGACGTTTCATTGCCAGGCTAGGCAACATCTTCAGTGCAAAAAGGGAGTGGAACTTGCTCTCTGTTTATATACCCTGGCTTGTCCTGCCTGTGTTGGTAGGGGTGTTGTACTCTCCTTAGTAGTACCTTGATTGGGTTGTTGTTTGCTGCTTTGCACTAGGACCTGCGTAGAATCACAGCAGGTTTGGAGGCAGCAAGGCACAAGGCAGGCACTAGGACCTGCACGGAATCCTGGCAGGGCTTGTAGGCAGCAGCAGCCGCGACACACCCAGACACTGCAGCCGACACACTAACGTGTCCCGACACACAGTTTGGAAAGCTCTGCGTTAGTGTGTCGGCTGCAGTGTCTGGGTGTGTCGCGGCTGCTGCTGCCTCCAAACCTGCCCTGCCAGGATTCCGTGCAGGTCCTAGTGCCTGCCTTGTGCCCTGCTGTAAGAGTGTGTCGCGAAATGATGCCCTGCTGTAAGAGCGTGTCACAAAACGATGCATGTCTAAAAAGTGTGTCACCAACATGAAAAGTTTGGAAAGCTCTGCTCTATACCAATGTTTCTCAACCTTGGCAGCTTGAAGATGTGTGGACTTCAACTCCCAGTATTCTCCAGCTAGCTTGCTGGCTGGGGAATTCTGGGAGTTGAAGTCCACACATCTTCAAGTTGCAAAGGTTGAGAAACACTGCTCTGTACCAAAGCTGATCTTCCTAGCAGAAGTCTTACAGGGTGTATAGAGGTAGGACTAATTCAGAAAAGAGCTAGTTAAGCATAACACTGCAAATTTGAGTGTATCAGCTAATGTCTATCTGCAATTATATGTGCTCAAATTATGTGTTAATATCAGAAAGCGCTGTTGATATTCTTTAGTCACAATAGCCTATTAAGAATTTGTCCAAGACAATAGAATGGAAGGCTCAAATAGATTTTATTTGCTTTGCCTGAAAGCATACAAATTTTCTTCTTAGCTCATGAGTCACCATCACTGTAAGTTGCTTATTTTTTATTACTATGGATACTGTAGATGTTTATTCTGCAAATAAAATGGAGTATATAATCTTAGATAAAATGCAGAAGAAGCCACAAAGAAATGACAAAGAAAAACAAAGAATTACATTCTGAATTTATTGCTCAGAAAACAGGAGACTGTCCTTGTTCAAAGACATCTTCTCTTTGAAAAAGAATGAACATTTCTAATCTAGTTTTATTTTTGAAAGAGTTGCTTGTTTTGTTTCTGTTTCTGATTACATTTAGATGTAATCTAGCAGACAGCTTGGAAATGGAGAAGGAGGGATTGCATATATATCCGCAATTTCAGTTCAGCCACATCGATAGACCAGGAAGCACAGCTACTTAGTGGTTCCCTGTATTTTCAACTTTTTTAGTGTAAAGGCAACCAAGCCAATTCCTCCTCACTCACTTTTAAATTTAGTTTAAAACCATTCGAAAGGAGGAGGAGGAGGAGGAGGAGGAAGAGGAGGAGGAGAATGTAACTGTGGCTGCAGGAGGAGAAAGGTTAAGAATTCCATTGCATTTATTTAACTGGTACTGATTCTTAGTAACAGATTGTATTTAAATACTCTCCATTATTTAAAATAGCTTCATTCTCTGTTTATTAAAGTTTTAATTTTATGGCATCTTTGGGCTGTTCTCAACTTTTCCAGCTCAGCTTTAGGATGTGGGCATTCATTCATCCTGGAAGTTGAATAATCTTTCAGAGCATGATTGAAAAAAAAAGATATCTGACAGAATCCAATCAATGAAGTTGTATGTGTAAAAGGAGGGCCTAAAACAGGCATCAGCTGAAATTCTTAGGGCAGCAGAATACTGGAAACTGAAGATGACATGAACAATAGTCTGTAGCTTGAATCATGTCAACTGGATTTCTATTTTCTTAGTGGAAACGTTTCGCTCTACTAAGAAAATAGAAATCCAGTTGACATGATTCAAGCTACAGACAATTCCACCTGGATGACTGAGAACCTTCATAGACAGACATGAACAATAGTTACCCAGCATCAACACTGGACCTGCAGATGACTTTTGTAATTATTTATTATCACAAATATTACATCTTCAACAGCTCTAATCACACCAACCAAGTTGAAATCAGAAACATACACCTCTTTTAGCAGTTTTATGAAAAAAGACAGAATTCTTCTTAAACTGACTGCTACTTTCTTTTCTTTTTAAATCAGTCTTTTTACTGAGGTGAACTAGTTTTAAAATAAAATCAGTATACTAAATGGGTTTATTTGGTTTCAAGACTGGAAGTAAATTCATAGAGAGGAGCTGTGGAAGTTTAATTTACATTGACTTTTTAGAAAAAGCTATAAAATAGCACCAGTATGCCCGAAGGAGGTTAAAAATAATACAATGTTTATTTTAATGATAAATCCTGTACATTATCTAATACTTTTTTTATTATTCCAACAAGATAAGACCAGTAAAATGCTGTAAAATTAAAGTAAATTAATTTGTCAGAATTTGGCCTTTTTTGAGGTTTTGCTTTGCTCATACAACTCTCCTGTGCTTTTAGAAATTGCTTAATTTTAGGCAATTCCCAGACTGGAGGCTATGTTAAATTGCACTCTACAAAGTATACCATTCTTCCTACCTCTTGAAGAATAACCTTTTAGCTGGTCATCAGATTCTGTGAGATTCTGCTGCAAGATACTGAACAAATAAGCATCTAAAACAGGGCTTTCCAAAGTTTTCCCGCGGTGACACACCAACCGCCGTTGGTGTGTCGCCGCGGGAAAACCCGGAAGCGCTGATGATGATCAGCGCTTCCGGGTTGTGTGGCGACACACCAGACTCTGTGTGGTGACACACTTTTGTGTCGCGACACACAGTTTGGAAAGCTCTGATCTAAAAGCTCCTCACAATTTTCATATATATGACAGAACAAAATACAGTTTCCTTAAACACAAGCATATGAAAGTATACATTATTTTTCTTTTTTAATTTCCTCTATAATTAATGTAACATTTTGCAGGAGTAGGAAATAGGGGCAATACTCGGGCTGCACTAGTGAGTTTGTTCCATTCCTGAGGAAACTTCCACTCATAGTTATTTCCACCAGTGAAAACAGCTATGGGATTTTCAGCAATTCTCCAGGTAGCATTTCTGTTCCTTAAAATCATTTCCAGAGTGCTCTTTGGTTTCACTATTTCCAAGTTGCTTAGTTCTAAAAAAAAAAAATAGACTGATCACCACTTGATTACCTTCTAAATATTTATTTTTATTTTGACAAGAGGATGAGAAATGATTCCTTCAATGCTAGAGGTCTACAAAAGTAAAAAACGATGTCCTTCTTATTGCATAGGATCTTTCACAAATAAAAGCAAATTGTATTTAAATAGGAATTATTTTGTTAGCTTCTCCGATCCTTAGCAGACTTAAGACAGTATTGCCATAAGCCAAATAAAGATTGCCATTATTACATTATACTTGGTGCTCTCATGAATTTTATCATTATGAATATATTTGCCCAAGGCTATAAAATATGTTTAAAATGCATAACCTAGAAGACAACTAACCATGCATCTGTTATCCATGTTCTAGGTAGCTTCAGATCTTTCCTTTCTATGGTCATTAATGTATTAAATTATAGCAATTTCAGATTACTAATTTGGAAAAGATTTTGAAATACAAGCTGAATATTTTGTTTCTGGTTTGCTTTTGATCCACTGCATTCTCTCAACAGGTTCTACTGACCTACTTCACTGAATCATGTTTTTAACTCTTCCCTTCACACCTACTTCTCCAGCAACTGCCACTACAGATAATTTGAACCAAAGCTTCATTTGAGATAAGACAAAAATATCAGTTAAGGCAGAAAGCTAATGACGCACAAATTAGTCTTGTAATGCAGCATTCTCCTTGTCCTGTCCCCACCTCATTTTCCCCCCTCCAGCATAGATGTGAAAGGAGTAGAAGCATTAACTGTCTCAAAAACAATTAGCTGTGATGAGTTTAAAATATAGTTGTTAACATTAGTCAGAATCAAAGATCTGATCCTGGTCGCTTTCAACAAATTAGAATGTAAACTAACTAGAATTCCCAGTTCTAATATGACTCTCTGGCTCGTTTAAACCAGGAAGCATTTTTTTCCAGTCTCCTCCTTGCAGCTGTTTTAGAGGATTGAATGTATGAAGCAAGGAATATTGCTGCTTTTTTAAGTCAACACTAAATCCTCTGAGCATATCTGGAGCAACTAATTGTTCAAAACAATTGAACATTTAAAAATGATATATGAAATGGTCTAAAAACCAATATATATTCCAGCATTCTATTGCTCTATCAGCATGGTTTGGTAAATAATAAAAATTATGATAAAATGTCGTATTGTACTGTCTCTTCATGTTTCTCTCCGGTCTGCTCCTTCTTTGTAATCATCATTTATACACATAACAATAAATCTGATAGATCCATCTTATGGGGTTTCAGATTAAAACTGGACATAAATAAAACTGGACACATAAACAGATAAAGAGGATAGAAAGGAAGGGAAAGCAAAGCAGGATAAATTAGAAGAATGAATAATTATTTATAAAATCTCAATTGATTTATGCAACTAGTAATACATTACTAGGTAAAGGTAAAGGTTTCCCCTGCACAGTCGTGTCCGACTCTAGGGGCCGGTGCTCATCTCCGTTTGTTAGCCGAAGAGCCAGTGTTGTTTGAAGACGCCTCTGCGGTCATGTGGCCAGCATGATGCGCGCGGAACGCTGTTACCTACCCACTGAAGTGATACCTATTCATCTACTTGCATTTGCATGCTTTCGAATTGCTAGGTTGGCAAGAGCTGGAGCGAGTGCAGGAGCTCACTCTGTCACGTGGGGCTAGGGATTCAAACCTCTGAACTTGCGACCTTCCGATCGACAAGCCTGGCATCTTACCCGCTGAGCCATCGTTACTAGTTGTTACAAAAAGTTCCTAAAAAAAGAGTTTTGATAAAGATATTGCATTTCTTACCTGCTTTGTAAAATTTAAGAATTGGTGAAGTCAGCTTTCTGTATATTTTGAGCATTTGCTGTATATTTATTTGTTGAAAGCTGAATAAAAGCCTTCTTGGCTCTGGATTCTTAGAATACATTCTTTGAAAAATCCATTTGTCTATGCAAGGATTTTTCTCCAAGCACTACCACTTAGGCTTTCCCTAAATGTTTTTTATCTTGATTGATTGTTTGACTGATTATGGGCCATCAAGTTGTTGTCGACTTTTAGCAACCACATAGCTAGATTTTCTCCATGATGATCTGTCCCTAGCCTGATCTTTCATGTCTTCCAATGGTGCATTCATCACCACTGTAACTGAGTTCATCCACCTTGCTGCTGGTCATCCTCTTCTCTTTCCTCCTATCTTTCCCTCTATTAGAGCCTTCTCCAGAGACCTACGTCTATGCATAATGTGTCCATAGTAGGATAATTTGAGCCTGATCATTTGTGCCTTGAATGAGAACTTTGGGTTGATTTGTTCAATGATCCATTGGTTTGTTTTCTTGGCTGTCCACGGTACTCTCATGAGTCTTCTCCAATACAAAGTTCAAAAGCATCAATACTCCTCCTATCCTGCTTCTTCAAAGTCCAATTTTCGCTTCCACTTTTTTTAATCTTAGTTTCTAAATTATAGTTTCTGGGTTTAATCAATGAAGTAAAAGGGTTCTATAGCTTAAATTTAAATTTAGAAGGTAATTCGTAAGCTAAGAAAAACTATGCTTTAGTTTCACAGTAATGTACTGGTTCACAATGAAACATTATGTTTATTTTATTTAAAGCTAATTAAATACATATATATCTCCACATGAACTAGATCAGAAAGTGTTTTTTTCCTATTTCATAAGACACAACCAATTTGTATAAAATAAAAAATTATTTACCAAAATAAGAAATTATTTACCAATGTACAGTATTTGAAATATTTTTGATTGTGGAAATCAATTTTAAATACAAAATGAAGTATAATTAAGGTATATTAACAACTTTGTATCTTGTCCTCATGGGAATAATGGGGCTCTTCTGCAAACTGAAGCAGTTACTACAATGGCTCTGCTGACTTGTTCTCTTTCTACTTCCCTACATCAGCTTAAACAAGGCAGATAGATGCAGAATTCAACTACTGATTGCCCAGCAGCAAATAGCATTCAAACCCTAACATCTGCAGAGGGTTATGTGTTTGTGCAGTTTTCTGAAATGTTGGTATTATATGATGGCAACTGATATTTTGGACCAGTTGGTGTTCTCAAATCAAGAAAGCTTTTTATTCAAAGCTGTTTGCTGTTAAATTATCCATACATAGTATTCTGGAAATAAATTTAGGTATAATTGTTACCTCTTAAGAAGAAGAATAGAATACCTATAATCTTTCCCTGGCTAAATATTTATGAATCTGTGATAAATGAAAATGAATGAAATATTTTTTCTTACCATTTTTACTGATGTCAAGTTCTTTGAGATTAACTAAACTGGCAATGCTGGTTGGCAGGCTTGAAAGGTCATTGTCTGGGATACTCAGTTTACGCAGAGCTTGACAGTTGAATAATTGCTAAAAGAACAAGAGAAAATCAGTTGTAAAATTTCCCATAAAATTTTAGTATGTTTTAACATTTACAGCAATCCTAAAAGAGAGTATAAAACAGCCCATATATGCTCATAGCCAGTAAGAATCAGTGGACATATCAGAATAATTTTCTCTTTAATAGCAGCTAATCAAGTTTCTTCTTCACAGCCCCTTCTGAGAGTGCATCCTCTCCTACATAAAAACAGTAAAATGATGTCACTAGCAAAGAAAAGTTAACAAGTTTTTTCATTTAACCAAGTTTTCTAACAAGAGGGGGGGAAAAATAGAAGGCCTACTGAGAAAAACGTGGGGCACTTATGATTTTTGCAGACTTCCAAGGGTAAGAAGAGGTACACATGCTGATCAGGAGATAATTACCCTTAACTTACCATTTTTAAAAGGCCATGAAACCACCATCTTAGTATACTTTTACGTAAATGCTATGAATTAAAGCAGAAGCAGAATCCTGCTGCTGTATGATTTTCTCTGTATGCATGCATGTATGCCTTTGAGTCAGTCTTGACTCCTAGCAACTTCCTGGATGGGTCCCTGGAGATTTTTGGCAACGTTTTCAGAAGTGGTTTGCCATTGCCTCCTTCCTAGGGCTGAGAGAGGGACTGGCCCAAGGTCACCCAGCTGGCTTTGTGCCTAAGGCCGGACTAGAGCTCATGGTCTCATGGTTTCTAGCCCGGTGCCTTTAACCACTACACCAAACTGGCTCTCACGGTAGAATTAGTGAAACTGTATTCTTAGAAAGTTAAAATCTAACCTAGGGGGAAATTAAAATTTATAGAATTTCTGTTGAATAAACTACAAATGAGGATATTTGGAATATCTAGTGTGTAGATTTGCATACATCTATTCAAAATGTATTTCTTTAGAAATTCTGAGCACAACTGAATGATCCTTCTTTGGGGCCAGTAAATGTAGCAGCTTAGTGCAAACTAATTTCCATTAAGAAAGTGGTTCCCTTAGAAATAATGTTTTCATCTACCTTTCTGAAATAAGTAACAATAAAGCAAATGTGAGAAATGTTAATGAAATTATAAAAACATCCTTTTTAATATATACATTTTCTCAGGAAAACTTATTTATCCAAAAATGATTATGACCAGGAACATTTAAGTTAGCATTACTGATATATAATGTGTACCTAGCTTAACTTTCTGGCTAGGCTTTTAGTTGGATTTGGAAGTAAACAAACAAACAACAATAGCAGAAGGCTATAACAAATGTCTTACATCATGCTGGGAAAATTGCATGGATGTATCCATTGAAGTCACCAAGAATTAAACTCAACTCAAAAGCAACTTCAATCTATTCATTCTTTTTAGGCAGAAATGTGTACACTGCTAATAGTACTGTTAGCATTAAAGTACAGTGCAGTATAGTCCCTAATTCTCAGCCCTCAACACATCTTGAAAGGTTCCAAGGGCTGGAAAAGATTGGTATTTGAGAGTGTCCAAAAGGAGCTTTATGATAATTAATTACTTTGGTCTTGAAAAATATAAATTGCCATTGTAGTCTTTTAGCGTAATCCATGATCTTGAGAAATGCCATGACAGCTTCGGAATATAGTACTGTCTCCCAAATTAATATGCAAGAAGATGTTATGCTTATTTTGTGTGTTTGCACCTTAGAATGGCTTTAAACTAAGCAGTTCAATAAGAGCATGTGATTAAAAAAATCTTTATATGCTTGGAGCTGTGCAGGCTTGAGCTCTACAGTGAAATGGCAAGGACTATTTTGGTTTAAGGCCAGTACTTGCTGATAAGGAACTGTGAAGAACAAAACTTAGCTGCACTTCGTATTAGTGATAATTTAAGGATGACCTTGCTTTAATTTGTAAGCAATAGCTGAACCATTAGAAGAAATAGTGCTGTTACTAGATGAAAAATCTAAAAATGGCTTTTTGTTTTAAAGGTAAGTGACAAGACAGACAGATATTGACACTTCAAATAACTTTACAGGATTTTTATACAGATCAGGGATATTCTATATAAATATTTTATTCTTGAACTGTGATGTCTAGTCCTGGTTCACTCATGCAACACTCTTCCCCACCCACCTTCCTCTCAATATTGTCCCCCCAGTCCTGCAAAGATACTTTTTACATGGAGGCTTTGAATTCCTGGGGCTTCCATGTGCTATAGAACAGGGTTTCCCGAACTGTGAGGTGTACTTCCCTTGGGGAGTGTTCTGTTCGGAGTATGACCACCAGAACTTTATAGAAATAGTTTTATTTTATAAAAACTATTTACAAGTATAAGTCCATTAATACAACTGAAGAGTACTGGATCAACTGGATGCACTTGGAGATAGGCAGCTATGCGGTAACACAACTAAAGTTCAGGAGCAGGAAAAACAACAGTTCTGGATCAAGGATGCTAGGTAGATTGGTTGACTAGGAGACTCAAGGTCAGTTCTGGGATTACTGGGAGCAGTGCTGACAAAGCTGGACTGGTTGCTCTAGAACATTGGACTGGAACTGCGAGGTAGACTGGACTGATTCCTCTGGGACACTGGACTGGAGCTTCAAGGCGAACTAGACTGGTTCCTCTAGGACACTGGACTGGAACTGCAGGGTAGACTGGACTGATTCATCTGGGACACTGGACAGGAACTGCAAGGCAGACTGGACTGGAACCGCAAGGAACGGAATGAGAGCTGCAAGGCAGACTAAATCACTATCACTAGGTAGGGCTGCCTGTGAGCGAGGCAGGGCAGGGTACGATAAGCTAGGAAGCTCCCCAATGACAAAACGTGGCGACCTGAGACCGACGCGACGAGCCGCACAAGGGTGAGCAAGGTACTTAGCTGTGGCTGTGGAGTGTTGCCTTGACGAAGCTGGTGAATGTTGTGAAGCTGAAGACGCCAGCTGACAATCGCCCGGAATGACTGAAGCTCTCCTGCTGGTGTTTCCTGAAAAACTACGAGCTAAAGTTCTGACTCCTATTGATGCTGAAGCGAGCTGGGCTTCTTTTGCAGCTGGAGTTAATTCAGAAATGAGCGGAAGATCTGGCTCCGGTTCTTCAGTGATGACAGGACAGGACTTCAAGGATGAATCTGGCTGGGCTTCTCATGAAGACGCTGTTAGGTCAGTAGAACAGTTGTCCCCGGCAATCTGTTGCTTGCTCTTTCGCCCTTTTATTTTGTTTTCGGCACGCCTTCTCTCCTCAGGAGCCAATCGGGATTCCCTCTGCTTGGCGCGCTTTTCTGCCCACCTTGCTCTCGTGCTGATTGGTGGTGAACTAGGAAGTGAGTCAGGAGCACCAATCAGCTTCTCAGGATTCTCCCGCGCTGCTGGGTCATTCCCGGGTCTGTTGCTCTGCACCTGCTCCTCTGGCGTCTCTGAGTCTTGCACCTGTCCATCACGAGTGTTCCACTTTTGAACCTGCACCTGTCCATCATGAGTTCTTGTCGGTTGCTGCATGGGGTAAGTTTCGTTTCTGTGATTAGTTTCATTTTCCTCAGAGTCAGAGGTGCAGACAGAGTCCAGGGGAGGTGTGAAGAACCTTTTACTTACATGTTTACAATTAATCCACCTTTCCCAAAGTTTCATTGTATTGTTTTCATTGTTCATTTTTGTTCATGTTGGTGTTTGGATTTTTAGAGGAGGTGTATACATTAAGATTATACTAAAGGGAGGTGTGATGGCAAAAAGTTTAGGAACCGTGCCATAGAAGAAAGTTTATAACAGTCTGAGATCTATAACTCTTACTGACGGTAGTGATTTAAAATCTGGCTCAGGAAGAACCTACCTTCAAGTTGGGGCTTGACAAGATGCTGTGAAGTGCCACAGAGGACACTGCTGGGAGAGGAAGAAGAGAAAAGGAAAAGAAAGGAGGATATTTCTTTGCATAGCAGGGTCACTTCTAAAAGCGGAATTGCTAGGAAACCAAGCGTTCTGGCTTTCTTTGAGTTATCTCATAAGAGGGGAGATATGCAGGGAAGAAATTCGTGATTTTTTTAAAAAGCTATTTTCCACTGTCCACCTATGAAGCTGTGAACAACTGCACAATTCTTACACCTGCAGCAGATGTACATTCATTTGGAGATTCATTCTGAAGATCTCTAATAGCCTTAGAATAGTAAATAAGCAATTTCCGAAAGTGATTAGAAAGTTTAATTCCAAATTTCCAGGAGAACCTCATTCCAGAGGGCAGGAATTGCTTCTACCTCTTCTTCTTTCTTTTAACAGCTCTCTGAAATTCTTTATCCATCCTGACAGTGAAAGCAACACCATTCCTTTTTGGTTTTTCATGTGCTTAGTAGTAAACAGTATGCTCTTCCTGCTGAAAGTCCATTTCAATTCACTGATGCCTAAGATGTCAATGGGTAGTCAATTCATTTTCATCTTTCAATGTGCTGAGCTTTCCCATGTTAATGCTTCTTACACACCATATTCCCACTATAATTCTGTCTTCACATCTTTGGATGTTCTTTTCCTGCATGGCAGCATCAACAACTCGACATTCTGAATCTAGCCATGTTATAAACACCATTAGCATTCCAAAAGATCCTTATCTCTTCCTCACTAGCATGGTGAGTGCTATCCCACCTGAGGTCCATCATCTCTACATGAAAGCCCTACATGGAAAGGAAAATGTTCAAGCTGGATTTGGAAAAGGCCAAAGAACAAGAGACATTACTACTGATGCATAATGGAGAAAGCCACAGAATACCCCACAAAAGTCAGTATGTGCTTCATTGATTATGCAAAACCTATACAAAGGGAAGAAACCTATATACAGAGCAGATGGAACATGGTGAAGAGACTGGATCCAGGTCAGGAAAGGAGTATGACAAGTGTGAAAACACTGGGTGGGTCTGCCTTTAATTCTGAATGAAAGAAATTTTTAATCATAAGCTTAAGAATTTAAAGAATCTGAAATAAACAGCAAAAGCTAAATAAGATTTTGATCCTAGAAAGTTATAAAGGGACTAAAGGTCCAGATACAATTGGAATATTGAAACTTTTACAATAAGATTTTGGAATTAATTATGAAGTACAAACAGCTTCTCATGGGAAATAGATTCTGTTTTGGATTTTACAAGATATAACATAGATAAAGAATTTCATGATTTCAAAAACTGGACACTAGAAGGGACTAAAGATTTTAGGTAGAGGAAAGATATACAGACCTGCAAGATGGTGCAAAATGTTGTAACAATAAAAATACTGAAGGAGACTTTTAAAGAATGGAATCAGGAAATAGTAGCCACTATATCAACAATGTCAGTAATGATGTCTGCTTCTATGGAAGACTATGTCCAAAAGATGTTATTGAAGAAATGTCAGATGTCGAAAGAACTTTATCTGACAAGATAGAGATTGTATCGAAAGTGGATTTACAACTGACAGGCAAAGAGAATGATTTAGAAAAGGATGTTTCACAAGAAATCGGCTGAGGTTTTAAAATTTAAAAGGGAAATACAAATGACAAACCAAGAGAGTGACCTGGATAATTTTTTTCTACTGGATTTACAAAAGAGGCTTGTAAAAGCCTTGAGGAACTCTGCAATGGGACAAAGAAGAAATGAAGATAAATCAAATCCTACAACAATATTTGTATGAACTAAAGATTAAGACTGTTAGAAGTAAAAGGAAGGAATATAAACTTGTTTTATTTGATCAAGGTTAAAATAAGATATGATGTTACTTCTGGCTACCCTTTATGGACTTTCTGCTGACACCAGGAGTGAAAAGATGATGCTTTATGGATTTGTTTTTAGATAAGAGATGGGATTTGGGATGAAGAGATAAATAGAGATAAAAGAGAAAGGGTGAAGAGTTACTAAATTTGTTTATACTTGTTGTGATGAAGGTTGTAAGTCACTTCTTTTTATATTTCTTTTTTCTATATTCTATTCCATTCCATTCCATTCCATTCCATTCCATTCCATTCCATTCCATTCTATTCTATTCTATTCTATTCTATTCTATTCTATTCTATTCTATTCTTTTTCCTTGCACTTTTTCCTCCTTCTCTCTATTCTCTTTTATTTCGTTTAGTTTGCATTAGATGCAATAATAATTTCTAGCTCTGTTAAAATATGTCTACTTTTCTCTAACTCTGTATATGTCATGTATACAATATACATATTAGAGTATACCTATAATTCTGTATATACAGTAGGTCCTATATACTTCATGCAAGAATGTAAAAGTGTAAATCAAAAAGAACTCCATTCTTTATTCTTTCCCTCCATTCTTTATTCTAGAAGCTGTTGTGAGAAATTTAGTGCAACCTGAAGCACATTCCTTGATGAAATCCAATTTGTATATCTGCGGTATATTTCTACATGTAACTAGAGACTCATGGGATGAACAATAGTTATTTTCACCTTATCCCCCATCTATTGTTTCATTTATATATAAATAAAACCTGGCTTCACATATCAAGCTAAACCAAGGTTTATGAACCACTGTGTATAAACATTTTAAATAAAAATCAAACAATGATTCATGTTGCAAAATAAAAGGATTACTCTGATGCAGATCATGCATAATTTAATTACTTAAAATAGTTAATGTTGTTGTTTTTAGTACGCCTTGAGTTTCCTGAAACTATTGTACTATATTTGTTGCAACGTGTAGATTGAAGGTAAAGTTTGATTTCTTGACTTGAAGATTCAATAGAAAATATGCATCATTTAATGTTAAGCATTAAGAGATTGAACCTTTCATACTGTAGCTACTTTCTTTTAATATTATGTCACAAAGACCAATTTTGGCTAAAAGCTAAGTAGGGTTATTCCTGATTAGTACTTGGATGGGAGACTACCAGGAAATCTCATAGCTGTAGACTAGACTAAGAAGACAAGAAAACAAGAAGGTTTTACCAAACCAGTTCCCTTCTGTTGTCAAGAACAATATGGATATGTCCATGAAATGATCAGGAGTCAAGCTAGACTAGATTTTTTTTCCAGTCAGACCAGAAAGCCAAAGAAATTCTTTCTCATACAAAGAAACCTTTGCTCTATTCAGTGCTTTTACAGGTGACAGTTAAATAATACCTTAAACCTACAGTACATTCTGCATAATAATAAATTTTAAAAATTATGTACTATTGGCTTTAAGATATAATCTTTGGTATAATCCTATATTCTGATGAATATACAATGCTTTATGCTATTTTTTAAGCCAAAAAGTGCTTTTTAAAATATTTTTTAATATACGACTATATAGCAATACATGTTATGATCAAAAAGAGAAAATATATCTGAATTATACATCAGAAACTGACCTCTATCACACTCCATTTCACCTTTATGAGACAGAAAAATATGATTTGGTATCCAGAGCCTTCTCTATGAACAGATATGTACAGCTGGGAAATGACTCGGTTCTGTATATCGTTTTTCTATCAACCCCTGGAGAGTAAAATTAAATTGCTTCTCTAGTTATAACCAGTTGTTCAATGGAGTGAAAACGTCATTGCATCAAACATCTGAACTGGGCTAAAAGGGTAGGAAGACAGCTAAGCAAAAGCTCACTTAGTGTTGGATAGATCTTTCTAATACTATTAAGCTAAACAAATTTAAGTTCTACAGCTTAATTTTTGTTGTTGTTGTTCAGTCGTTTAGTCGTGTCCGAATAGGAGAGTTTTAAGCACAGGCTTAATTTTATTGTTGAAATTAATGGGAATTAAAAATAATTAAGGTAATGAGTTATTAATATAGTCTTACTGTATTTACACAGAGTAAGACATATTAAATTCTGTAGAACTTAGTAGTAAGTAAATATGCACTGTTTTGACCTTACATAATCCAAGCTGCACATTCTGTGCATAAAGAATATCTCATGAACTGATAACTAATAATACCAATGTTAAATGATGAGTGCCATGACAGGTATTGAAATAAATCCACATTATGCAAAATGCATGCAATATTGTGTGCATGCATGTTCTGCTAAATACTGTTTACTTTTTTCTTTACTGGCTGAAAAGCTTTCACAGTAGTGGATCAAGCACTGTGTCTGCTCTATGGACTAATTTCATGTAGCTTTTAACATTATATATTTATTGCAAATCCACCCTTCCTCTTCCGACTCCCATCTTGAGATTACCTCCTCCTCCATTCTTCTACACAGTGTCTAGTTGGGCCATAGCTTTCTTCACTATCAGCAGCAACTCCTTACTGACTTTTTCCTTATGTTATCTCCATACTGAACTGTACAGTAAAGTTCACAATGTCACTGAAACATAAATTGCAGAACAGCCCAAAGCCTTTATTCACCCACATTTTTGGGTCAGCAGCTGCTGTGAATGATCCACTGATCTATTCCAGCTCAGATTCTATGGACAGAAGAAGATGTAACACTAAGAGCAAATGTGCTTCTTTAACAATGGCAATTCTGAGTCACTTTCCCTTCCTGTGTCATAAGAACATAAGAATGTCTTTATATTTGTCAGCTTATTGGTCTGTCCAGCCCACTATTGTCAAAACTGGTTGCCAATGGCTCTCCAAAGTTTCTGGGTGTACCTATGTTTCAGCCTTAGTAAGGCCAAGGACTTTCTCATGTAAAGTATATGTTCCGCCACTAACAAGATGATAGATAGATAGATAGATAGATAGATAGATAGATAGATAGATTCATTCATTCATTCATTCATTCATTCATTCATTCATTCATTCATTCATTCATTCATTCAATTTGTTTGGCCACCCATCTCAACAAGTGACTTTGGGCAGTGGCCAAAATTAAAATAAAGTAAAAACAATTGCAACAATACAAAATTTAAAATACATAGCAGCCAAGAAAATATCATATCCCATAATCACTAATGCAACCAAGGAATGGGTCCCTGCACACATTCGGGGGCCCAGATCCATGTTCCTCCCCAATTTTATTTCATTATTTAGATTATTTTAATTGAAAAAAAAATAAAAGGGGAGCTGGCATGGTCTAATCTTTGTTTTCAAAACGACCCAGCACATTCCTGGAACCAGTAGATACAGGGCTGCCAAAATTCCAAATTTGCCCACTAGCAAAAAGAAAAGAAAATGTTTGGGGCCCTTGTAATATCTCAGTCCTTATGGGGATGTCTCAGTATCAGGAATGAATGGAGAATTTTGAATTGATGCACTTGCAGGAACAAAATCCAGTTCAACCTTTTTATCTCTGCTAGCAAAGCAAACAGAAGCATCTTTTCTAAAGGCTAGAAAATGGGTGTTATTAGTTGCCACAATGAATTTTGCTTATACGGAATGTTCTTTTTATAGAGTATGCTTCAAAAGTTCATTTAGCTAGACAGCTGCATTTACATATTATAGAAAGGAAGAGTTTACCTTAGGAAGCTCTTCAATTTGATTGGCATCTAGATAAAGCTCCTCTAATGTCCGTTCAACGTTAAAAACCTCCTTTGGCACTTGCTGAAGGCTGCAGTGGGAATAATCAAGCACTGTGATGATTTCTTCTTCCCCTCGAAAACATCGGCATGGCACCAGGCGGCCAATAATTTTCCTTTTAGTTGTCATCTCCAAATGCCACACTAAAAATAAAAGAGAAAAAACTAAGTTACTTTACAAAATCAATGCTCATTTTATTATTAAAATTCTTAACAGAATGTCCAAGATCATTTCAGCAGAGAATCAACAAATTCTAGAAAACAGCAGCCCCTTTCCTTAACACCTGGAACTAAAAGTTACTAAATGCTTTTTGTTAGTTGCTTCTAGCTTGGAGGATTTCTGTATGTAGCTCATAAACTCATGTAGAAGATTCCATCTGAACATCTTGCTCTACATTTTCCTTAAGTGTAGCTACTCTGCACTTCAGGACATTACATTTAGGATCAGAAAGCCAATGAATTATATAGTGAGATGGGTGGTGTGTAAATTTGATTAAATAAATAAATCTATTTTTCTTTTTTTTAAAATCACCCAGAAATATGAGTGGAAATTCCCAAACCAACTGAGAAGGAAAACATTTAAAGTTTAAGATCTGTGTTAAAAGTACAACAAATAAACCAAGGAAGATTGTTTACATAATTTACAAATGATTGCAATTTGACCCTGAATGGATTCTTTATTTTATTTTCATTATTCCACAAGACAACAATATTTTAACTTAATTAAATAATTAAAATATTTTATATCAAGGCAGGGTTCATTAAAATAATCCAACGGTTATAAAACATAACCAAATACATTATCCAGAGGTGTTCACAGGTCCAATGCTTTCATCAAAACAATGGAAGTAGCATAATGCCATCAGCTCTGCCTTTTTTGAATGTGTGTGCAACTTTATGATGACCATATAAAAGAAGGGGAACATGTGTTGTGATGGAACAATGCTGCTTTCATTATCTGCTCCTCCCAACTCCCGGTAGAAGCCTCTACCATTACTATAGAATAATTAATTACTATTAATTATTGCTTTTTAATTAAAAAAACCATGATTTTCTCACCATTCCTTCAAAGTGTCTGAGCAAAGAAAATGTGATTACCTCATTTTATTTTCACAATAGGAAATTTAGCACACCTAACAGGAGACAAATGCATTGTCTTCTCTTACTCTATGAAGGAGGAGAAACAGGTTTTTCTGTATGGGGTGAACACTGCAGAATCTGATTTCAGCACAGACCATATATACCTTGTGAAGTGAAAAACAAACAAACCTTTGGAAATCGCATGGTTTTGTAGGTAGTCACATTTTATACAAATCTTACCTAAGGCAGCCTGTCATAAAGCAAGGTAAAACAATCTGTTTTTGAATGCAGAATGTGCATTCAAAACCATAGTGGCTTGTGTGTTGATTGATCATCCACAACTCTACACAGTGTTCTGTATGAATTATTATAGCATCGTTTCCAATCCCCCACTACTGTGTGAAGTATTTTGCCTGACTCATCTCTTTGGATCCCATATAAGTCTCAGTCCATTGCATATTATATGGCTTCATTCTTTGCCAGAAAAGGGGACAATTTAGTTTGTACCCATGGGACATATTATATAGCAACAGAACTGTATTAGTGACAATCCAAGCACATATCCACTGTTAATACTTGAGAGAGCTGTAGTTCTTTGGTATAATAAAATCACTGGATTTTGTGCAAAGCTCATTGAATGATTTTGGCCAGTCCCTTTCTCTTAGACCAAACCACCTCACAGTGGTTTTTGTTGGAATAAAATCAGGGGAGGTCATTTTTAGCTCTTAGAGAAAAAACAAAAACAGAAACAAAAACCAGTCAGTCCTGGGGGGAGAGTCCTTAACAATCACAGGCTTCAAAATGGCAGGTGTGACCAGGTGACTGAAGCCACGCCCCTTTTGATGTGTATGTAATGCACATGTTACATGCTTAAAAAGGGGTAAGGCCTTGATCACTCTGTTACACCTGCCATCTTGAAGCTAGTGACTGTCACTGAGGACGCAAAATGGCATCTGTTTTCCAGATTACAATTCCTAAAAAAAACCCACACTAGATATGGAGAAAGATATTTCAAAAAGGTCCAAATCTACCTACAGACAAGGGAACGGTAGAGGAAAAGTACATCTCAGTAGGCACCAAAGTACACAAACGGTTGTAAAGCTCAGGAGAAATACGATGAACAGATTATAAATACAAGGAGGCAGGCAGAAGTGTATGGAAATACTACACTTCTATTCATGCTTGCATTGTTCTCCCTGATAATGAAGAAAATTATTTACAGAAATAATTTAATTTGAACAACTGTAATGACATTATACCTTTCATAGAGAGTGACTACAAACAGATGTAACAGAATATCTAACTTGCCATCTTTAAAAAAAAAATATTCACAAAGTAGATACATTGCCATTGTTGTAAAAAAGAGCCAGGAGGTTCTCTGGCTTCTAATAAGAACATACTCTCTCTGAAAAGTAACCAAAGCACTTATTTTAGAGTAAAACATTCTTTCTATTGTTTTCTATTTTTTAAGTGTAAGATGCCCAGAGTCGTTCTGGAGTTGGGCAGCCTGTAAATCCAAAATAAAAACAACAACAACAATTCCAAGCTAGGAGCAGCCATAGTAAGAGTAAGATAACAAGAAAGGTGTTTGTGTGCTGTTGCCTACTGTTTTTCTCTTTATTCACTATTATAGCAAGCACGACACCATAAACATAATTGTATTTATGTCTCATTTTATAATTTACATATATAAAGCTGCACAATTTTTGTTTACTTGGAATTATTAATCTTTGATATTAATATTAGAGATAAATATAAAAGGATTAATTCAGAACAAAAATTCACATTTTAACATTTTCTGCTGACTACTTTACAATAGTATATGCGTATCTATCTAAAGAAATATTACAGAATTTTAACCTACTTTATGAAATATACACAAGATTTTCAATTGCTTTCAATTTAAAAATTATCAGCTAATTCTACTGATTTTTTTTTATAATCATGACATGGAACTTTTCCTTAAAAGTAGAAAATGTTCTTTATAACTGAAAAATAGAAAAATAAAGAATTAGTTCAAAATAGGTGTTAATGTGAGGGAAAATTTGTATCAGGATATATTTAGGTATTACCACTTCAGGTCCATATCAAATTTATTGTATGGAATCAGGTGGGAGGGACCTGGTTTAAGCTTGGTTATAGACATCATGGTTACTGACATTTGAAGCTATATCCTCCTATTTTTTTTTTAAAAAAAGTACCCTAGTAGCTGCTTCACTACTCCTCATGAAAAGCTAACTTTCCCTACATTTCATATAGTTATGGCCCAATTCCTGCTAATTGAACAGCAATTTCAACAGGAATTAGACACAATTTGTTTATCCTTCTTTTTTACTGCAGCTTCCAGAAAAATTATTTCAGAAAGATGAGGGCCTCTCTAAAATAGCACTGATTATCAGGTGTGGTTCAGTGGTTAAAGTGTTAGACCAGGACTCAGGAGACCAAGCTGTAAGTTCACCTTCAGCTATGACTTTGGGCCATCATTACAGCTTATTCAAACATTTTCTTGAATGTGTGGAAGGCACAAAGTGGGATGCGTTCAGGATGTGTGCTCAGACCATTCCTCCTTTCTCAAGCCTCATCTATAGAGAAAGGAGATCTGAAGGGTCAACATACTCATACTGACTTTGAAGGCAAGTACAGGTCTCTACATGATCCAGAACTTAGCTAAAGCAAGGTCCTGGATCACACTGACAGCCATTCTCATGTTCAGCCGAACATGAATATAGCTTCTCTTCATCATTTTCACCTTAATGGAAGCTGAAAAGAAGCAGGGGGCTGCATGCATTCTAACCTCTTCCAAGTGTGAGCTCTTCATTAGTTAGTTTTCAGCCTAATTTACCTCACAGATTTGTTATTGTGGGGAAAAGTAGGAGGGAGAAGTACTGTGTATACCAGTTTAAGAGTCCAGAAGAAGGCTAGCAAATAAATCAATCTTGCCACCTTCTTCCAGGAAGACATTTCAGCTAAACTTTGTACACTCTTCCATGCACAGTGATTAAATATTTGATTTTATTGTGTTGATACTTCTGAGCTGGAATGAGCAAAGATAAATAAACATATATACAAACATTTCCCAATAACATCGGCCCGCCCCACCCGTGCATGCAGGGAGGGCATGCTTTGGACCCCCTCAACAAGAGAATTCCATCTAGTGGGGTCCAGGAGGCGTGCCTTCTCTGCGATAGTGCCCGCCTTATGGAATATCTTGCCCCCGGAGGTGAGACTGGCCCCTTCACTCCTGGCCTTTCGGAAGGCCCTTAAGACCTGGCTCTGCCGCCTGGCCTGGGACGACAGAGGCGGTAGTGCCTCCTGGGGTTGGCTGGCCCCGTAGCAGTACGATCTGTGCTACGGTCCCCAATCCATCTTGGATTTTATTTATTTTTTATATTTTTTAGATATCTTCTATTTTGTATGGTTTTTAAATCTTGATTATTGTAGCCGGCCCAGAGTCCCTTCCATGGGAGATGGGTGGGGAATAAATTGAAATAATAATAATAATAATAACAACAACAACAACAACAACAACATTTCAAGATATCAAAGTCATTAGCAACTATTTGCAGAACTAAAGTGTCAGTGTTATAATTATTTTACAATATGATTACACTTTAAAAAATTATATTTAAACAGAGAAATATTAATCCAGAGAAGCATATAATAACACCATGATCACTGAAGGAAAAAACCCATTTAAATATCAGCCATTTATTAAAATTAAAATTCCAAATTGGCATATGGAGGAATAGAATAGTACTCCATTTTTCTTTTCTTTTTTTGCATTCTGAATTTAATTTACTACATAAAGATCATTCAACAAAAACATATATAAACGACTATAATAGCAGAGCCAGGCTGACATTATTTGTCTCTTTTTAAAACCATTCCTGATTTCTTCTTTCTCCAAAGGTTTTTTTATTATGGAGATTGGGGAGACTCTTGCTTTAGCTGTGCTTTTCTATATTTCTAATATTTTTATATATTTAGTCAGCTCAATGCTGAAATAAGGTAAGTCAAAATTAAAGCAAGAAAAATATACTTAAAAAAAATCTAAACATGAGGTAGATAAAGGAAGTCATTCAACGTAACAATTAGAAATTAGGAAACAAATTCTTGCTGACCTCGCAAATTGGTCCTTTGCCATCTCCTTGTTTTATGAACATTAATTTGCCTTTCAACTTTTCTTCAATCCTAGCCACTTATTCATTACCACCTTATTCTCTCACCATGTATTTATTCAGCATGTATCATTCTAGTCTTTCCAACAGATTTTAGACTGTACTTCAGGCTAAATAGCAATCAATAGTGTGGGATGCTGGGAGTCAGAATTACAGCTCAGTAACATCTGGAGGCCCACAGGTTGTGCACCCTTGGGCTAGCACTAATCCAGCAACTTCACAATAGAAAGTCAATGTTCCACCATTTTATACTCTATTCTTATTTTTTACTAACCATAGACGGTCCCATATAGAGACGCCTTTAGCACAATAACTATAAAAAGCAATTAATCTTAAATTGAGTCTATTCATTAAATAAAGGAAAGAAATATTAAATGAGTAAATAGACTAAGATAAGCGAAATGCAAATAGATTAATCAAAAACATGATAATGCAAATGGAATCTCAGGAATGTTTTCTTAGAAATAAACTATCCCATTCAGCATGAAGTTATAAGAATGCTGCAGAATATACCTTCTTTGAAAAAAATTATTGTATTTTTTGTACATAAATATACATATAGATATAAATAACATAAATATAAATAATATATAACATATTACACCCCTATTTTGAGGGAGATGGGCAGTGACAAAATTTGATAAATAAATAAATAAAAATAAATGACATATAATGAATATATTATAAAATGGATTTATGTGTGAAACTTTGATTTTAAAAAGTAACTCTGCACGCCCCCCCCCCCACCTTCTGACTGGAAAGGGTGAAAAAGTCTTGCTGTTGTACAACTGAATCTGAAATGCTGCACAGCCGTTGTATGTATGTGGCTCATAATTCAGGAAAGAGAACAGATCTATCTATCTATCATCTATCTATCTATCTATCTATCTATCTATCTATCTATCTATCTATCTATCTCACTTGTTATGGCACAGCAAAAAAAATCAGTATATGCCAAGTCAACAATATGCAACCACCAGTGCTTCCTTTCCTTCTCCTGTATAAGAGTGCCTTCCACATATTCTCAACACCTGAGCAAATTGCTGTGTGCACTATTAATTCGCATGAATAATTTGGGTCAGAATTTAGTTAAGAAATGTTACCAGCTTATATCAAAAATATTGAGTTAATCAGTGCATGAAAGAGTTCTAAGAAAACAGGGAATCATTTTTTTGTATTTCTTACATTTTGTATGACTGAAGAAAAAAAGGAGAATGAAAGGCTATTAAAAGTTTTAAGGAACAATTGGTGTTAATGCATTAGTGTATTATTAGTTTGATGCATTGATATTGCCTCTGACACAAGAAAAATAATCTAAATCATAGTTCTTTGTGAAAAGCCAAGACCTTCACATCTGATTTTTGCAGGTGAAACAGAAAGAAGCATCAATAGTCATTGAGTAAGGGGTTGAATGAAACCTGGGGAAATCCAGGTTCTAATCCCGACTAGATGAAGCTGCTCCTGCATGACTTTTTAAAATTTCTATCTCAGCTTTCTTACCCAACAGGACTGTAGTGAGGATAAAAGAACTATACGTATACTGCCTTTAGCTCTTTGGGAACGAAAGAGGAGAAATAAGCAAAATAAACAAATATAGGTTTGGGTTCCATTTAGGAAGTGCTGAAAAATTACTCACTGCTCCTTTCGTCAATTTCTAATTTTTATTTTCTACATACATGCTTTAAAATTTTTTTTTCCTTAAAGCATAATGCTAATAAAACAGAGGAAAGTAACTAGATTATTTTACTCTGTTACAACTCTCCTGTGCTAAAGTAACTAGCCTTCCTGGCTGCAAAGACTCAAATGCATAATTGTTTCAATATAGTTAGACCTCTGCCCATGAAGATGCTGCCAGGAAAAAATCCCCTTTCCTCCTTTACAATTTCTCAAAAGGTGAAGAAGAAACAAATGGTGAACTGACTATCAGTGAGACTAAAGGACAGCTGGTGTCATGTTTACCCATGACAATAATGAACTTTCAATCTGGTTGCTTTCTTCCAAGGAATACAAGCTAAAACAGAGAGCAAAGAATAAAGCAACTTTAAAATTTATCTGGAGCAGATGCTGATTTTTGAGTTTTGGACAGTAATCACTTTTAATTAGGATCAGCTGTTAAAAAATGAAGCTAACAAATAATGGCCTTACTATTTAAAGCCAAGGAAGCTACTCGTTTGCTCATCTTAAAGGATGAAGCATAATCTGATTTTCAGAATAAATCTAAAAATTCATCCAAGTTTCTAGTGCTTTCCCCAACTTGGTGCACTCCAGATGGTTTGGGCTAAATCCCAACCAATTCAGCTAGCACAGTCAATGGCTAGGGATGGTACAAGTAGCTGTTCAAAGTAAGATCAGTTGGGAAAGGCTGCTGCAGCGTTTGCCCATATAATTCAGTAAAAGAATCTAGGATAGTTTGCCTCTGTTTAAAATAGTAAAGGATATTCATTCTGGAAGATGAAGATAGAATGTGTATAAAACTGATTTTTCAGAATTTATTTATTAGACTTATCCCATCCCCTCCAGCAAAGGAGATTGTTACCTTGTCGTGGTGCTGGAGCTTGAGCACCTCAATGAAACCATGAGCTAAACCGTGAAGGGACACCCAAGACGGGAAGGTCGTGGCAGAGAGGTCAGACTAAATACGATCCCTGGGGAAGGTAATGGCAACCCACCCCAGTATTCTTGCCATAAAAACTAAATGGATCAGTAC
Source organism: Charina bottae (assembly GCA_023362775.1). NCBI lineage: Eukaryota > Metazoa > Chordata > Lepidosauria > Squamata > Charinaidae > Charina > Charina bottae. The sequence continues at coordinate 44,773,130 of JALMGJ010000003.1, forward strand.
AACCAGAGATCTGTCGGTATACCATCGGAAGATGGGACTCCCAGGTCGGAAGATGGTCAAAATGCTACTGGGGAGGAACAGAAGATACGTTCAACTAGCCCCAGATGTGATGACGCAGCTAGCTCAAAGTCGAAAGGACGGATAGCGGCCGACGGTGCTGGTGGTGAACGATGAATCCGATGTTCTAAAGATCAACACACCATAGGAACCTGGAATGTAAGATCTATGAGCCAGGGCAAATTGGATGTGGTTATTGGTGAGATGTCAAGATTAAATATAGACATTTTAGGTGTCAGTGAACTGAAATGGACTGGAATGGGCCACTTCACATCAGATGACCACCAGATCTACTACTGTGGACAAGAGGACCACAGAAGAAATGGAGTAGCCTTCATAATTAATAAAAAAGTGGCTAAAGTGGTGCTTGGATACAATCCAAAAAACGATAGAATGATCTCAATTCGAATTCAGGGTAAGCCATTTAACATCACAGTGATCCAAATATACGCCCCAACCACAGATGCTGAAGAAGCAGAAGTAGATCAGTTCTATGAGGATCTGCAGCACCTACTAGATAATACACCAAAAAGAGATGTTATTTTCATTACAGGAGACTGGAATGCTAAGGTGGGTAGTCAGACGACTCCTGGAATTACAGGCAAGCATGGTCTGGGAGAACAAAATGAAGCAGGACATAGGCTGATAGAATTTTGCCAAGACAACTCACTGTGCATAACAAACACTCTCTTCCAACAACCTAAAAGACGACTTTATACATGGACTTCACCAGATGGTCGACACCGAAATCAGATTGACTACATCCTTTGCAGCCAAAGGTGGCGGACATCTATACAGTCGGTAAAAACAAGACCTGGAGCTGACTGTAGTTCAGATCACGAACTTCTTATTGCAAAATTTAGAATCAGACTAAAGAGAATAGGGAAGACCCACAGATCAGTTAGATATGAGCTCACTAATATTCCTAAGGAATATGCAGTGGAGGTGAAGAATAGATTTAAGGGACTAGATTTAGTAGATAGGGTCCCGGAAGAACTATGGACAGAAGTTCGCAACATTGTTCAGGAGGCGGCAACAAAAAACGTCCCAAAGAAAAAGAAAACCAAGAAGGCAAGATGGCTGTCTGCTGAGACACTGGAAGTAGCCCAAGAAAGAAGGAAAGCAAAAGGCAACAGTGACAGGGGGAGATATGCCCAATTAAATGCAAAATTCCAGAGGTTAGCCAGAAGAGATAAGGAATTATTTTCAAACAAGCAATGTGCGGAAGTGGAAGTGGAAGAAGACAATAGAATAGGAAGGACAAGAGACCTCTTCCAGAAAATTAGAAACATCGGAGGTAAATTCCAGGCAAAAATGGGTATGATCAAAAACAAAGATGGTAAGGACCTAACAGAAGCAGAAGAGATCAAGAAAAGGTGGCAAGAATATACGGAAGATCTGTATAGGAAGGATAATAATATTGGAGATAGCTTTGACGGTGTGGTTAGTGAGTTAGAGCCAGACATCCTGAAGAGTGAGGTTGAATGGGCCTTAAGAAGCATTGCTAATAACAAGGCAGCAGGAGACGACGGTATCCCAGCTGAACTGTTTAAAATCTTGCAAGATGATGCTGTCAAGGTGATGCATGCCATATGCCAGCAAATTTGGAAAACACAAGAATGGCCATCAGATTGGAAAAAATCAACTTATATCCCCATACCAAAAAAGGGAAGCACTAAAGAATGTTCAAACTATCGAACAGTGGCACTTATTTCACATGCCAGTAAGGTAATGCTCAAGATCTTGCAAGGTAGACTCCAGCAATTCATGGAGCGAGAATTGCCAGATGTACAAGCTGGGTTTAGAAAAGGCAGAGGAACTAGAGACCAAATTGCCAATATCCGCTGGATAATGGAGAAAGCCAGGGAGTTTCAGAAAAACATCTATTTTTGTTTTATTGACTATTCTAAAGCCTTTGACTGTGTGGATCATAACAAATTGTGGCTAGTTCTTGGTGGTATGGGGATACCAAGTCATCTTGTCTGCCTCCTGAGGAATCTGTATAACGACCAGGTAGCAACGGTAAGAACAGAGCACGGAACAACGGATTGGTTTAAGATTGGGAAAGGAGTACGGCAGGGCTGTATACTCTCACCCTACCTATTCAACCTGTACGCAGAACACATCATGCGACGTGCTGGGCTTGAGGAATCCAAGGCTGGAGTTAAAATCGCTGGAAGAAACATTAACAATCTTAGATATGCAGATGATACCACTTTGATGTCTGAAAGCGAGGAGGAGCTGAGGAGCCTTATGACAAAGGTGAAAGAAGAAAGTGCAAAAGCTGGGTTGCAGTTAAACCTCAAAAAAACCAAGATTATGGCAACCAGCTTGATTGATAACTGGCAAATAGAGGGAGAAAAAGTGGAGGCAGTGACAGACTTTGTATTTCTAGGTGCAAAGATTACTGCAGATGCTGACTGCAGCCAGGAAATCAGAAGACGTCTACTTCTTGGGAGGAGAGCAATGGCAGATCTTGATAAAATAGTTAAGAGCAGAGACATCACACGGACAACAAAGGTCCGCATAGTTAAAGCAATGGTATTCCCCGTAGTAACCTATGGCTGCGAGAGATGGACCATAAGGAAGGCTGAGCGAAGGAAGATAGATGCTTTTGAACTGTGGTGTTGGAGGAAAATTCTGAGTGCCTTGGACTGCAAGAAGATCAAACCAGTCCATACTCCAGGAAATAAAGCCAGACTGCTCACTTGAGGGAATGATATTAAAGGCAAAACTGAAGTACTTTGGCCACATAATGAGAAGACAGGATACCCTGGAGAAGAAGCTGATGCTAGGGAAAGTGGAAGGCAAAAGGAAGAGGGGCCGACCAAGGGCAAGATGGATGGATGATATTCTGGAGGTGACAGACTCAACCATGGGGGAGCTGGGGATGGTGACGGCCGACAGGAAGCTCTGGCGTGGGCTGGTCCATGAAGTCACAAAGAGTCGGAAGCGACTGAATGAATAAACAACAACAATCCCATCCCACCTTTTGTACAAGAGCTCAGGCCGTGTACACAGTACTCCCTCTTTCAATCTTCCCCCTTACGATCCCTAAGCAATAGGCTGGGTTGAGAGAATGAGTAACTGGCCTAGAGTTACCTAGTGACCTTCCATAGGTGAAGGTAAACATGAACCAGATTGTCATAAAAATCAAGATGGCAGTCATGGTAGTGCAATTGAACCCCCAACCCTTCTGAATGAATGTGACAAATGTACAAAATGGGCAAGACTTCAATTGTGCTGCTGTAAGCACCATCTTGATTTTTTTACCCTTCCCTCTACAAATGTTATTGGTCTTCCTGGTCCTCATGCAAAATCTTAAGTACTATACTAATCTTTTATGAGGTGGTATTATCTTACGACCATCTAAGATATCCTTACCTCTTTACTCCTTTCTGTAATATCTGATCACATATAGTAAAACTATGTACAGGTGGTCCTTGTTTAGCAACTCCCTCAGATACGCAAATATGATGGTAATGAACAGTAATTAAAAATTCATTTTCCGTCCAATGCACACATTTATGACAACAAAAGCCTTTGGTGTGAAACTGATTAAGTTCTGGTCAGTTTCTGGCAGCAGCTGTGAACTAGTGGGAGGGTTCTAATCAACTAATTAAGGTCATAGCTGAGCTTGTTAATTTGTGATTATCGCTTTTTAGGGTTGCACTGTGCTGCGCTGTGGAGAAAACAGCTCAGGAAGAGATAGCTTGTTTAGGCAATCTCTCCGCCCTATGAGGGGGAAAAAAAAGGGGGAAAAATGGGTCAGGCACAGGACACTATATGATTGAACTTTATCTGAATGAGACGGCAACAACCAGTGAGATCTCTCTCTCTCTCTCTCTCTCTCTCTCTCTCTCTCTCTCTCTCTCTCTGTCATGTGGTTCACTTAGCAACAATATCGCTTAGCAACCATTTCGCTGGAACCAACTGCAGTCACTATAGGGCTAGCTGTAATAGTACTGATGTTCCATAGTATATAAAGTGAAAAAAATAGTCACAAAACAAAAAATTATGCATGCTGATTTACCAGAGTTTGAATATATGTTTAGCATATTATGGGTCTGAAAAATGTGAGACTAAAACATTTATTCAACCATACATGTAGATATGAGAAATCATAATTATCAAGCATGCATACTTGAATGTCTATGAAGGTTCTCAGTCATCCAGGTGGTATTATCTGTAGCTTGAATCATGTCAACTGGATCTCTATTTTCTCAGTGGAAACGTTTCGCTCCTTATCCAAGGAGCTTCTTCAGTCTGAGCAAAGTTGGTAAGGGAATCCTAAATATGTTTCTAGGTAGCTGTGTGACCTTACCCTGGGGCTAGGTCATGGTTATATTGAGATGTTATTTTTAAGTCCTTTTATCATCTAAAGGAGGGTCGTTAAGATCACCATGCTGCTGTTGAGCTTGTGAAATGGCCTTAATCTTCCTAGGCACAGAAGACAAAGCGGGGAGGAAGATGGGGGAGAGGTTGTGCCTGAGGCCCCCACCTCTATTCAAGGAAGGATTTTCCAAGTTGGCATAAATGGATTCCTTTGATTTTTTATATTTGATATTTGATATTTTTTTGATATTTTTTCTTGATATTTGAGAGAGGGGTCAAGGAATCCATTTATGCCAACTTGGAAAATCCTTCCTTGAATAGAGGTGGGGGCCTCAGGCACAACCTCTCCCCCATCTTCCTCCCCGCTTTGTCTTCTGTGCCTAGGAAGATTAAGAACATTTCACAAGCTCAACAGCAGCATGGTGATCTTAACGATATTCCTTTAGATGATAAAAGGACTTAAAAATAACATATCAATATAACCATGACCTTGCCCCAGGGTAAGGTCACACAGCTACCTAGAAACATATTTAGGATTCCCTTACCAACTTTGCTCAGACTGAAGAAGCTCCTTGGATAAGGAGCGAAACGTTTCCACTGAGAAAATAGAGATCCAGTTGACATGATTCAAGCTACATGCATACTTGAACATTATTTCATTCCAGATTTAGTAGAAAATGTTATCAGAAAGCAATTCTTCCTTTAGTAGAAAATCCTCAAGTGTAGTCATTTAATTGAATAACTATATCATTCCAAAGATTCTTTACAGACTCTGGTATCTTTGTTAGAACCATGCAGCACTTTGGATTTGATTCCAAAAGGTATTTTGAAGTGAGTGGGACCAGAAACATAGCAAGTATCTTCAACTTTTTGAAACAGCCATGCATTTTCTGTGAGATGGGTGGCTATACAAATTTGATAAATAAATAAATAAGTAAAATTTTCCTAAGATCATACGGCTGCCAACTTTTTAGAATTTAATCCAAAGTGCTGCACTGCCCTATTCCTTATATCCTGCATGACCCTTTTTTGTTCAAAAACAAGAGCTGTGGTATATGTAGAACTGTTTGGTTGTTTAATGCATTTATTAATAAATGTATATGGAATGCTCATGGTGAACTTAGATGTTTGCTAGTTGAGGATATGAAAGTGCATATATTTTGCATGCAGACAATGCCATATGGTTGGCTGATAACCCAGATGATCTGTAGTGCAACAATGAACATGGATCTGAATATTAATGTATCAAAGATCATGATAGTTGTGTTTAACAGGGAACTGGAGTGAATAACTGCATACAGGTGGTCCTCAACTTACGATCACAATTGGGACTGGAACTTCTGTCACTAAGTGATGCAGTTGTTAAGTGAGTTGTGCCTGATTTTATGACCTTTTCTGCCACAGTTGTTAAGTGAATCACATGGTTCCCCATTGATTTTGCTTGTCGGGAGCTATCTGGGAAGGTGGCAAATGGTGATCACGTGACCCTGGGATGCTGCAACCGTCGTAAATACATGCTGGTTGCCAAGCGCCTGAATTTTGATCACATGATCACAAGGGGATGCCACGACAGTCGTAAGTGCGAGGACTGATTGTAAGTAACTTTTTTCAGTACTGTCATAACTTCGGATGGACGTTAAACAAACAGTCGTAAGTTGAGGACTACCTGTATTATGGTGCAAAACTAGAGCAAGTAAATGGAATTGTGCACTTTGATAGAATGTTTAATGAAGATGGGAAAGTGGATGGAGAAACGTTAAGATATACAAATGCTTATAGAAAGGTACTGGGTAGTATGTGAGGAGCAAATGTTTGTTGAAACAGGTGAAAATGGCTGTGTATAACAGCATGCTTTGCTTACTTTGTTATACAAAAGTGAATGTTGGGTATGTCACGAAAAGTGTAAAAGTACGTTAAATGCAGTGGGAATGGTGTACTTAAAAAGTGTGTGTAGCAGGGTCAAGACAGAATGGATGCTGAATGAATCTGAATACAAACATGACAGGCCAGTCGAAAAGGATAAATTGAGATGGATTGGTCATACAGAGAGAATGAAGGAGGACTGAGTCACAAAACAAATATATGGAGGAAAGGGAAGACTCAAAAAATCATGGTTGAATAGAGCTGATGAGATCTCAAAATGAGAGAAGTGAGAAGTTTAAAGAAGAAAGGACAATGTAGGAAGTGCTGTATGGACATGCTGGAAGTGAAGCTGATAGAGATATATGGAGAGATGCTGAATGGCCTTGATATAAAAAGTTTTAGCTGTTTTTTTAATCTCTTGCCTTTAATTTTTTTGGCTTACTATTTCTTACTCTTTCTCTGCACTCTGCATAACACTACACACCCTGAAAGACAATATTGTGATGGGTATATATTTAAATATATATATATATATATATAAACAGCTCATTTAAAATTTTGTTACTCCTTTAACAAAAATAATTCCTCTATATAAAATAATTTCACTTGGACTACATAAATGCTTCCATGTATTACTGGTCAAAATGCTTAAGCAAAATATTCCTAAACCTGTATTTCACCTTCCTGTTACCCATCAATGCTTAATTTCATAACACGTGAGATTTCAGATCTGACATTACATTATTGTAAGAACTGCCACTTTTTATGCTGAATTAAAAAAAATATGGACCTGCCATTTGCCAGACTGGATAAAGAACTTTAGAATTTCTGTAATGCTATGAATGGAATAGGAATTCTGGTGAACCACTCATACAATGCTTATATTGATTTGTGTAACTATTTGGTTTATTCTAATTTCTGTAATCACACATACTCATTGATACAGCATCTACAGTATATGTTCTATAGCATCTACAGTATGTTCCTTTATACACATAACAATTATGTTTAGGGTTTATGTTAAGTTTATTATACTTAAAAGCAATGCAAGTTTTGTAGAGTAAGACGGGAAAGAGTGGGAAAATTTATAGAACAGTCAAAGCAAGAGGGCCTAAAGTTGCAAATAATTTGAAAGGTGAGGAGAAATTAGGTCAGTTAGAAAGCAGAAAATAAGAACTGATAGAGAGGCTGCCAAGAAGAAGATAAGAGGAACACTGAGATCTCTCGGAAAGTGGTTTATTGACTGAAAGCTAAGCAATTTATTGAATGTTACAAGAGACTTAGGATAAGAAGAAGCATCTGCACAAGTCTGAGAAACAGCTAAGCTAACCAACTTCAGAAGAGATTTTTGAAGCCATGGGTGTCAGCCCTTCAAGTTAGACAGGTTCAAGAAACAGGCACCTCAGAAATTCCAGGAATGCTATTTATTGCTTTAGGGTAGAATAACAGAGTCTTGAAAACCTATCAGAGTTTCTCTTTACTCCAATTTATACCCCAAAAAATCAAGCAGGGTTAATTCTTTCTCACACTTTCCTTTTTCTGAGAAATCTTTTCTGAAACTCATCCATTAATGGTTTGATCATTCCTTCTCCCTTCCCAAAGACAGGTCTACAATCTTTCACAATGGGTGTACAAATAAAGCTATGACCTCTGAAGAAATCCACCACTCTGGATTTCTCTGTTGTATGAGATGTGAATGATCATATCCGAGTATCAATAGGGAACAATAATATATTTCATAAACTTGAGTTATACTAAACATAGATGTTGATCTCACATGTGGTTGCTCAGCATCCCTCTCTAACTTCCTGTAGTATAGGACTATTCCCTCTGGCTGAATAAATTTGAAAGATCACTTAAACAGAATTGTGCCTAACTTGTGCATAACAATTCTGTGCACAGCAAAATATTTTATAAATTACTTCCTTTTCATATATCTCTAGCACACAGCTGAGTTTGTCATGAATATTTATGAAATCATAAATGAATTGAAAAAAATGAATCAACAATTTATGAAAGTGACTTCTTACCATAACCACAGGAAACAAAAGCCAACTCATTGTTCAAACATAAGAAGTTGGAAATATAAAAAACAAAAGCCAGTCTCACACTATGGATAACTATGCCTTCTTGGGCTGTATGTCTCGGGCTTACTTTAAGTTTGATAACTTCTTTTACACAAGGAACCTTGAAATTGGAACATAAAGAGAACTCTGCTGGATCAAACCAAAGGCCTATATCAATTGTTGGGAGAATATCTGTACAGAAACACAGAAATTAAAAGAGGGTTACCCTCACAATGATCCCCAACACAGTCTCTATCAGGAAACCACGGTGAGCGTGCAGGATTAAAGACTCTCCAACACCCAGGAATCTTGATTAATATAATTTGGTGGTGGAAAGGCTATCCCATCCCATTCCCTAGAGATCCCAACTGAGAACAGTGTTTTCCATTTCTTTGGGATCACCCCTGGAAGCAAGGTTAAAGCCTTTCCTCCTGGATTATTTGGATCAGTGTCTTCAGAGAGAGAATATGTGCATCAGTTAGTAAATTAATTAATATTCCCTCTGGAGAATCCTGCTGGCTTCAGTGCAACTATTCTGACCAATTGCTTATAACTGCATAGGTATTCTCAAAGTCAGAGGGATAATCAGAAATGATGCTGGAAGTAATATATGACTATGCACTGTGACGTAGCTACTAATAGCTCCATGAATTTGTCTAATCTTTTTTAAAAATAGTTCAAGTTGATTGAGGTCATTACATCTTCCAGAGGCAAATTCTATAATTTGACTATGTACTGTATACTTCCTTCATCTTTCCTGAAACTCAAAGGATTCAAAATCATTGCAATTTTATCATGCCCCATCCTTACTTGCTTTATCCTAAGCCAAAGAGTTCCAAACATGGCACATTTTCTCATAAGAGAGATACACCAACAAATTAATAGTTTGTGATAAAAAGGTAAAGGTTCCCCCCGCACATTTGTGCAGTTGTGTCCGACTCTAGGGGCCGGTGCTCATCTCCGTTTGTTAGCCGAAGAGCCAGCGTTGTCCGAAGACGCTTCCACGGTCATGTGGCCGGAATGACGCATGCGGAACGCTGTTACCTACACACCGAAGTGGTACCTATTAATCTACTTGCATTTGCATGCTTTCAAATTGCTAGGTTGGCAAGAGCTGGGGCTAGTGTGGGAGCTCACTCCATCATGCAGGGCTAGGGATTCGAACCTCCGAACATGCGATCTAATCTCCTCAAGCAATTTTCAATTAAATTGCTAAATTTATAAGTACAACCCCTTTTTTCCAAAGCCAAATAAACTGTGATGCAATGTATATTGCAATTTTTTTTCTTCTGGCTGGGCCAGAAGTAAAAAAAAAGAAAAGAAAATTAATATAAATAATGGTACTTAATACCATGGTGCTAGTTCCATCTTTATAATTATCTGTAAAGTTTATCCTCTTTGAAGGATTTAATCTAACATTTAATCTAACAAAAAAATGGTAGAAAGAAAATTAATTAACTCCTCTTTTATTAGATTATCTTTTGTCCAGCAAAATTACTAATCTTTATTTCTCATTAAAGAGGAGGTGTGGTTACTTTCTTCTCTGGGTGAAACCAAAACTAATAGCCCAGATCCAAAACAAAACTCTCTCGTCTGTCTTTTGGTGTAGCTATCTATCTATATACTATGTGTGCATATACACGTATGTGTGCATGGTGGTGCACAGCATGAAAATGATTTGAAACAACTGTTTTGGATCTCATATCAGCATAGCACACCTCTGCTGTTCATTAAGTATTTCCTTCCTTTTTCAGATTTCAGCGCAAGCCAAAACAAGAGATGCAGTTTCTTTAAAAGTTGTGTTAACTTTAATTAGCTTTAAGCAGCCATACCCTTTTTCAGGTTGATGTAGAAGCCTGAACAAATTGCATAAGGTGTTGTGCTTGCATGAGGTCCAACATATTTATTTCAAAATAGTTTTGAAGTATGAACAGCCTTATAAAAAAGATAATATTATTTTGTGCCTACCAATACAGTTTAGAAATGCTAGTTTCTTACCTATTGTGGCTCTGTTTTTCTATTAATAAATGTAATTCAAATCTTGATAACAAAGAGATGGGACAGCTAAAAAAATATCCAGAAAAAGCTAAAAGTATTATGTGGGATATTGTTTGTTGACAAAGATTTTTCAAGAAACTCTCTATAATTTTTATGTAAAATACAATAATAGGTTTCCAGGCTTCATATAAGCAAAGTCTTTGTAACAAGGAATCTTTGAAAATGCAGCCTGGAGGGGCAATCTAATATTGAGCATGTTATGAACATACTGTACTTCAATGTGAATGTGAACAGATTGGTTCACATTCTGATTTAGAAACAGATTGGTTACCAATTACCCATAAGTACTACTCTTGTATTCAGAAGTTATATAGATTTTGGCAATGATCAAGAATTTCTTCATCTATTTACATTGCTTTAGGACTATACTAGGCCTCTTTCCGAATTTATATTCTCACTCTCTCTTTGGTCACTACATTTCCCCAATTTGGTTGTCTTCACATCTGGTGAACTTTAACTCTTGTACTTCTTAGTACTTATGTCTGAGTGGAGGAGAGGGAAGTGGCTCAGTAGAGCTTCAACAAATGCCTTCATCTCTGAGCTAAAGTATTTTATAGATCAAGCATACTTTAGATAACTATCTTTAAAAAAATTGCTTAATATTTTAGAGGAGTCCTTATATATACATCCTTGATTGCCTTCAATTTAAATGTATTAGATATTTTAAAATCACTTTAAAGCATGACAATATAATGAATGATACTTTCAGTTTTAAAAACTTGACAAGATAGTCTAAAATGTAATTTCTAAATATGAGGCAACTGAAACATATTTGATTTCAGCAGTAGTAATTAGGGTTGTCAATCATGAGAAGTCAACAGGCCAGGCAAGATCAGTTCACTGGATTGGCATACCATTCTGTCTTAACAAAACAATATCCATTCCAATTCCAGTTCTCGTTCCAAAGGTCTCTTGGTGGAACACTCACAGTCCAGGCCCAAGCTCAGCCATGGTTTCCTTGCTTCAAGAAAATAATGTTCTACATTACCAATGCTTTTTTATACAAATGTCTTCTATGCTGATTGTACTCCACAGACAAATGTTTCCAATGTGGAAGGAACACCAAAGAGTGTGAACTGACCTTCTGCTATGTTCATTTAGAAAGCATTTCATATAGTCTCCTGGTTATTGCCATGGACTGTTGGTGGCCCTGCCTCAAATTCTCTACATATTCTTTAACACAAATTTTCCACTGCATAATTATAGATTCTTCAGTTTTCATTCCTAACACATCCACAAAGAGAATTTTGCACTGGTTAAACAAATTGTTCTCCTTGTGGGAACAATGAAAATGAGCATAATTCAAATTAATTATGATTCCTGGTGTGCTTTGCAATACAGAAATGAGAATTAGAGAACAGAGGGCATCTGGTACCCCTCCCTCTTAAATTAGAATACAGAACATATAACTACTTTATTATATATATTTGATAAATTATATAAAGAATTTTGCAAAAAGTACTGATTAGATTATGAGGATGGAAGATCTTATTTTTAATAATAAAGGATATATGAAAATATTCATGCTATTTTAGGTAAAGAATATTTAAATATGCAAAGTATTTTAAATGATCTAAAGAACATAAGGATTTACAAATCTCTACCAATGCAAAGTAAGTTATTTATTTTTCAAATTTCTATCACCGCCCATCTCCCCCAAAAGGGGGACTCTGGGCGGTTTACAATAAAGTCAACAATTAAGTTACACATAAAGATTATACAGAATAACTATAATACAAGTTTATGCTGTGGTTATAGTTATAAAAATACTTGTTAGCAAGTTCTCCATTAATTATTCAAAACTCTATAGTGTTCCCCTGTATGCAATGCTACTATAACACATATTTCACAAGGTTTCAGGAGAATCCTAGCTGCAAACTCTCCAATGCCAAGTTCCTTTTCAAACATTTTTGGAGACACGCGTGTAGAATAATGTCTAACAGGATCCATGAAGTGTCAAGTTGTAGATAAATGGAAGACTAGTCAATTACATGGTTGATTTCATGTCTGTTAGAGCATATAGGCTATCATTAAGAAACACAAAGCCCTGAGAAGGGGGGAGATATATGTTGAAGAATTGTCTCATGAAAAGCCATACTGCCACCATCCAGAATATAAAAGTATGAAACAGGACTTACAGTGAACATAAATGAAATATTGACTTTTTCTTTCTACTGCCTATAAAAGATCTCCATCTAACAACGTAAAGAGTATTATAGCAAGACTGAATCAGTATATTTTCCCCCAATGTCTTTTACTCCCATAACTCCTTCCCTGTAAGGCATCCTTGCAGCATGATAAGTATGTGGATGTTTCTAATGTCACTAAAAATGCACTTGTTTTAGCAGTAGTAACACCAAGAATAATATCCTCTCCATGCTCATTAAGAAATAAGTCCCAGTAGCAAAACTGCAGCTCATTTTGTATATTCATACATTGCCAAGGATAGTATATATGTAGCCTGTCATTCTTCTGGGGTGAAACAAGAACACAGTCTCTTTTGCAGACAGTTGGAAGATCTCTGTCAGAAACAGTATGCTGATGCTGAACTAGATAGCAACTTGGATTCATCTAGCATGGCTTCAGCTTGTAAAATCAATGGAAATATACTGTAGCTATTTGATATGGGCTTTGAGTAAATGTTTAAAATATTGCACATTACAGAGGATAGGAATGGTCACCCTTGTGGGGAGTAAGTGTACATTTTTCTGTACAAGTACAGAAAAAAAGTGATTCTTAATTCTTAATTCTTTTTCAACTTTAAATTGAAATTTAACTAGAGTACCAGTTTAATATCAAAAGATGTTAAACACTACAGCACACAATTTCAACAGTGAATAATGACACTAAACTTAAGAACGATTGATGGAGTTGTACTTGATCATGTTGGGGACTATGGCACAGACCCTTTCAGTGGGAACCTATTTATTGTGATGACTAAATTTTCATTCACTCTTCTAATACTTTACAAGTTATCTTTTAGTACTGAGAATAATCTAAGAAAATTTCATCTCTTGAAACCACAGCAAATTTCTGTGTCCATGATGGTAAAAACCATGAATAAGTAAAAAGGGAAGGAACAACAGGAACAGAAATATAATGACATTATCTTTAAGCTACATTGGCAATTTACATTAATGAATTTTTGTTCATATCTGATTTGTGCCCATTTCTATGCTCTATATTTAAAAAACATTTTTGGGAGGCAATGTCATTAAGTTTCTAAATGAGATATCATTATAGCAGAATAATTAAAATGTTACATTCAGTAACCCTCAACAGAGCTAGGACAAAATTAAATATAAATTTGCCAAGTAATATTTCTTCTGTTTGAGATTTCAATTTGCTAATCTTTTTAAAAATGGATCAAAGGAATGTTGGATTCAGAATCATGATAGACTATATACTTTGAGACATAGTCCAGTTTAAATGTATAGTTTAAGATAATTTATTATTATCACCAATTTTCCATTTTAACACTATTACACAAACTATTCATCATCATTTTTGGGTAGCAAATACATGTTAGATCTTATTAAAAAATGAAAATGACAGGTTTTGGGGAACATATATATAGAAAAACTCAGAAGCTGCTCATTATTGTTTTTCATAGAATTTTAGTAAGTTGTCCTGCAAACTGTATGACAGGTGACCGATGTCTGGAGATGCCAATTCCATTAACTCTCCAAAATGACTTCAAAGCTGCAATAGCTGCAACATTTGTAAACTCAGATAATCCAAGATTTGAAATTATCACTCTTCCTGGCATGGTCACAACTTGGTCCCTCAGATCAGCTGTTGTTTCTCTTATTTTTAAAAAGTTTTTTCTGTATAATTATTTTTCTTTTTGTTGTTAATTTTTATACACCAGTTCTGTGTCTTCTGAATGGTCACTGAAGTTAAACTTGCTTTTCTGTATATCCATCACCACTGGGCTTTATTCCCATTATTAGAATATGAAATCCCACACTGTACCACTCACATTAAACAGATTAATTTCTCAAAAAGAAGAAATTCTGTGGTGGAGTAAACCGAGTCTTCAAAATATATGAGCTGAACAAGGTTCAAAGAAATCCATTTTAAAAAAACAAGAAAACAATATTTATTCAATGACATGTTTGCTTGATATTTAAAGGTTCTTTCTAGTTGTGAGTTCAATTTTAATCAATGGTTATTATTAATCATTAATCATTAATCATTATTTTAATCAATGGTTATGCTCTTCAATGTTATAGTTATTATAAATGTTATATTATACTATATATTATATTATAAATTTTAGACTTTGGCTGTTGATCCTTTCTCAATAAAGAGTAATTTTACTTGAACCTTAGGGTTAATACAGAAATGTTGGAGTCTTAACTACAGTAGAATCTAATTCATCTCCTGTAAGAACAGCTGGATTTATGAACATTTATGAACATTCTCAACTCTATTCCTGCTTAGGTTTAGTAAACTCATTTCTTCAAACATCCTGTCAGATACCCTGAGTCAAACCCCAACCTCTTTTTTCCATTTTTTCACTCTTCACCAATCCTCTGGAGCTATGCCTAAACACCATGATTTCTTAAAGAAATCACAGAAAGAGGCTCCAAGGTGACATCTTCAAGCTCCTTCAACAATCTCAATCTGAATTTCTCTCATCCTGGAGACTTAAACTTGCTCATACAGTAGCTGTTCCCCAACCATCTCTTTGCTTACCTTGGGTTGCCACCCCTTCTTTGTGTCAATTGTTCTGGTTAGGCCATTTAATTTCTACCTCTTGCATACAAAGGTACAACTGTAATACTGTTCAAAAGAAAGATTCCAAAATTTTAACAGTTTATATACAAATCACAACTGTCAAACATCCATACTATCAGACATTAGAGTGGATTATATTTGACTCAGAAAGTGGATGTGGACCAAGGCTTATCTCTTAAACTTCAGGAGATAAATTTGAATTGCAACTAACCTTCCATTTCCCTTCTTTGCTTCCCTGAAAAGACTGAAGGAAAAGACATTTGGAGGTCATTAGAAATCCTATTTGGGGCCCATCAGGATTCAAGTTCAATACCAGCTTCTAATGTCTTTTTAGGATTGTGCCATCTAATTCTCTGAAATGAAGGTGACATGTACCCATAATTTGAAATTTGGGGAATTGTAGTTGAAAATACAATTTATTCTGGTAAGTTGCTTAATAATATTCGGCTTGTGTGCCAGTTACGCCCATTCCTGGACCGCGATGCCCTCTGAACGGTCACTCATGCCCTTGTCATCTCCCACATAGATTACTGCAATGTGCTCTACATGGGGCTACCCTTGAGGAATATCCAGAAGCTACAGCTGGTACAGAATGCGGCTGTGCAGGCAATTTTAGGTGCACCAAGATCAGCACACATAACACCTTTGCTCTGTGAGCTGCATTGGGTGCCGGTTTTCTTCTGGGTCCAATTCAAGGTGTTGGTTATTACCTTTAAAGTCCTAAATGTCATGGGGCCAGGATACCTGAGGGACCGTCTTATCCCCATAACATCGACCCGCCCCACCCGATCATTCAGAGAGGGCTTGCTACGGACCCCATCAATAAGGGAATTTCATCTAGTGGGATCCAGGAGGTGGGCCTTCTCTGTAGTGGTGCCCACCCTTTGGAATATCTTGCCACCATAGTTGAGGCAGATTTCCTCCCTCCCGGCCTTCCAGAAAGATCTGAAAACCTGGTTCTGCCGCCTAGCGTGGGAGGGGAAAGGTAATACGGTGGATCCCGAAATGACAACTTCCAGGACGTCAGCAGCCGGCTCGGAAGCGAGGGATTCTGGGGCATATAGTCCGATACCTGTGGAAGAAGAGCCGGTTCCCTCACCCCCTCCCTAACACGCGGTTAAACATTGTAAATATATATGCTGTATAATATGTATGAATTTCAATGACTGTAAGCCGCCTAGAGCCCTCCATCTAGGGAGGGGATAGGCGGGGTATAAATATGTAAATAAATAAATAAATAAAATAAATAATAGCTCCTCCTGGGGTTGGTTAGTACCATAATGCCGTCCCCATTGTTTGAGATTGATTCGCCAGATTGGATTTTATATTTATTTATATCATATTAATAATTTGTAATTTTATACTTGTATTTTAATCTTAATTTTTATTGTAAGCCACCCAGAGTCCCCCATTGGGGGAGATGGGCGGTCATATAAATTTAAATAATAAGTAAATAAATATGTGGTTGATGACAGCATTAGAACAAAGATGACAAGTTTGATAATAAATTCATTTTTACAAGGCATTAATTTTGTCATTATTTCATATGCTCTAACATTTGAAATGCATCTACTATTCCGCTGAAAAATTCTTAATCTTGCAATTTTCTCCCCATTCTTTATAAAATATTCTCCAGTTTGGATCACTATAGGTATTATGATCTATAACTCCAGTCCACCTCATCCTCTTTGACTTATGGTCAAGAAATATTTTCATTTTTTCTAAGCTCTATTACTTGCCACATTCAAAACTCTGTAACTAACAAAACATTTTGCAATGGGTTAAAATAAAATGGAGAAAATTGCACACTGAGTCTATCAGAGTGGGCGTCTATAAATAAATTTTAAATAATGACCTATTTGTTTGTTTTCTTGGCTATCCATAATATTCTCAGGAGTCTTCTCCAATACCAAAAATCAATACTCTTCTAACCTGCTTCTTCAAAGTCCAATTCAAATACTGATTCCCTCCGCTGCCAAATGTGTATTGCCTAAAAAGCCATTAATTCAACATGCCACAGTTTATCTCTAGGCATACAGAACTATTAAATATTAAATTTTCATGATTACACATTAATATAATAACAGATTTATATCCATTTATAATTTCATGAAATGCAGCTCAAGGAATTCATATTTATGATAGAGCATGTGTGTAAGTGATATGTGTATTTAAGGAAAACACCTTTTTGGAAAATTATCCTTCACAGAATCAATTTCTACTTTAGTGTTTAAGACCGCATGCTATGCAATATTAACTAGCATGCAGCTTGAGGTCAAATTTCACTTATGTTTGCAAGGAAATAAATCTAACAGATCTCAGTAGAATATAGTCTTTGGGCCTTCACATCTGGTCCTGTACTCTGACTATCAGCACACTCTTATTTCCTATTATGTAACAAAGAACTACTGATGTAGCAAAAACATAGCACTCAGTTAAATTCTACAAAAAAATCCTTTGTATGTGATATTTCCATGCATGCATTTAGAACTCATTTAACAGGAAGCTGTCTTAAAGTCAGACCATTTCCTCATCTAGTTTAGTATTCTGAGAATGATTGGCATCAACTCTCAAGAGTTTATAGACAAATCCCTTCCCAGCCGTTATCTTTTTAAAATTGTATATTCATGCAGTAACAGTATTCTTTGGAAGGCCTGACTCCCTGCCCCTAGATGAATGATGAAATAGCATATTTGATTTTTAAAAAATCATGGTAGAAATCTATTGAGAAACTGGAAATGTGATATTATTCCAGATGTCATAGAATGGTTGCTGGAAATGTGTGATGTATCTGTTTTGTAAAAGACAAGATTTTTTACTAATCAAAGGATGCAGCACAATGGCAGACAATTTGTGATATTTTCCAATAATATTTTGTATTGTTCATGCTATAGTAGTGAATTCATTGGTAAACAAGTGACTATTCATAAGTATAAAATATAAGGTGCTTTTTTCCTTTTCTTCTTTCTTTCTTAGTTTGTATTTTTAGTTTGCTTTTTATTTTTTTTAAAAAATCCTTTAAAATAGAATATTGATTTGTTAATTGTGTATGCATAAAATAAAGAAAAGATAAAAAACAATTTAGAAAATCTAGTATTAAAATTTATAAATACTAGAACTAGTACAAACACCAACAAATGTATATAAACAGAACAAATAGTATATATAAACAGAATATTCAAATACAGCCTATAATTTGCATATTAAGTATGTGACAGAAGATGATGACAAAACGGGCTAAGTCTTTCTTATCAAAAACAGTTTTAAGAGAATTAGACTACTTTATATATTTATTTATTTAGCCGCGGGGAAGGCTAACTGCCAATAAATCACCCAGGAAACTCTCACAGGAAATGTTACCAGGCAATGGGTAATCAAGGACTCTATTCATATGAAAGAAGGAAAAATCGGATAGTACAGCATAATCTCTTAATTGATGAGCCACTTATGAAACTTGGGAATTAAAGATCAATTAACATGGAATATATCTAGAAAAGCTATACCTGGAAATGGTCGTTCATAAAAGATGGAGTAATCTAAGAAAACCACAGAGGTGGAAGAGGCCATTTAGGTAACTGACTTCAACTCCCCTGCTCACTGTGGGGGTTAGAGAATATGTTCAGAGGTTTTTTCTCCATATGATTTTTGGGACTAACAAAATGCAGCTGAGCTTATTCCATTACAGGTAGTCCTTGCTTAACGACCCCAATTGGGACCAGAAATTTCAGTTGCTAAGCAAAGCGGTCATTAAGTGAATCCAACCCGATTTTACGACCTTTTTTGCAGTAATCGTTAAGTGAATCACCACAGGTGTTAAGTGAACCACCGTGGTTAAGCGAATCACACAGTTCGCCATTGATTTTGCTTGCCAGAAGCTGGCCAGGAACGTTGAAAATGGCGATCACGTGACCACGGGACACTGCGACGGTCATAAATGCAAACTGGTTGCCAAGTGACCAAATCGTAATCATGTTACTACGGGGATGCTGAGACGGTCATAAGTGTGAAAACCGGTCATAAGTAGTTTTTTTCAACACCATTGTAATTCCGAACTGTCACTAAATGAATGGTTATTAAGTGAGGACTACCTGTATGAATCTGCCTGTCCCATAAGAAGACTTAGAGAAGCTCTACACTTATGAGTCGTTCCTCCTTCAACTAAGCTGATGACTCCAATACTGTGAGATTCTCTGCCATGCAAACGTCACCTGCTTCCAATACTTATCACCTTCAAATGTGAATTAACATTTCTTTTTTTAATGAAAAATTTTATTAAGTTTAAAGCAAAGATAAAAACTACAAAAAGAAAAATAACTACAAAAAAGAAAAAAACTAAAAAAGTGAGAAAACACAAGATGAAAAAAGATTTTTTGAAGATTACATACTGTAAGAAGTGACTTTTGACTTTTAACAGCAAGAATATATATTTATTTATTTATTTATTTATTTATTTATTTATTTATTTATTTAATTTAATATACAACAATTTCCCATAGTCAATCCCTTACTCTATGTTAAACCAGAATCACATTATTTCTATAAATAATACCATTAGCATATTATAAAAATCACTTAATGCAATTGCTCCCTCCCTTTATATTAAAAGAAAATATACAGTATAAACCACTTAAACAACCTCCTGCCCAAAAACAACACTTATATAATTACTTCCATCCTACCACTATTCTATACATTTCTGTCTACTATAGTAAAGATCAAACTAAAAAAAAGGCATATAAATTTTCTGCTCTTATAATTAATAATACTGCAGTTATTTTACCTTATTAATCTCAATCCAAATCATTAAAGAAGAATAACATCAAACAAGCCTTAAAAGCAATCCAAATAAACATTCTCAAACCCTTACCCCACTTCGAAATAAACCAAAGCATTCACGTATTTCCAAAATAGACACAGGGCATTTTTCAAAGAAAAATCAAACAGCCCAACTGCCCCCCTTAAATACTCCAAATTCTCAGCAAAAAGCCTCCCATAGATAACAACCCCTTCCTTCCCATAACATTCCTTCAAAACAACAATCTGTCCCTTCAATTTCTTTCCATCAACCATCCAATCATCTTCTGGCGTTTCAGTGAAAATCTTGATCTCGCTGTCAGTAGAAACCTTTGTATCATTGTTAAAGTCTACCATTCCTTCCTCAGCCAGATGCCACATTTCAAAGCTGATATTTTCAACAATATCCCAAATATCTTGTATAATAACTTGGCAAGAGTCAGATAAAATCTGTTTAAGGTCTCAATGGAATTCTGAGAAGGTCTGCTTGAAATCTTCCATGTCTCACGCAGTAAATTATGGCACCCCCTTAAGAATTTAACCAGTGAAAGTAGAATGTAATGGAAAGTTTCCGGAACAGTTTACATAAGTAAAAGGCTGATAAGAGACAGTTCCCCAGAGAAAAATAGCAGCAGAAAACTGAAGATTTAAAACAGCAGATTCAACGTGTAGGAGAATATTAAAATCTTCAAATTCAGCACAAAAATAATAACAGGGAGACAAACGTTTACTTTCAATCCTCCTCAATATTTGGATGGAAACAAGCCAAAACTTAAAAAGATTTTTTTTAATTAATCCCAGAAATAACGATAAACACCAAGAAAGTTTGCTTCTTGCTGTAGAAAGCCTCTCTTAGGGTAAGGTAAAGGTTCCCCCCGCACATTTGTGCAGTTGTGTCTGACTCTAGGGGCTGGTGCTCATCTCCGTTTGTTAGCCGAAGAGCCAGCGTTGTCCGAAGACGCTTCCACGGTCATGTGGCTGGCATGACGCACGCGGAACGCTGTTACCTACCCACTGAAGTGGTACCTATTCATCTACTTGCATTTTGCATGCTTTCGAATTGCTAGGTTGGCAAGAGCTGGGGCTAGTGCGGGAGCTCACTCCGTCACACGGGTCTAGGGATTCGAACCTCCGAACTTGCAAACTTCCGATTGACAAGCCTGGCGTCTTACCCGCTGAGCCACCATGCCCCTATATCTCTTAGGGTACATAATATAATCTTAGGGTACATATATATCTCTTATGGTACATAAACTTAAAAAGATAAAAATTAGGTGATTTAGAAATGGGGTGGCCAGTTTTAGTGTTCCTTTAAGGCTAAAGCACAGTTTGGAAATGATGGTATCCCCGTCTCCTGGCAGCTCTTACCCGATCTGCGTGAACGATGTTTGCGATCCTCAGGCTCCAATCGCTATTCCAGAGAACAAATGGGGTGATTCCAAGTGTTTTCTGTCCCCCACTGGAAGCCAAATGTGAAATAAAATTTCTTAAGATTTTTGGTGGTTTTGGGTAACACTCTTGAATGTTTTGCTTTTAATTCTTGTTTTTAAATTTGGCTATTATTTTTAATTAGCCACTTGGAGTACCTTCTAACTGAAAAGAGGGATAAAGTATTTTAAATAAATAGATAATAAAAGGCTAATGAGAACCAGTAAAGTTACTTTTTTGCCTGTCAGCAAAAATGCAACATGTAAAATTTTAATATGAACTTAACATGAGTAAGCATTTTACATTTTCATTACTGAATCCCTTGGGCTTCTATTAGTGAACAATAAATATCTTGAACAAAAAATGTTTTTATCAAGCTGGGAAGGGAAAAGGATATACAGCTGCCTAAAGGAGGCAAAGCTCAAAAAAACTCATTAATGTCAATGGAGAATGTTTAAAGTCTTATTGTCAAAAACCAGTGGAAAAGACTTGCAGCTGGTTTAGGAACAGATAATCCTCCCCATTTTGCACAGTGCAACTGTCCTAAAAATAGTGTTCCCTCAGGCAACACTTTTAAGAACTAGAAGTAAGGGGGACTTTTAATAGTCTACCCTGTGTGTGGGAGAATTCAGGGAGTAGAATAAATGGCCACCACCCTTTATGTGCCATGACTTCTTCCAAATCAAACTTCCAGTGCAGCAATTAGACTTTTAAAATGTTTCCATTTATGTCAATGCGAGTTTTGGAATAGCTTAACTGCAACATAGTGGTGTGTATTAGGGGCGTGGTGTATTAGGGGCATAGGGGGCGTGGTGGCTCAGTGGGTAAGACGCCAGGCTTGTCGATCGGAAGATTGCAAGTTCAGAGGTTCGAATCCCTAGCCCTGCGTGCGGAGTGAGCTCCCGCACTAGCTCCAGCTCTTGCCAACCTAGCAATTCGAAAGCATGCAAATGCAAGTAGATGAATAGGTACCACTTCTGTGGGTAGGTAACAGCATTCCGCGTGTGTCATGCGGCCACATGACCGTGGAAGCGTCTTCAGACAACGCTGGCTCTTTGGCTAACAAACGGAGATGAGCACCGGCCCCTAGAGTCGGACACGACTGTACAAATGTGCGGGGGGTACCTTTACCTTTTTTTAACATAGTGGTGAGGAGGGTAGTCAAAAGGTCTGAGAGAAGAAAGAGGAATGGAGAGAAAAGGGGACAGAGAGAACTGAATAAATGATGGGGATGTGTGAAAGAAGTAGTGTCGTATGTGTCTGGTCCTACCAACTTTTGATTCCAGCTTCACTCACCAGTGACATATAGCTCTCATAAGATGCTGCTCTGGCCAAGAAAGATATGAGTCCATTTATGGAGACCTCATGTAAGTTATGAGACCAACAAGCTCAGAAGATCCAGCTGTCTTTGATAGAAAACTATTGTCTTTAAACTAGAGAGACCAATTAATATGACATTATCCAGAACAGGTCAAACACTTGCTCTCAGATGTAATTTAATTCAGGCTAATGAGAACCAGTAAGGTTAAATTGATTTTGTCATGCTCAGCCCAGAAAAAGGGATTGTTTCAGTTAATTGTATTTTATGCTCTTTAAATTTTGCTTCATTTAATACAAGACTTCCCACGTGAAGATTTGTAGCTCTGAATAACAATCAAAGTAATAAAAATCACATGTCACTCTTATTGTACCTGATTGCAACTCGGTGTATACAATGTTCCTAATAACACAAACATGCACAGTTTAAAGGAACAATTTGACATGAATGTTTGGAAACAGCAAAACATTTAATTGGCTTTTTATATTTATCAGTAGAAAAAAAACCCCAGTGTTTCCTTCTCCTACTTGTAGTGTCTCCATTCTCTCACCTGCAATTTCTACCTCTTCTGCTCTCCCACATGACAAGAATCTCTTTCCAACACACACCCACACTCAGGTGCTAACAGATTTTCATTTTGCAGTGGGAGCCACAAGTGTAGTCTGGGGCTCCTCTGGTTGCCTTAAAACCCCAGGAGGGGTGGGTAGGTGGGTGAAACAACAAAGGGAAGGAAGTGCTTGTGTTGATCGCTAGAAGCCTCTCCTTCCACAGGACCGACAGGTATATAGAGGTCCAAACAGAACACTGCTCTGTAGTCATCCACCATGCATTTTCAAAGAATGCCTCGGAGGGTCAGTGCTGGAGATGTAAGGGCCAGATCGTGGGGAGGAAACAGGGAGTATCTTTCAATATAGATGCCCCCTTAACACTTTACTTCAACCGTTAAGGTAATCTAATTTAATCTTCTTGACTTTACCAACAAACACTTTATTCATTGGCGATCACTCGTAGCCGAGTAAGATTGTCTTCCAAAGGTAAAATTTTAACGGTGAATCCGTAAGTGGCTATAAAGGCCAATTCTGGATCCGCACAACCTCCCACAATGAGGGCATAGGTTTCCGGGTGGGAGACGGTCATGATGACACTTTAAAAAGCAACAGAACATAAAAAATATTTTTGGAAGTTGCAGGAAGACTTCATTTTGAGAGTTAAAAAATCAAATGTGTAGGATAATTTTACGGTTTAAAGACATTTAAACCATATTCTCTATACTAATTTGTCATTTTTTCTGTTAACAACAGACTTTGCTAAAAGGTAAGATAGAAACTGGCAAACATATGAACAAATAAGTTATGTTAATTCATGCATAGAACTGTTGAGCAAGTGAGAGTCAACATGAAGGTATTCTGTGAGGTGTGTTTGGTGAGAAAATGTAAATAGCAAGGGACTTTGTATTTCCATCTGTCTTGCTTCTTCTATTGCTGTGTAGAGGCTGATAGCCTGCTATCTGAAGATGATATTGAGAGAGACTGACAGGTGACAAAATTGAGTGTATGTGCAGCTAAACAAAATACTTATACAATTTTTGTATCTCAGGGAAGAGGGAAGAAACTGAGCAATTCTAAATGAGATGAAATAAATATGGAAAACTGTCAACATGTTGAACAGTGGAAAATCTCATGTGATCTGAGTGTTTGACTCCAGAGATTTTTTTTTCTCATTTCCATGGATCATTTGTTTTCAAGTTCTTACAAAAGATATTGAATCAAAAAGAGATTGATCAAAAGGATACAAATTAACAGCAGTGTGCTTCCAATGCACCATCTATAAATCCCAAGCAAATTGTGGGTAGAGGTGCCATTTTTAGGGCACACAGTATGAAATTGACAGAACCACACACACATTAATATATTCCAATTTTTATTTCCTGTAATTTCATAGAATACAGGTTTATATATCTCTTAATTTATTATCTGGCACGTTCAAGTATTAACCTGGAAGAATCTTCTGAAAAAGAGCATTGAGTGGTCTTGTCATAACTAAAGGAAGAATGTTATTCTAGGTGAACTTGCAAGTTGCCTAAATCTTACAAAGATTAAAAATGGCAAAGAAATAATCATTCCTGTTCCAAGTTAATACATTAATAATTTCACATTCAATATATCTTCTTATAATCTCAATTGCCTTTTTTTTCTTACTGTGTTTTATCATAATGTAAAAGCCGCCTTGTTTAAGTAGCCTTTTATTCTACTGGATGGGTAACTTTCATCCAGTGCCTCCAGCTTATCTGCTGCATTTGTCTGTTATTCATTCTCTTTTGGCATATTATTGTATTTTTAAATTAGTTGAATTGCTAGCTGCTCTGAGAGATATGAGTAAGCACCATAAAGGAGGAATATAAGCAAATACTGTATGCTCATTACTAGGATTATTATCCAGTTTTTAAAACCTGTTCCACTACATCCTCTTCCACTCTGTTCTTGCTGCCAATCCTAAGCATTGGAGAGAACCCTGCCTAGACATTTTTAGCCAGCATACAATCAGACTTTCATAATACCAAATCCCTTTCCAGCCCCTGAAATCGAGGGCAAATCCCCTGCTATGGAACATTGAAGAATAATTTTGAAATATCAATCAATCAGTTCCTTATTTCAGTCAAGGACCAGCATAAAAACAAGAATGAGAACAAAAACAAAGCAATTTAACAACAGCACCATACAGAAAAGTTGGTTTTGATTACTTTCTATGTATGGGTATAGCATACTATTATTAATACTAAACTAATAGGGGCGTGGTGGCTCAGCGGGTAAGATGCCAGGCTTGTCGATCGGAAGATCGCAAGTTCGGAGGTTTGAATCCCTAGCCCTGCGTGCGGAGTGAGCTCCCGCACTCGCCCCAGCTCTTGCCAACCTAGCAATTCGAAAGCATGCAAATGCAAGTAGATGAATAGGTACCACTTCTGTGGGTAGGTAACAGCTTTCCACGTGCATCATGCCGGCCACATGACCGCGGAAGCGTCTTTGGACAACGCTGGCTCTTCGGCTAACAAACGGAGATGAGCACCGGCCCCTAGAGTCGGACACGACTGCACAAATGTGCGGGGGGAACCTTAACCTTAAAAATAGGACCTAGAAATTGAGCCACAAATAACCTAAAATCTGAAGTAAAGTATCATATTATTTTTAAATGGCTGGAGTCTGAAAAACATTCTTGGGAGATGTCAGTTCCCACCTAGTTTATATGGCAGACTTTAGCAACATTCAAGAAAGTACAGTCTGACTGGTTTGAGAGGAGGGTTTGCATGTAAAAAGAATCCACATGCCCAGGGTATTTTGGTATATGAGGGCAAACGAAACAAGTTCTGGAATCCCAGTAGAAGCTGCAGTATAATAAAACATGAACAGTACCTGTGCCACAAGGACACAATCGGGTAGCATAGGGTATTTTTTTATACCTGCCTCCTAGTACCGCAGATGGTAAAGTGTTAAACCAAGTTAAAGTTAATGTTTCAGCTTGGAAACGGTGATAGAATTTAAATGTCCCACTGGTCTGAGTGGAGGAAGTCTGGCTACTTAAGAAAAGAACTCTGGGTAGCTGAGACTGATCTAATTGCCTTTCTATGTCCAGCATACACTGTGTCCGTACCTTTATGGCCTGTTCATACTCTAAGAATAGGAGAGCTTCTTTGGAGAACCCACAGAAGTTCAGCTTCTCAAGTAGATATCTCCTCCATCTAATGTTGAAATTATCAGTAGTCCTTGCTAAACGACCATTTGTTCAGCGACAATTCAAAGTTACATGGTGCTGAAAAAGGAGACTTATGACCGGTCCTCGAAGTTTGGGCGGTCACAGCCCGCAGCCACGTGATTGTGATTTGGGCACTTGGCAACCGGCTCACGCTTACGATGGTTGCAGCATCCTGAGGTCACCTGATTGCCATTTGCACCCTTCCTTGCCAGCTTCCCACAAGCAAAGTCAATGGGGAAGCCAGCAGGGAAGGTCGCAAGTCACTCCAGTAAGCCACTCGCGCTCTCCCCCGCCTGACAGCAGTCACCCGCAAACTTTAACCAATAGGTAAAGAAAATTAGGCAAATCTTTGTTTTGATCTTAATTATACCAGTCTCACATAAGAGGACTATGTTTGAGACCAGTGTGGAACCTGAAAGATGCTTTATTGAAATTTACCTTTACCTTTAGTTTCTAATTTTGGGTATTTACCATAGGGCCTTAGCTGGGTACTGTACATCAAGTTTATGTTCCTAAATGAATCATGTATATTCCATAAATATATGAAAGTTTACATTAACATATATTGATTTCATTAAAATTAGACGATAGTATAATGACTCTTTCTTTAAATGTTCATCTGAACTAAGTTATTCTGTAATTGTAATTAGATGCAACCGGTAATTTTCATTCTACACTACAATATCATTAACAGAGGGAAGCCTAAAATGCTTCATGATTAAAGTTGCAGAGAAAATACCTACTTGCACTTCTTTGTAACTCTCATGATTAATTAATTTAAATTTAAACTAATTTCCAAAACTCATTGGAAAAATAAGCTGGGTAAATTCAGAATCTGAATCTACCTATCTATATTTAACTGTATCATTAACAGGCCTTCAAAGTCAGCAAAGCCAAGCTTTGCCAATAATTTGTCAATGTGTTTGCCAGGAGATCAGACTGATTGTCTAAAAATGCTGATTTAGAGGTGTTAAAGATATCTTTTTCAACAACAGCCTTTCCTATCCTAATTTCCAATGAGCTCCTGATTGCCACCATGCCTTAATCTTAAAAGCACACTGATAAATGTTATTTAAAAAAAATTACATACAACCATTCAAGCTCTGTTACTGATTCATAAACAAAACAGCCTAGTTCAATATATAATAATTCAAGTACAAACTTGGCAGCAAACAAAAAAATATGCAGTGCTTTAAAAAGATCATTACTTGTTTATACCACAAGCTGAAAATGTGTGTTCTATCTATTCCTTGGTTTCAACAACTCAGAATTATGATAAGAAGGCCCAGCCTTACAACAAACCTGATGCAAATTTATGAAATTTGTTCTGAAACAGGAGAGCTGAACAACAGCACACAATGGCCCCCATTCATCTGGCCCCATCTAATGACCAAAGAAAGAAAAGTCACATACAGTACTATACTGTAATTCAAGGAAGGGAAGATTAATTCTATTTACACTGCATACAAATGCCAACATATTGCCCATAAGATCTTTCTGGCCTTGAAGAATGTATCCCCTTCTTGCTTATTGTGCCATTTCATGTCACTTGTGTGTCCTGTCTTTTTAGATTGTGATCCTTACTGTAGGGTTTATCTCTTATTTTTAAAATCTATTGGGAACTCGGTAACTGTCAAAAAGTGGAACAAAAATGCAGTAAATATTGTAAAATATTGTAGAATTCACATCCAAGCAGAGAAAAAGTGCCAATTATTAATAGAAAGCTATAATAACTATGATGGCATCCCATTTCAACTTAAGTGTTTACACATGCTGCACTTTTCAGTATGAGTAATCATAAGAGATGCATGGTTATGTTTTCAAGCTTAGGAATAAATAATGTGTCGAATATTATTCTGGCACAAGCTCTATGATTTCAATAGCAGAAATTGCTTTAGTCTCCGTGCTGCAGATT
This sequence comes from Charina bottae, assembly GCA_023362775.1. Classification (NCBI taxonomy): domain Eukaryota; kingdom Metazoa; phylum Chordata; class Lepidosauria; order Squamata; family Charinaidae; genus Charina; species Charina bottae. Next base: position 44,801,454 of record JALMGJ010000003.1, read on the forward strand.
TTTGCAAGGGAAAAAGCATAATATTTAGGGATCAGCCTCAGGAAAAATCCTTTGTTTAAACTTAACAATCTGATTGGATTTTATCATTTAAGAATCAAATCTCTATAATGTGCAGTAGTTATGTCTTGCCTGTGGCAAAATGAGAATAATTTTGTTGCTAAAGTATTTGCTGACATTATGACAAGATGACCTAAGTGTATAATCTAATGCACAGAGTCACAAAAGAACCTATCTTTTAAGATAAATCTATTGTCCCATGAGACCCAGTTTGGTGGAGTGGTTAAAGTGTCAGACTGTGAGTTCTAGTCCCGCCTTAAGCACAAAGCCAGCTGGGTGACCTTGGGCCAGTCACTCTCTCTCAGCCCTAGGAAGGATGGAATGGCAAACCACTTCCGAAAACATTGCCAAGAAACTGCAGGGACATGTCCAACCAGTCACCAGGAGTCAACACTGACTCGAAGGCCCAAAAAAACAAAACAAGAACAAAACAAAAATTCCCATATACTATTTCTAGTAATACCAGTTATAGTGAGGTCTGTAAAATGACACATCAGAACCAATATGTTCTATGTAATCAAAATGGAGGGTAGGGAAGGTGTTAGATAAATCTGACCAACAATAAAAAGCAATGCTTAGAAAACTTTACTGCAATTCTTTGATACGTTATACTTAAAAAAATGGAATTGAATGTTTTCATTTACAAAAGTACTGTTTTCAACCTAAAGTACTTATCAAACCAATTTTTATGCTATCTTAATGTTTCATTTCTCTCAAGCATTCCTTGATTTTTCAAAAGAATGTGTCTTTTTATCATTGCAAATGCTAACCTTATACTATATGATCATCTTTGAAAACTAAATCTGAAGGGTATGTTCCTTTTTCTTCAGTAAATGCTCCTTGCATAGCTTTTGACAGACTTCTATTTTTATGTTTTTAAATGAGCTGTCTCTGGGTACTTTTAACTGCTGAAGAATAGCCATTGTTGTTTTGCAATTATAAACCAACATAATTTAGTTTTTGTTCTTGACTTTTATTAACTGTCATTGCAAATGCTAGTCTCCCAGAAGCTTCCCTTATAAATTCTACATTTTATGCTGTTTTTCTACAGGTTTGTTACTAGCAGCTATATTCTATTCTTGGAATTTATGTTTTTACGAAGTACAACTGCACTCTATTTTGAGTTGATGGGGAATTTCTAATGCATTGAGAAGTTCATTACAATTGTTTCTTTATAAAACCATTCCCAAAGGCTGATGTACTTGATTATCTCATGTTGTTCCTTCTCCAGAGTTGACACTGTAGATACTAATTGTGAAAAGATGGATGACATTGTACATTGCTCATTTTATGTGTTCTCTTCTACTAATTATATCTCCTATCCTTTTGTCCAATAGCAATTTAAAAAATCATTTGTTGGGAACCATCATCTGAGCATTTCATGTTTTTTAATATATTCTCTCTCTTTATTTTGCATGAATAGGGAGTAGTTCTGGAGGGGTGGCCTGCATCTTCCCTCAAAATTAGTACTGATGTCATCATACCTTAAACTCGCAACATCTATAAATGTCTTTTCAATCTTCAGGCACTTGTAGAGGCACTAAGGCTCGTGTTCTTTGGCAGTTCAGCAATATAAAGAGATAGGTAATTACGGGCGGATTGAATGTATAAAACTGAAATGAAAGCATACCTGTAGATTATTACGTAATATATAAAAAAGGGAGTAATATGATGTATATTGCACTATAATTTCATTTGCAATTCCATGATGCTAAAATAATTTATTTTGGGGGTGCCTTAGATATTTGTATAGGGTCTTCAACTAAGATGCAAGAAACAAAGAGACATGAAATGGATAAATGCTGAATTTCCAATCATCAGGCTTCACCCAGATCACTACCCAAACTCAAAGGCTATCAGCAAGGAGACAGCTCTATGATAAGACTGAGCAGTTTTATTACATAAAGTAAAAAAAAAGGCATAATTGTGAACCGCCCAGAGTCCCTCCTTGAGGGGGAGATGGGCGGTTATAGAAATTCAACGAATAAATAAATAAATAAATAAATAGAGCAGAAAGTGGCACCTGCCAATTAAATGACTCAAGCTCTCTATACGTGTATAGCAGTCCCAAGTTCAAATTTTGCATCTATTTTTCTCACCTGTGCACCTTATCAGATTAGGAGTTGGTCATTTTTCAATGAGAGAGGTGGCTGACATCTGTGCCTCTTTGGTCTCAGACGCTTTATGTCTGATCTTAGTAACTCTACTGCTGTACTCACATCTCTGCCATCAGTGATCTGTACCCTTCCTTCAGCAAACCTCAGGCAATATCAAGAAACCCCAAGCTGTAATAAGCAGTGTTATTCAAAAGACATTCCTCAAAAATAGCCAAGACTGTGCCCTCTAAATATTGTTCACTGTCACTGATTTCACCTCCTACTATTGGCTGTTATCTGGGCCTAATGGGGTTTGGGACACAGCTCCCTGACTCTTGGGCTAGACTATAATTTAAAGATTAAAAAAGGGAGGGAGGGAGGAATGAAGGAGTAGATCAATGGGGCAAGATGTATTTATGATGCATTCTCGTTTAACCACATATTTTGGAATAAACTGTCACTGGAGTTGAGGCAGGCCTCCTTCTTCTTAAAGTTTATAGTATCATGAGCAGTGTCATGAGCTTGGAACAGCATCAAAACACTTACAGTAAGATATGAACAGATGCATATTTGAAAAATAATGCATGCCACTAAAATTCAGGGGAAAAGTTACAATTTTGACTTCTTTTGACACTTCTGTCCTATCCATTTGACTTATACTGTAAGCAATCTAGGACAAGAATTGGGTCATTTTGTTCTGCATAGCACCTAGTATACATTTGGTATTGAATCAGTGTAAAATTAGAGTGCCAGCTGCAGGTAATGAAGCAAGTAGAATTATGGAAAAATCAAATGAAATGGAGTTGTTTTCTATGTGATCCAGAGTAGGTATTCATAAAAACTCTTGTTTTATTTTCAGGACCGCAACTAGGGTCTGTGTCACCCGGTGCAAACATGGATTCCGTGCCCACCCCCATGGGTTGGTGAGGGAGGTGTTGTCATTTTGCCCCCCCCAGCGCAGCGCCTGGGGCACATGCCCCGTTTGCCCCCCCCCCCAGTTGTGGCCCTGTTTATCTTAAAGGCTGCACATGTTCTCCAACAAAGTTCATCATTAATTATTATGACAAACTGTCATGATACAAGAAAAATATTACTGAATTTAATTTCACAGTGACATGAACATTAGCAAATTCTAAAGATCTATTTCCTTTTGCTAAACTAAACAGGATTAGAATAAACTTAACAAGTTTGAAGAGTCTCTTAAACTCCCTGCTGCTATATACTTTCGATGTATATTTTAATTAACTTGAAATCTAGAGCAGGCTGTCATGTAGCCTTTGTCCTGTTAGGTGGAAAGAGCTCCTGCTTCTCATGTTCCAGACAGGAACATGGTAACCACCAGTGAGTTAATACAGAGGTTTTGTTAAGAAGATTGAACCTAAGATTTTGACTCATGGCCAGGATGTAAAATGGTCTCCCAGTAAGTGTATCTGGTTGCTTTAAGCAGATTTTTAAAAAAGTCTTCTGTTCCACAAGATTCTCTTACAAAATTAATACTGTATTAGTTTTTATCCTGTTACTCCTTCTTAAGCAGAGTGGATTGTTTTATTTGATATGCTATCAATATTTATCGGATTCACTCACGAACCACCTCAAGTATGCCTTGATCTATGGAAGCAGACACAGATATAGGTAAACAAAAATGAAACATGAACAAAAAGTGACACTACTTCATATTTGCTGTTATGTTTGTTATAATATTCTCACATATTTGGCTGCCAAAACTGGAAATGATCAATAAGAAACCAGCCAACTGGCAGGAGGAATATGTATTAAGAAGCCATTTCCCAGGCTCTCGACACTTTAAATGATTACTTCACTAATTATGCTAATTTCAGAATCAATGTTGGCACAACAACAGAAACAATTTTAAAAAAAGATGTACTCAAGAAGTTTTATAGGGTCTGTAGTATTAGACTGAAAGAGGAACAAAAAATGGGAAAGTTGAAAATCAAAACATATAGTTTATTGACAATAGAACCTCATTGTCCACAATTTCCACATATGAATAGATTGAATATATCAAAATATAGGTAGGAAAGCATTCAGACAGTTGGAACTTCAGGTAAAAGGATAGGAATGTACTGTAGCTATATATTAATATAAATCTATACCAGAAGAAACAAACAACTACTTTTTAGCCTCTTAATAAACACTGATGTTAAAACGAAATTTTTTAGTGCTGACTCCAGTTTATGCAAAGATGTACACAAAGACACATTATTCTAAGTAAATACAGAACTATAACTGCATATGAGAACCCTGACATTTAGTTACAACCCTTGGGTTAGCCTTAAGAAAGAATAGCAATTATTCCTCCTTCTAAAAAAGAAAATGGGTGGGGTGTTTGTTTACATAACTAGCTAGGTCTTTAGAAAAAGCAAGTTGGAAAAAAAAATTCTGCCATGCATGAAAATCTCCTATCTCTAATTAAAAGAATAATACCATCTGGTTTTGAGGGGAAAATGGAACTACCCCCTCCTTTTTCCCCAAACAATAAAGCTAAGTTAGTTAATAGTTTTCCAAAGGGCTGCCCTACAAATATTTGTCTGTAGCAGCTTAGATAGGCAAGTAAATTCACAAGAAGCAGACTCAGAAACATAATCATGTTGCATATTTCACCACAGTTTTACATTATATTTTGAGTATTTCATCTGGTACCCCACTCAATTTTTTTATGGAAGTATGTAGAAGTATAGCTGTTAATAAATTCAGATTTGGAAGATTTGTTTTGGTGGGAAGCAAGAAAACCTCATTCCAGGGAAATCTCTGAAGAACCAGTTTCAAGCAGTTAAGAATTAGTCTGCAGATGTCAGATTGACATTGGTTGTTCAAGTAATGGGCTTTAGAAAAATATTTTTTCTCTTCCATATTTAGAGGTTTCCTTTTTTAAAAAAAAGCTGGGGTTCCCTTCTTGAGTAAGTATCTCTGCAGGGCCACTGTGAGGAATATTCCCACTATCTGGCAGATGAAGTTGCTTGGATCAGCTCAGAATTGGATTCCAACTGGGCAGGTTCACTTGAGATGCCCTAGGCAAGGTCTTGTAGGGTTATCTAGACCACTTGTCTCTGAATGTTTCTGCCCATCTGACGAGGTCAGGTCAAGTTCACAGTTCAGGTCCCATCAAACAATAATATCATCTTGCGTGACTGATGAAGTATCCCTTCTCAGTGGTGGTGCCTGCCCTCTGGGATGACATGTCCCCAAAGATCCATATTACTCCCACCTTAATGATTCATTGAAAAATATTAAAAACATGGTTGTTCTCCCAGTCCTTGGGATAGGATGGTTGTGGAGCCCCTATAGTTGTTGTTTTTCTGTGATACTGAGTCAGCCTCCTGGTTGGCTCTGTTTTATTTTTTTTTAATATATGTTATTTTTTCTATTTCTTTTTCATTATAAGCTGCCCAGAGTTGCTGAGGAGTCAGGTGGTCTTGAAATCAAATCAAATCAATCAATCAATCAATCAAATCTATCTATCTATCTATCGTATCTCATGGAATGCCTTTTACAGGTAGAATAAAAAGCAAGCTAGGTAAAGGATGGTGAAAGGGAATGGGGCTTTATTGATTGATCTGTATACACAGATTTTGGTTACATGCATTCATTATATTTTCTCTCAAGTCTGACTTCTGCTGTGAGAAAATGTTTTTAGAAATTAGTATTGTGTATTGTTACTGAGATAATGTGATTTTTCATATTTTATGTGTATTCTCACATATGTTTTATTATATTAGTTGATTATAGGATTAATACTATGTTTTTAATTATTAAGTTATATTTAAAATTCATTGATTCAGGATTGCATTGTTTTATCTACTGTGAGATACCTTAATGTCCTTCCTTCCTTCCTTCCTTCCTTCCTTCCTTCCTTCCTTCCTTCCTTCCTTCCTTCCTTCCTTTTTTGATGAAAGGTAAAATTCCAAAAATTAAATTTCTAGAAATAATAATAGTTGTTGTTATTATTAATATTATTATGTAAAAATATTCTCCTCTCCAGTCTGAATCCTGAATACCATAGTTATACACACACACAGAATCCAGTTGTTTGGATGCTCTGTATCTTGTTACGCACCAATATAAAATGGAAGACTATAATTCCAAGAATTCGTATTTTTTCCAAATCACTTTTCCTTGAAATTAAAATTCTGTGTAAGAGCCCAAAGACCTCCACATATCCTGAAGTGTATTGTACTGATCCATTTTATTCATTCCTGTCCAAGAGACAGCCCTGCCATTCAGCAGAGTGAGCTGGCTATGTTATTGCACATCCTTTAGGTCAGGACCCATTTCTCTTATGCCTCCATGCATAGTCTTTGCCCTTAGCCATCGTCCCAATACCAGCTATCCCAACATGTTGCTAGCTTTTGCTGATACTTGTCTTGTAATTTTCATGACATTAATAAGAAAGGTCCCTGGTCAAGTGAATAGGCAGAAGAGCAGCCAGCAGGCCCAGCCAAATACACCAGAAGGAGTGTAGGTTATCACACCATTTGTTGGAGCAAGCAAGTGACAAGTTAAGCTGTCAGCTGTCTAACATCAAAAGATGTTAGAATACCATGTGCCATGCAGCTTGCTGCCATTCTGTATGGTGTAGCAAGGTGTCCCACTACCAGGTTTGGCACAAGATACAGTTGCCAATCAGTTATTTTTGTAAACAGAATGGCATCTTGTTCTTCATACTAGATGGTATGCTATTTTGAATCAGCCTTGCATTTCCAGAATTATAATAGTTCATTTATTATACATGAACTTGAGGAACTCATTCCCAACAAAATTCTCTTAGATTACACTCAATCAAATGCTAAACCAAGAGCGTTTTTAATCAAACAAAAATTAAAAACTGATTTTGGTTTAAAATTTCACTACACTAATGCTGAATTTCTTGTAAGTGGCAGCTTGAAAACAACATGCTTGATTTGCTGATAGACAGTTCTTGTTTCATAGCTATGTGCAAAGCCTTCTGTCCCTAAGAGGTAATCTAAAATGCTAAATAAAATTTTAAAATCTGAGTAATACATTTTATAAGACATTGGGTTTTATCTCTCCCATTTTTTCCCAAACACATACAGTACATAACTGTAGTTGATCATAATGTCATTGTCAAACTCATGTCAACTGTTATCTTTGATCAACATTCTAGTTTCCTCAGTTTAGCTTTAAACATCAAGCTCCACATTTATTTGTTGATTTTATTACATTATATTGGAACAAGTGTTCTAAGGGATGCTCTTTCAGCTTGATGAACCCCTGCTAAAATTACTAAAAAATAATCTGACTGGTTATTTCTGAAGTCAGTTACCACTCAGTGTAAGATAGACAAATAAATTAATGTTGCACACATTTTTTCTGGAAATAAACATGTATTGGACTGAATGACAGAGCTGCAGAATTTAGCTATATTTAGCAAAATATAGATGGAGTAGGAAACTTTACATTTTGTTTTAATTTAATACTTAGAATTCATTGGATGGTTTATTAAGAGGCAATTTAAACTGAGTACTGGCATTACTGAATAAATCATCTGCAAGATTTATCTGTCTTAATGCAAGCAACACTTACAGACAGTTTTGTTGGGTGAGCAGTTTTCCCGAGTGACACAATTTCATGAAAATGTATTATCTGCAGCCTGAAAATACCAGTTACTTTATTCACTTAGAAATCTACTAAAAATCTTTGCAGCTATATAGTGAGGTTTAATTGCTCATGCTTTCTATCTGTACTTTTTAGCTTTTCACATAAGAAAAGTGTGTCTGTAAATTGCATATAGTTCAGAGTTGGGGATACAGGCAACTCTACATGGCTTACAAGGTAGTCTCTAGACTATCCTAATAACATAGGATAGGATAAGCAAGTATGGGATTAAACTGGGTTTCTGTTGACCTGAATGGAATGAGGCCCTTCTTTTCATGTTGGTCGTCTCAGTGATGTTGGTACCATTGACCATTTTAGTTCTTTGCCTTTCCCTAAGGGTACCATATTTTGCCTGAGGAAGAAGATGGGAAATTGAAATTTGATTTTATTAAGGTTTTTTTTCTCTCTCATATATTATCATTTTCTATTTTTATGTAAAATTACCATTGTTCCTTTTAAGAATGCAGACTACTCTGCAAAACATTTGAAGAATAGCATATAAATATCTTAAGTAATAAATAAATATCCATGCAATTAAATCTGATAAAGCATATTTTCAAATATATGAACTAATATTCTCAAAAAAAAAAAAAAAAGTAACCCAAGCACTTATGCTACTCGATTTTCCATAGGTTCAAAATCATTATTATTAAGTATTTGATGCAAATTATATATTTTAAACATAAACACAACATTAATTCAATATAAAGCTGTTCCAAGTCTGAATTTATCCTCTGTATTTATAAAGTAATGATTAGATGACTAGATATTTGGAATTCAGCTTTATGTAATTGTATCTAAAGTAGAATCTACATAGCAGTAACAACATTGCTTGAATTGAAGTAAGATGCTGATGGTGGGGATGTGGGGACAGGATTGTATTTATATTTTAGTAGTTTTATTCTGATTGTTAACTAATCTGGGTATATGACTGAAAGGTTGTCAGAAATATTGAATACATTAAAAAGCTACATAAGACATTACACCTGTACTCTCACTCTTCTACAGTAGATGCATAACATAGGAATTGGTTTAAACTGTTTTTGTTCTAACTGTCCACCAGATATAATCTGGACTAGAAACCCCAATTTAGGAAATAGATATGTCTATGTTATATATTTGCTGGATAATGATAATCTTAATGATACACACATTACAGCAATGCAAATCAGCTTTATTGATTACAAAGATGCAAGTATGAGTATTCTTTTTTTGCTCATCTTAAAGTATGCTTATTCATATAAAAATTCAATAGATTATTTTTAAAGATTTAAATTAAATTACCTCTTACAACAAAGAAATTCACAATGGCAGCAATGTGTGCTTGGTGCAAATCTAAACACAGCACCTTGGTTGTAAGAATGTAAGAGTCAAATCTTGACTAGCTACCAAAGGGACAGTTATTAATTTATTTGTATATTAGATTTATATCCCACCTCTCATTCAGGACCTGAAGGCACCATACCTTGCATTCCCTCCTCTTATTTTTCCTACTACAAATATTAATCTAAAATACATCCTTTAAATGCATCCTCTTAACAGTGTATTTCCTTAAAACATGTACTGATAAGGGCATATCTAAATTCTAGGCTTTTCCTCTCCATTACAGCGCTGTGGCAGTGTTTAGGTTAGGGTTAGTTAAAATTAATAGCTATTATTATTCACCTGGAAGATACACTGAGCCAAAGAAGGTCTTAGAAGGTTTCACTTCCTATTTAGTAACCTAAATAACTGCCAATATGTCAGAAGAAAGAGGGAACACAGAAATCCAGGTATATTCTAAAGGTGCAAATTAGTAGGAAGTATTAATAAAGATATATGAAAAAATGTGAAAATAACCTCTACCTGGATAAAATATAGAATAATGTGTAGTTTTGATAAAAGTTTATATAAAGAGAAGCTAAATTTATTGTGGAGAAGCTGATTAGAAGGAATAATGTATCAAAATTGGCTCTAGACAGGACATGCTCAGGATGTGAACTTTTGCTAACAACGTGTGCATATCACTCACGAAGCCTGTGTATCTTAATCCTTAGGCTAGTGTTTATTAGCTACAAGGGGAATGGAAAACAAAACTCTTACAAATCCTTAAATTTAAATAGCCCCAAAAGAACAGAAGGAGGAGACACAAGTCAAATCATAAAGAAGGGTACAGCAAAGATCTGTCTTTACCATGCAAGTTGTCATTTGAGATACTGTACATAAATGCATACCAATGTATAGAATTTGAGAGACATAACAAAAGCAGTCTTCAGAATCGGCTCCTTTTGTACAAGGGCCAGGAGATGGCGACCAAGTACCTTCCCATTCATTTTGTTTGTGGCCTTGCAAGAACCACACAGAAATGTTTTGGATGAGATCAGCAGTTACAAGAGGTTAATTGTGTTCTGGAAGAAGTCATTACAGGTAAGCAGCCTTGTCTTCTATTTTGTGAGCTCTGTGCAAATCAAGTTATGGGCAAGTTGCCTTATCTGGATGTGAACACAGAAGGATCTTGTAATGAAAAAAAAATGTTGAGACTGTTCTTCCCACAGTAGCATCTGATTTCGCCTACATTACAAAATAATCATCCTTCCCAAAAGTACCAAAACCAGATGGCAGCTCTAAACACTGGCAAAAAGGAACACCTCCTTGTACTGCTAGTGAGTCCAAATGGGTTTAGGAAGATTGGACCTGCAGAAAAAGTCAATAGCTAAATGGATTGCTTTGTTGCATCATTTTAAATTTAGTTATTGTTTTGGTAGCCTGTAGACTGGAAGATCCTTTTTAGGTGGATATAACCCATAGCCATATATTTTGTTTCATGGAACAGCTGCTTTAATTTCAGATGAAAGAACTCTTTCATAATCTAGGAGTTGGACCCAGAGCTGGGTTTGAGGAGAAAGACTAAGGCTTTTCTTTGTTTGATCTAAAATTATAATTCCACTTTGTGCTGTAATATACTGAAGACAACTTTCTCTCAGGCATATTTGGAAAATTAAAGTTCAAATGGAAATGGGCATCAGGCTCCATGAATTTAAAAATGCTACTTTTTTCCCCAAACCAACAACATATTGCAGACTATTTACTGATTTAAAAGAAAAAAATGAGCAGAATCAACCATTCCATGAACAAAGGGTATTTTTCTACATTGCTAGGCTCTAATGCAACCCAATCCCAAACATAGCTCTTTTAAAGAAAGCCATGTTTGGAACTGAAAAGTTAACTTTCCACATTTCAGGGAATGACCTGGATCCTGTCTTTGAATAGTATCTCAGATATACCATAGTCAAAATCTACATAACTCATCTCAGACCCTCTAAGGATGTGGTTTTCCATTAAACAGATACAACTGTCATCATCTGACAGTGAACACTGTCAGATCAAGTAACTCTCAGAGTACTGATTGGGCTGTTTGAATGTCCTTCTTTGGGAGCTGTCCCATTCTCAAAGAAATAAAATGGCTCTGGAAATGTTGCTTTTGTCTGATGATGATGCGGAGATCCAGAGAGTGTCCACTCACCTCTTCTTCCCCCACTCCAAAAGACTGCTTTGCTTTGCTAAGATAGTCTTAAATATTAAGATTCAGATTAAGTATCACAAAGCTAATTATTTGATTTACAATTTACACTTTCTGATCTTCTTTCTACTTAAGGCTAGGGTCCTTTTAATATGTATGTATAATGAGAAATTAATTTAGTTCTTTTGTTTTACCATGCCAGACAATTGCACTACCTGCACATCTGATTTTAAGGGGATTAATGAAAAGCTTTAAAACAAAGGCCTATTTTTGAAAAATTCCAGTTGGAGGGTGACAGAGTAACAAATGCTGAAATCTGTGACAAAGAGCAGAGTCTGGCAGCATAACCTACTTCACAAGATTAAAGGTGCTGAAGTCTGTTACAAGGTGCATCTCACTATATTCTATCTAAACTATAAGAATAGCACAAGTATGCGGATGGAAAGGGACAGTGTCAATTGAAACACTCATTGTAACCTTCAGGATTTTGGTAATGTATAAAAACAATGGATGAATAAATGTATCAGAAGATAGTAAATGTATTTTCTGATCCAACAATGGCTGCTGATATGGCATGGACATTTTCATGTATTCAATCTGCTATTTAGATTACAAGTAACTCTTATGAGAGGCATGGAGTAGTTGTTGCATACAGTCACATTTCAAGAAATTACACAAATCTACTACTTTTTGTTTGTGCATGAATATGTACACTCTAAAAGTGGGTAAAATCTAAGGATATAATTATTCCATTACCATCTGGATTTTTCAATATATTTTTACTGTATACTTGAGATTTTAACCTTATTTTAACTTATTTATTGTGAACCGCCCAGAGTTCCCCATGGGGGGAGATGGGCGGTTATAGAAATTAAATTAAATAAAAATAAATAAATATAATACTTTCCCAATTCTAATAGCAACAGGGAACAAATACCTATTCAAGACTGCAGAATCGTATCATAATTATATATTATGAAACATGATGTAAATCACAAGAAGAAAAAAGAATTGTATATATGTAATCAACCTCTTCAGTATGCACCAGCACTACAACAGATACACATTTCTTTAAATGCATAGCTGCAAGGATAAGAGAAATCACTGTTGTAGATTAATTGCTTTCATTTGAAATAATTTAGAAGTAGGGATACTGAATTTTGCATCCAGATATTGTATAGCCCTACACACTTAGTTCAGAATGAATGCTAAACCATAGTGTGGTTTTTGTTCACATATCACAACAAGCCAGGAATAATGAGGTACTGGTTAACCTTATGTGTTCCTAAAACATGTTTTATAATGCTAAAACAAACTTTGACTCAGAATTGTGTGTCAATTGAAATATTGAAATTAATAACATTTCAACAAGTTATGACAAATGTAAATGTTATTGCCTTAATTCTAAGTATGTTTAAATAGGGGTCCAAGCCAATAATTTAGAAACTTTGCTAAATATTATACTATACTATTTAATACATTGAATATACTACAGGAACATTGTTTGTTTGTTTCATATACCAATGCAGTTTGCACAGGCTCTTGGGGGTTCATATCGTAACAAAAATAATAAAACCAAATCAGCCACACAGCAGTACAGTTACCAAATAATACTGACCCATCATCCTCCAAACACTCTGGAAGAGCAGTTTTCACTAGCTTCCAGAAGACCTCTGGAGTAGGCACTAACCTGACCTCAAGGAGGAGGCTGTTTCATAAAACAGAAGTTTGAGTGGAAAGTTATTGTTATTGTCTACATGCCCATGCTCCCTTAATTTCCCGGAAATGGGGGACTGCTAGCACGTTTTGCCAAGAAGCCTACACCAGGCAGGTTGATTCTATCTGAAGAAGGCTGTCCTGAAGATCTCTAGGACCCAAGGCATATAGGGCTTTATAGGTTAAGACCAGAATTCTGAATTTCATTCAGAAACCAATTGGTGGCAAACACAGAGGCTACAGCACAGGTATCACATACCTACAGCAACTTTCATGTAGTGGGCTGCTGTACTTTGTACTGACTGTAGTTTCCAAGTGATCTTCATAGGCAGTCCTATGTGGAGAGCACTGCAGTAGTCCAGCAGTGTAATGATAAGGGCATGAGTCACTATCATCAGGGTTTCCTGCTCCAGCTAGAGTAGCTACTGGTACACCAGCTGAAGCTGGGGAAGAGGCTTCCTAGACACCGCTTCCACATACCCATCCAACAGCAAGTGTGAATCCAGGAAAACCCAAAGTTGTACACTTGCTTCTTTAGGGGAGTGCCACCACATCCAAAGTAACAAATGAAGATGGCACAAAGCCCTTTTGGATGAACGGTACCACCATCTTACAAGAATTCATCTAGTAAGTAATTTTTTAGTTATTTTGTCCCATTTTAATCCCAACAGTCTCCAAAAATCAAGTCAAGATGTTCCACAACATTTCCAGCTTGGGCCCAAGTGGACATGTAATGCTGCGTATCATCAGTATACTAATGATTCTTCGCCCCAAACTGACAGATGACCTATTTAAGATGGTTCAAGTAGAGATTGAAAAGCAGGTGAAGAGAACCAAACCCTTGGCACTCTATGCTCACTGGGTCAACCTCTCGTCCCTCATGACCACTGACTGGAACCTCAGGACTGAAGAAAAAGAACCATTGTAACATGGCCAGTCTCTCGACAACTTTCTTCAGAAAGGGAAATCTGGAGACTAGGTGATAGTTATCGAAAACAGTTTGGTCCGAGGGAGACCTGATGAGGAGGGGTGTAACAATGACTTCTTCATGGGGTGTGGCATTTTCTCTCAAAGAGCCACTGATTATCCCCTGGACCCAGTTCATCATCGTCTCCCGTCCAGCCAAAGGAGCCACAGAAGAATGGATCAAATTCACAGATAGCAGAGGTCATGTACTCTATCCAATTCATAAGAGTCCACAGGCTGAAAGCAGTTCCAGATAACCCTGCAAGGCATTGAGCCATGCACAACTTTAGGCTTCACCCAGTCTAGACTATACCAAATGTCAGCAACTTTATCGGCATAGTGTTTCACTAATGAGTCAGAGCAGCCAGGAGGCAATTTTTCCTGCCCATCCTTAATCAGATTCATTTTTGGTCTTCTTCCACCAGACTCCAGGCATCATTTCTGCTGCTTCATCTAACTCTAACCCATAAGTCCTCAGTAAAACAATGACTTCCCAAGCTCAGCCGCCAGACAGAGACTACTGCTCAGGAGCTCTATCAAATACTCAATGGAACTACCTGCCAAATTACTAGAAAAATCCTCAAGCACTTTTTGGAATCCTTCTGGATCCATTAGGCACATGGGGCAGACCATCTTAATAGACCTCTCTGTCCTGCAGAGGTATTTGGCAGTGACAAGTCTCATCCAGACCAGGAAGTGATCTGACCACAGCAAAGGACTCAACTTAATGTCCTCCATATCCAGTTCATGCACTGAGTGCTCTGAAGTAAAGATGTGGTCCAGTGGTCCACCTGTATGCACATAGCCAGCTACTATCTGAAACAAGTCCATGGTTGTCACGGAGGCCAGGAACTTCCCCAAACCTGCCCCCAATGCATAGAGATTTAAATCACCCAGCACTGAAAATTGAGGAGACTCTAAAACCAGTCTGGCAACCAGGTCCAGGAGCTTAGGAAGGGATTCTGCTGGGCAACAGGACCCCAAATTTTCCTAGTGCCCAGCTTATGTAACAGTTACATAAAAATCTGTTAGATATATAAGCTGCTCAAAAAAATAAAGGGAACACTGAAATAAGACATCCTAGATCTGAATGAATGAAATATTCATCTTAATTACTTTGTTCATTACATAGTTGAATGTGCTGACAACAAAATCACACAAAAAGCAATGGAAATCAAATGTAAGCAACCCCTGGAGGTCTGGATGTGGAGTTACACTCAAAAATTAAAGTGGAAAAGAACACTACAGGCTGATCCAACGTTGATGTAATGTCCTTAAAACAAGTCAAAATGAGGCTCAGTAGTGTGTGTGGCCTCCACGTGCCTGTATGACCTCCCTACAATGCCTGGGCATGCTCCTGATGAGGTGGCGGATGGTCTCCTGAGGGATCTCCTCCCACACCTGGACTAAAGCATCCCCCAACTCCTGGACAGTCTGTGGTGCAACGTGGCGTTGGTGGATGGAGCGAGACATGATGTCCCAGATGTGCTCAATTGGATTCAGGTCTGGGGAACGGGCGGGCCAGTCCATAGCATCAATGCCTTCGTCTTGCAGGAACTGCTGGCACACTCCAGCCACATGAGGTCTAGCATTGTCTTGCATTAGGAGGAACCCAGGGCCAACCGCACCAGCATATGGTCTCACAAGGGGTCTGAGGATCTCATCTCGGTACCTAATGGCAGTCAGGCTACCTCTGGCGAGCACATGGAGGGCTGTGCGGCCCCCTAAAGAAATGCCACCCCACACCATTACTGACCCACTGCCAAACCGGTCATGCTGGAGGATGTTGCAGGCAGCAGAACGTTCTCCACAGCGTCTCCAGACCCTGTCACGTCTGTCACATGTGCTCAGTGTGAACCTGCTTTCATCTGTGAAGAGCACAGGGCGCCAGTGGCGAAGTTGCCAATCTTGTGTTCTCTGGCAAATGCCAAACGTCCTGCATGGTGTTGGGCTGTAAGCACAACCCCCACCTGTGGACGTCGGGCCCTCATACCACCCTCATGGAGTCTGTTTCTGACCGTTTGAGCAGCCACACACACATTTGTGGCCCACTGGAGGTCATTTTGCAGGGCTCTGGCAGTGCTCCTCCTGTCCCTCCTTGCACAAAGGCGGAGGTAGCGGTCCTGCTGCTGGGTTGTTGCCCTCCTACGGCCTCCTCCACGTCTCCTGATGTACTGACCTGTCTCCTGGTAGCGCCTCCATGCTCTGGACACTACACTGACAGACACAGCAAACCTTCTTGCCACAGCTCGCATTGATGTGCCATCCTGGATGAGCTGCACTACCTGAGCCACTTGTGTGGGTTGTAGACTCCGTCTCATGCTACCACTAGAGTGGAAGCACCGCCAGCATTCAAAAGTGACCAAACCATCAGCCAGAAAGCATAGGAACTGAGAAGTGGTCTGTGGTCACCACCTGCAGATCCACTCCTTTATTGGGGATGTCTTGCTAACTGCCTATGCTTTCCGCCTATTGTCTATTCCATGTGCACAACAGCATGTGAAATTGATTGTCAATCAGTGTTGCTACCTAAGTGGACAGTTTGATTTCACAGAAGTGTGATTGACTTGGACTTACATTGTGTTGTTTCAGTGTTCCCTTTATTTTTTTGAGCAGTGTATATATAATGAAATCCATTTTATCCTTCCCCATATATTTTTTAATTACCATTTTCCTCCTAATATTGGAGGAACAAGGTATGAATTTGTGGACAAAAATGAACAAACTGGGATTAGAAAATGCCCTGGAAAACTGAACCACAAAAAATGAGAACAAGTTCTTTCAGTGGCACTAAGCCAGAGTGGACATTCTGGGAATATTTTATTATCTGTGCCTAATTAGTTTGGGACTGTGTTCTGATCAAAGTGAGAGAATGAGGATATAAAATACAATTCCTTATTGTGAAGATAAAAGCATGGGTGTCATCACTTAAAGCATGTAAGAAATCCAATTACAAAATTTTTCAGTCTTTCTTACCAAAAATAAAACAGATTAACTATTTCATTCAAATCCAGGGCAACAGATATTAACAGATATTTCCACAATGAAGAAGTATGTCCACGTTTTTCCTAAACAACGTAGAGTCTCTCCGAGTATCGTTTCTGTTTCCTTTTGTCTCATTTTTTTTTTCACATGTGCAGATGACTAATTCACACAGACTTGAACATAAATCTCACAGAACTCTGCGGCGGTACGTATTTTTGAATAAACATGCTTAGAATTAATTAGGTTCCGTGGAAGTTGCTGAATAAAGCAGTAAAACATACCTCCCCCCCAGCTCTCTTTAGACCAGTGTTTCTCAACCTTGGCAACTTCAAGATGTGTGGACTTCAACTCCCAGAATTCCCCAGCCAGCCTCCTGGCTGGGGAATTCTGGGAGTTGAAGTCCACACATCTTGAAGTTGCCAAGGTTGAGAAACACTGCTTTAGACAGTTGCTGGTCTATTCCATACATAACAGACAAAAATAAAAAAATGCTTCAGACAATTGTCTTCCTGATCCTCCAGTTAGCTCAACAATGAGGAACTTCAAATGAAAAAAGAATACACAAAAAAGAATACTAAAAAGAAACCTCTATTCCTCCAAACTGCAGATATTTTTACCTGTCAAATGTCAAAATTTACATAACTCCCTACCTCATTTTCAGCACTTTCTGCACACAAACCACAGACAGTAGTTACTGAATTTACAAACTACACTAAGCCATATGTGGTTTGTTTTTAGTTTGATGTGAAGTTGGGGCAGTTAATGAATAGCCCATAATTTATTTAAAGTTATAAATCAGTTTGAAACTATAGTTTGCTATTGGTTTACTAATTACTACTTCAGCTTTAGAGATACATGACTTTTTATGGTTCCCTGACTTAGATCTGCTTTACTTTTGTGCCCTGGCAAAATCTCTAATCCAGGAGTGGCCAATGTGTTGGATGAGTCACATGCTTTAAGAAAAAATCCTTGAATGTGTTAAGAGCAGGCCTGCATCTCAAAAATGCACTGGGCTATGATCTCCCAGGTTTTCCTGGGGTTTTAAGACCTTTTGAAATGGGTTTTAAGTATTATTGTACCAAATATATTCTAAGGATTAAAACATAACAATTATAACAATTGTAACAAGACTGAAAACTACAATATTTTTGCTACTTAACGGCTGAATTTTATGGTGGAGGGGTATTTATAACTGCAAAAAAAGTAATTTGGGTTGCACGATGCTCTAGCCAATCCACAGAGGTGCAGGAAAAAACAGTTTAAAAGGAGAGAAACAAAACAGATATTGGCCAAACAAGCCATGATTACTTTGGCTTAAGAAACCAGTATTAAAACAAACCAGTTTAGCAGGCTGTGCAAAAACGTTTAATATTTGATCCATGGAAGTCCTAAAAGCCCCTCCAAATAACATTTTATTACAAGAAATACAAGTTGTAACACTATAATACTCCTTGCCTATGGTGAAAATTAAGCTGTAGTAGTTTGGGAGGATTAATAAATATTTGGAATAAATATAGGAATTAAGAAAGGACTTGTGCCAGCAACAAACCAATGTTAATCAGAAAGTATAATTAATCCTGTGTATAATTTATCCTATGGTTTCTTTGTCAATTCTTTTTTTCATTTTTCATTTTTGTTTAATAATGTTTCCTTTTCTGTTATCCATATGTCTGCTAAGTGAAATACCCATACCAGAGTTTAAGGCTCTATATATAATGGAACGTGAGAGAACAGGTGCAAGTACGAATGCCTTACAAAATAGAAACAGTGAATTTAAATCTCCCATTAATACCAATAACACTTCATTCTGCTCAGATTACCCTCATAGATTTAATACTTAGTAGCACCTGTATACATGCAGGAGAAATAAAACATTCAAGTAAAAAGAGTTATTTGAGTAGCATGTAATTGTAGAATATAAGTTTTCTGTGGTCCAGTATTTTTGACCTGATTTTAAAGCATATTATTTTCATTTGGAAAAATTCATAGAACCCAGGAACCAATTTGGGGGGGCAAAATGGCAGAATCTCTGACCTGCAATATATACACTTGCTATATGAGTAAGCTCATGGGAAGACAAGAATATTATTGCCATCATTTGTTCCACTTGGAAAGAAATTTCATTTCAATCTGTTCATCCTTGGAGATTAGATGTTTGCCTGGAACAGATCCCAAAAACGACATCAGTTTACTGGACTGTAACTTCCCTACAAGGTTAGAGATGCTAAAATGAGAAAATTTATTACAACAGGATTTATATATGCTTTAATCTGAATTTTCATGAATACATAACAATATTTGAACAGAACTTTTAAAGGATCTACATTAGGATGCCCTGTTGGAGGTCCTGTCATGGCAAGAAACTAATATAGCTTTTCAGGAATATTCCTTCAAGGTAGACAGTAACAGTAAACAGAATAAAATGAGAGAGAAACTCTATCAAGGAACTAAATTGTTATGTCAGACTTTCCAAGGAAATAAACACAAGCTCTAATATCTAGTAGCACCAACAGCAAAAAGTAAGGAGCCCAATGAATAAAGACTTATTCTTTATATCTATTTTTCTGGGGCAACAGGCATATTGCCTCTTCTGTAAAATAGCATGTTTCCTTGTACTTTTCACTCAGGGAATATACCCTTCACTTGGTGTGAGCTCGCAGTCTTTATACTACCCAACTCAATTTTTTTCACAGTAATCAACAATAAACCTGAGTCGATACTTATGTCCTGAATGACAAGAAACATCCTCCTCTGCACATCAAGAAAACATGCCATTGAAGTTGCTTGAAATTACATGCATATGGAAATACTTGCAACAGGTTTCTATAACGGTTGCATGCAAAATTGAAAATGAAAAACTAGTTAAGATAAGCATACCTAAGTTATTCTATCATATTCTGTCTAAATGTAGCTACTTCAAGCTGCTCCAAATGTCAAATGCTTAGTCCACCTAAATATAAGTACTGAAACACCAGACCACAACCACTTCTATTTGGGATAAATAACATCCTAGAAGAAATGGGCAGGGCCAGTTTGTTCTAGTAGTTAACATGCTCAAGTAGGAGTGTGGAAACCTGAATTCTAGTCTTGCTTTAGGCACGGAAGCCAACTAGGTGACTTTGGGTCAATCCATCTCTCTCAGCCCTAGGAAGAAGGCAATGTCAAACCATTTCTGAAAATGTTGCCAAGAAAACTGCATGGACTAGTCCATGTAGACATCAGAAGTCAAGATGGATTTGAACACCTCCCCTAACCCAATGTACTCTAGACCAAGTTATCTGGATTAAATTAAAAACATCAAACATGAAACAAGGCAAAACCAGAACATAATAAAACCCCAAAGATCTCAAATGGTTTCTAAAATACCTAGAAAAATTAAAATGTCTTCACTGCAACTGAAGGATACATATGTAGACACCCAGTAAGTCTGGATAAAGAGATTAGCATTCCTGAAAAGGCCTATCTCTTTCAGCAACATTTGCCCAAGGAAGCAATACAGGTAGTCCTCATTTAGCAACCACAATTGGGACTGGCAACTTGGTCATTAAGCAAAGCAGTTGCTAAGTGAAACTGCAACTGTGCTTATGATCTTACTTCAGCTTTCCTTTGCTTTACAGACCTGCAAAGGTTGTAAATGCACACATTGGTTGCAAAGTTACTTTTTCATCACTGTCGTAATAGTGAACAGTTCCTAAACAAGGCAGTTGCTAAAGGAGGACTACCTGTAACTCAAATAAAGACTTTGGACTCTGGGAAGAAAACATTACAGTAATCTGGCCCCAGCCCCAATAACTTTAAAATGTTAAAGCAAGCGCTCAAAACTGGACTTATAAAGTGGTGGCAGCCAGGATGGCAAAATGCAGGCAACATGCAGTTATATAAACTGGTTCCAGTTACCAGTTTAGTTATCTTCTTGAGTTTTTTATATATAGCTCTGCATATAAGACCTTTTGTTTGTTGTTTATTCATTCAGTCGCTTCCGACTCTTCATGACTTCATGGACCAGCCCACGCCAGAGCTTCCTGTGGGCCGTCACCACCCACAGCCAAGGTCGAGTCCGTCACCTCCAGAATATCATCCATCCATCTTGCCCTTGGTCGGCCCCTCTTCCTTTTGCCTTCCACTTTCCCTAGCATCAGCATCTTCTCCAGGGTATCCTGTCTTCTCATTATGTGGCCAAAGTACTTCAGTTTTGCCTTTAATATCATTCCCTCAAGTGAGCAGTCTGGCTTTATTTCCTGGAGTATGGACTGGTTTGATCTTCTTGCAGTCCAAGGCACTCTCAGAATTTTCCTCCAACACCACAGTTGAAAAGCATCTATCTTCCTTCACTCAGCCTTCCTTATGGTCCAGCTCTGGTAGCCATAGGTTACTACGGGGAATACCATTGCTTTAACTATGCAGACCTTTGTTGTCAGTGTGATGTCAACGCTCTCAACCATTTTATCGAGATTTGTTATTGCTCTCCTCCCGAGAAGTAAACGTCTTCTGATTTCCTGGCTGCAGTCAGCATCTGCAGTAATCTTTGCACCTAGAAATACAAAGTCTGTCACTGCCTCCACGTTTTCTTCCTCTATTTGCCAGTTATCAATCAAGCTGGTTTATTTATTTATTTATTTATTCAATTTATTCCCCGCCCATCTCCCATACAAGGGACTCTGGGCGGGTTACAACAATCAAAGTTAAAAACAATACAATAATTTTTTAAAAATACAGTATAAATAAATAAAATACAAGATGGGGGACGTAGGGAACGTAGCATAGTGTTGCTACGGGGCTAGCCAACCCCAAGAGGCACTCCCGCCTCTGTTGTCCCAGGCCAGGTGGCAGAGCCAGGTCTTAAGGGCCTTCCGAAAGGTCAGGAGGGAGGGGGCCAGTCTCACCTCTGGGGGCAAGATATTCCATAGGGCGGGCGCTATCGCAGAGAAGGCACACCTCCTGGACCCCGCTAGATGGAATTCTCTTGTTGAGGGGGTCCGAAGCATGCCCTCTCTGCATGCACGGGTGGGGCGGGCTGACGTTATTGGGACGAGACGGTCCCTCAGGTACCCTGGTCCTATGCCATGTAGGGCTTTAAAGGTGATCACCAACACCTTGAATTGGACCCGGAAGCAAACTGGCACCCAATGCAGCTCGCGAAGCAGAGGTGTTACATGGGCCGATCTCTTGGCCCCCATAACTGCTCGCGCCGCCGCATTCTGCGCCAGCTGAAGCTTCCGGATACTCTTCAAGGGTAGCCCCATGTAGAACGCATTACAATAGTCTATACGGGAGATGACAAGGGCGTGAGTGACTGTTCGGAGGGCCTCTAGATGGGGGCCTATTGGTTGCCATAATCTTGGTTTTTTTGAGGTTTAACTGCAACCCAGCTTTTGCACTTTCTTCTTTCACCTTCGTCATAAGGCTCCTCAGCTCCTCCTCGCTTTCAGCCATCAAAGTGGTATCATCTGCATATCTGAGATTGTTAATGTTTCTTACAGTGATTTTAACTCCAGCCTTGGATTCAAGCCCAGCACGTTGCATGATGTGTTCTGTGTACAAGTTGAATAGGTAGGGTGAGACTATACAACCCTGCCGTACTCCTTTCCCAATCTTAAACCAGTCCGTTGTTCCGTGGTCTGTTCTTACCGTTGCTACTTGGTCGTTATACAGATTCCTCAGGAGGCAGACAAGATGACTTGGTATCCCCATACCACCAAGAACTTGCCACAATTTGTTGGGATCCACATAGTCAAAGGCTTTAGAATAGTCAATAAAACAGAAATAGATGTTTTTCTGAAACTCCCTGGCTTTCTCCATTATCCAGCGGATATTGGCAATTTGGTCTCTAGTTCCTCTGCCTTTTCTAAACCCAGCTTGTACATCTGGCAATTCTCGCTCCATGAATTGCTGGAGTCTACCTTGCAAGATCTTGAGCATTACCTTACTGGCATGTGAAATAAGTGCCACTGTTCGATAGTTTGAACATTCTTTAGTGCTTCCCTTTTTTGGTATGGGGATATAAGTTGATTTTTTCCAATCTGATGGCCATTCTTGTGTTTTCCAAATTTGCTGGCATATGGCATGCATCACCTTGACAGCATCATCTTGCAAGATTTTAAACAGTTCAGCTGGGATACCATCGTCTCCTGCTGCCTTGTTATTAGCAATGCTTCTTAAGCCATTCAACCTCACTCTTCAGGATGTCTGGCTCTAACTCACTGACCACACCGTCAAAGCTATCCCCGATATTATTATCCTTCCTATACAGATCTTCCATATATTCTTGCCACCTTTTCTTGATCTCTTCTGCTTCTGTTAGGTACTTGCCATCTTTGTTTTTGATCATACCCATTTTTGCCTGGAATTTACCTCCGATGTTTCTAATTTTCTGGAAGAGGTCTCTTGTCCTTCCTGTTCTATTATCTTCTTCCACTTCCGCACATTGCTTGTTAAAAAATAATTCCTTATCTCTTCTGGCTAACCTCTGGAATGTTGCATTTAATTGGGCATATCTCCCCCTATCACTGTTGCCTTTTGCTTTCCTTCTTTCTTGGGCTACTTCCAGTGTCTCAGCAGACGGCCATCTTGCCTTCTTGGTTTTCTTTTTCTTTGGGATGGTTTTTTTGCCGCCTCCTGAACAATGTTGCGAACTTCTGTACATAGTTCTTCCGGGACCCTATCTACTAAATCTAGTCCCTTAAATCTATTCTTCACCTCCACTGCATATTCATTAGGAATATTAGTGAGCTCATATCTAACTGATCTGTGGGTCTTCCCTATTCTCTTTAGTCTGATTCTAAATTGTGCAATAAGACGTTCATGATCTGAACTATAGTCAGCTCCAGGTCTTATTTTTACAGACTGTATAGATGTCCACCACCTTTGGCTGCAAAGGATGTAGTCAATCTGATTTCGCTGTCGACCATCTGGTGAAGTCCATGTATAAAGTCGTCTTTTAGGTTGTTGGAAGAGAGTGTTTGTTATGCACAGTGAGTTGTCTTGGCAAAATTCTATCAGCCTATGTCCCGCTTCATTTTGTTCTCCCAGACCATGCTTGCCTGTAATTCCAGGTGTCGTCTGACTACCCACCTTAGCATTCCAGTCTCCTGTAATGAAAACAACATCTCTTTTTGGTGTATTATCCAGTAGGTGCTGCAGAACCTCATAGAACTGATCTACTTCTGCTTCTTTAGCATCTGTGGTTGGGGCATATATTTGGATCACTGTGATGTTAAATGTCTTACCCTGAATTCGAATTGAGATCATTCTATCATTTTTTGGATTGTATCCAAGCACTGCTTTAGCCACTTTATTATTAATTATGAAGGCTACTCCATTTCTTCTGTGGTCCTCTTGTCCACAGTAGTAGATCTGGTGGTCATCTGATGTGAAGTGGCCCATTCCAGTCCATTTCAATTCACTGACACACAAAATGTCTATATTTAATCTTGACATCTCCCCAATAAACACATCCAATTTGCCCTGGCTCATAGATCTTACATTCCAGGTTCCTATGGTGTGTTGATCTTTAGAACATCGGATTCGTCGTTCACCACCAGCACCGTCGGCCGCTAGCCGTCCTTTCGGCTTTGAGCTAGCTGCGTCATCACATCTGGAGCTAGTTGAGCTTATCCTCTGTTCCTCCCCAGTAGCATTTTGACCATCTTCCGACCTGGGAGTCCCATCTTCCGATGGTATACCAACATATCTCTGTTTGTACTGATCCATTTAGTTTTCACGGCAAGAATACTGGGGTGGGTTGCCATTACCTTCCCCAGGGATTGTATTTAGTCTGACCTCTCTGCCATAACCTTCCCGTCTTGGGTGTCCCTTCATGGTTTAGCTCATGGCGTGATTGAGATGCTCAAGCTCCAGCACCACGACAAGGTAACAATCTCCTTTGCTGGAGATATAAGACCTTACAACTGAGAAAATGGATGGTTAGTAATAGTTGGAAAGCTAATTTTGTCCTAGTATGGTTGTAAAAATCTTTTCTGCCATGCTTCCACTTTCTGGGGCAGACCCTGGGAGTTAAATTTCATTCCCATTCCCTTCACCTTTAGAAAAGAAATTAAAATTTTCCCATTGAGCCCAGTCTTTGGATTTGGTTAATTAGGATTTTAAACCTTATTTACGTACTTTAAAAAACCTGCATTATAATTGTTTTATATTGCTTTTTCTTGTTTGTTTGCCATCTTCAGCATAAAATGAGCCATCAAGGCCACTTCTGTATCTTCAATAACAATTAGGATTCCAAGAACAACCCAACTTACACAGCTTCTCCAGAAGGATATCACAGATAATAGCGTTAAACATGGCTGAGAGATCCAAGAAAAAAAGCGGAGTTTCATTCTTCCTGCTTTTTCCTGCCACAGAGCACACCCATAGACCTGAAGGAGATGGAAATGAATTTTGAAAATCAATTTACTTCAAGAGTGTCTGGAGTTGGTTTGTAAAACCAAGCTGAGGAAGAGGTTGGGGACCATAGAAACCAATATGCCCACAAATACAGTAGAGAGAAACAGAGATAAAGTTGACAAAGGTATGCAAGAATCTTTAGCAAGTAAAAAGGGCATTACATGACATTTCACCTCTAGGAAAGGAGGGGCGCATGACAAAGAGATTCAAAATAACTTTGCCTTGATTCTGTATGGTATAAAAGAGAAGCTCTAGCAGGCTTTCAAAATTCTGTTGTTATATCCTGTAACAAGAAAATTCCAATAGTCCTTGCAGTGTTTGTTTCCTGGCCTCATCTACCTTGAAGGGCTGACATCAATCTTGAAAGCCTCCTTACTTTCTAACCAGAGAGGCACTGAACCTTGCCTCTGATTGTAGAGTGGCATCAGATCCTCAGGGCACTGCACTATCTGCAGAACAACTTACTGAAGCATTGTTAAAGCATCAAGAGCAAGTGGGTAAAAATCCATACAACGTCATGGTATGAATACAGGATTTGGGACAAGACGGGTCTCAGCCAGGAGCATCGGAGCAGCCTGCAGCCCAGCCAATATTTCTTTGCTCTCATGGAAGTTTGCCAGAGAAGTTTGGAGGAACCCAGGATTAATTTCTGACTTTCACGACTCAGTGTGAATTGTTTATGGTGGGTCATCCAGCAGAATGTCCTACAAATCGCTCCAGGGTGACTTTTCTTCTGCTAAAGGAAGGGACAGCCAAGTGGGCTGTGCCCCTCATTGAGGGTAATGATCCATTGCTGGATAATAACCAGAACTTCATACAAAGATTTAGGGCTACATTTGACAATTCAGCTAGGACAGCAATAGCAAATCGAGAGATTCACAAGCTGAAACAAGGCAGTCTTTGTGAATACATATCAGGATTTTCCATTTTTCCTAAGGATGTAGGGTGGAATGATCTTGCTCTGACTGATCAGTTTCATGAAGGATTTGAACTAAGAGATGAGTTAGTGAGACAAGGCACACCAGAAAATTAGGAAGAGCTATTCCAGTGTTGTGCTTTAATTGATGTGTGACTGGAGAAACTGGGGCATGGAGGAAATAGTAAAGGGAAGAGGTTTTGCAGTCTCTCTTCACTCCTACCCTCCCTCCCTTGGATAGCAAACCTGGAGATACTATGCAAATAGAAGAAATAAAAAGATCTCTGTCGTCAGCAGAGAAACAGAGACCTCAGTTTATGTTTTTAGTGTGGAGCTCCAGGACACCTAGTCAAGACTTCCACCACTAAAGTACAAACATTTGAGTGAATAGAGTGCTGCCCCTGTGGAAGTTCAGGCCATGTAGCAAGCATCTAAATTGCTCCAAAGCCTCATCTTCAGGAAACTTCACAGGTTCCCCAATTAAGGAAAACTCCCACAACTCTTCTTATTATCCCTGTTTTTTATTATCCCCCTTACTCTTCATACATCTTCAGGTTTAGAAATACAACTCTCTGCTCTTGTAGATTTGGGTGCAACCACCAGTTTAATAGATGAGGCCATAGAGCGACAGTTTAAATTGTCCACACAATTATTAGAGAAACCTATGCTTGTGGAAATGTAAATTATTACATTTACAAAATTGCTATTTTGTAAACCGCCCAGAGTCCCCTATTCGGGGAGATGGGCGGGGATCAATTAAATAAATAAATAAAAATGATTGACAGGCAAGCGCTTCAAGCTGGTCCTGTTCTGTAATGCGCTACACTTTTGAAATTAACAATAAATGTCCATATAGCTTCTTTACATGTTCCCATTCTGCTGGACATTGATTCACTGTAAACCCATAATCCAGATGTTCACTGGGAACAAGGAACAATTTCTTTTTTCCTCTCAAAGATATCAACAACATGACTTGCAAGCTTCCCAATCTTATCCTTCTCTCTCTTCTGCTCAGCTCTCTGAATCCCCTTCCTTGCAAGAAAAATATGCAGAGTTTGCTGGTGGATGAACAGGGCCTCCTCGTTGGGCATGATGCAATCAACTTGAAGCTGGAAGCCCAGATCCCAGCTATAAGGCAATATTCTATGTCTACTCAAGAAT
Organism: Charina bottae; assembly: GCA_023362775.1. NCBI lineage: Eukaryota > Metazoa > Chordata > Lepidosauria > Squamata > Charinaidae > Charina > Charina bottae. Next base: position 44,828,884 of record JALMGJ010000003.1, read on the forward strand.
TAGCCACATCAAAGGAGTTTCTGGATTATCACCTGAAGAAAGGTTTTATTTGCCCTTCTAAACCTCCAATGTCTTTTTTTTTTTAAAAAAATAGCAAACTGGTATTCTCCTTTTTGAAAAAAATTACAAAAATTACAAAAATTACAATCTGCAATATCCAAACATCTTCTCCCTATTAGCTGTAATAAATCAGGATGGCCAAAAGGCAAACATACAAGCAATCAGAGAACACGATAAAGCATCTTTGCATCCTCAGGCCTATTTATACCAGAGTGTTCAGTGCACTCTGTGACATTAGTTAATAAATCTTTTAATCCTTGTAAAGAGAGGGTCACTTTGTGAAGAAATAAAAACCAGAAAACTATATTGCAGTGCTTGTTCCGTTAAGTAGCCGTACAATTCAAATGTCAAAAGTGTCCAAACATTGGAACTATATATAACCTCAGGTAACAGAGTGAGTGAAAACAAACTTAACAAGGTTTGTATAGTTGAAGGCTTTTAACAAGGTTTACAAGGAAATAAACAAAAAAGCCTAGCTCTTGCTCCAGTTTGTCTTCTATCTCCAGATCAGAATTTAATTACTTAAAAAGCACAGACTCTGTGACCAAATATGCAATATTGCAAGCTATTTTAGGCACCAGAACTTTCATATATGATGAATTCAAAATGGTAATTGCTCCACACTTCACAGTCATGTTTTGAGGGGGGGCAGGGGGGATCTGCCATATAAGGACAGTCAAAAGGAAAAAAAAACAATACTTTCATTTAAATCTAAAGTGTGAGATCAAATTAGCCAATATGGAAATTTGTTCTGTTCTCTAACGCCCACAACTCCCAGAACATTAGGCTGAAGTGCTGGCATGAATAAAAACCATTTGTCAAAAAAGAAAAAAAAAACACCCTCATAAATTGTCAAGAGTTTATAAAATTGAAGAATTTAAAGGATGCCTTAATAAAACACTAGAATGGAGGCTAGTGTATTAAAACAGGATACACTTAGGATCACTGTACAATACACTAGTTTAGCCTCGACCTGACCCTTGTGCACTTCACAGCCCCAAAGATGATTGAGAAGCCCTTTAAGATGCTGACTTAGGAATGCAATAAGTGATGCTATAAACTGGTGGAAAACTAGTATCAAGCATGTTTAATGTAAATCAATATTGTTAATAATTAAATTGTATATTCTCCTGGGCATTATTAAGAGTTTTTCAAGGGGAGGGGGGCAGCCTACAATGTAATGTACATGTATAGCACATACTATAAGAACATGTGTATTATTTTTCCCTTAGAAGTGCTTTGTTGCTTAGTATTATATTCCATGACAGAAACATAGTGAAATAGTCTTAAGGATATGGAGAAAAAAAATGGCACTTGACCTTTTTCATTAATTTGACTTCACATGGAAAGTAAAAAAAGACCCATGTGATAAAGTACAACTGTGGGAAGCTATCTACTTGGGTCTTTCTTAGAGATTAAATTTGGGACCTTCTGCACACAAAATTGCCACCAATGAACTTCAGTCCTTCCTTTCATTTTGGAAACATTTATAGGCATTCTATAAAATGTAATAATGGAGTGTATGGGGAATGTCTTTGCCAGCCAGAATAAGGAGAAATGCATATATTTGGCCAGATTTTGGAGCTCATTTTATTTTCACGGTATTGTCAGCCACTTTTTTCATCATCCTAACAGAATGCAGCGTTTCCATTACAGCTCTCTTTCTCTTCCTTTCTCTCTCTCTGTATGAAGATTTGATAGTGTCAGAGAACAGGCCTATAACTTGGAGTCTTTCTGGTGACCAAGCATACCAGCTTTCAGGTTGACCATGATATATACACCTGATCTTAAAAACTACTACATTAAATGTATATCTTATATAGAATTGAAATCTAAAGAACTTATTCAAGCCCCAAGCCCTAAAACAGTATCTTATATTAATCACAGACAGCATGAAGTACTGCAAAACAAATTGATGCAAAAGGCAGATCTAGGAATTACTAGTTCCCATTGTGAAGGGAAAAATAGGATGATATTATTATTATTATTATTATTATTATTATTATTATTATATACACAACAACGTGAAATCACAGCTGCCAGTGTTTTAGCTGGTGTTGGCCTTCATTTGCATCAAGTTCTTCCCAAGAACCTAGGATGCTGTAATGTGTCAGCATAGTATATGTGCAGATCCAAGCAGTGTGGCTTTTGTAATTGACAGATGGAAATTTTGTCAATGCGCAGATTTTCTAAGTGTCATCCAAAGCTTTTTGGTATGGCACCCAGTGTGCCGATAACCACTGGAACTACCACTGCTGGTTTATGCCATAATCTTTCAACTTCGATTTTCAGATCTTGTTACTTTGTGATCTTCTTCAATTCCTTGTTTTCTATTCTACTATCCCCTGGTATTGCCACATCAATTATCCATACTTCCTTCTTTTCAACCACAGTTAAATCTGGTGTGTTATGCGCCAAGACTTTATCAGTTTGTATTTGGAAATTCCACAATATTTTAACCTGTTCATTTTCAACTACTTTTTAAACTATATGTCCCTACCAATTTTTCATTACTGACACATGATAATTTTTACAGATGTTCCAGTGAATCATTTTGGTGACTGTGGTATGTTGTTGTTTATAGTCAGTTCATGCAATCTTCTTGCACAAGCTGAGCATATGATCTACTGTTTCTTCCGCTTCTTTGCACAATCTGCACTTCAAATCAGATGATGATGATGATGATGATTCCTGGCTTCCTTCAATTTTGTGAAGCTACTTGGTCTTACTTACAGGCTCTGCTCTCTAGATAACAAGATGTGCAAGTTTCTTCATAACAGAGACCTTTGTAATGTATAAGAAATCATTTACACAAGGCCTTCCTTCCTTTTCCTAAATCAACTGCATTGCACAAACAACCAACTTCACTCTGTGCACTACATTTATTCAACAAACCGATACAATGTGACTTCTCCATAGAGTTGATATATAGTGTTTCCCCTGCGCTAAAATACACAATTATCCTTTTTGTGGACTCTCATGTACACGGGTACCTGTCAGAATCCCACACAGACTAAGATAAACATTGCTGGAAAGTATATTTTATTGTACTTTAGTGTATTCCCAGTATATTAGCCATAACACAGCTGACCATTTCTGAGCATGTGGGACTGGGAGTTCAGAATTTACATATGGCCTGATCTCAAATCTCTTACAGGGTCACTCCTATCTGAAGACTTGGATTTCCTCTTACCTTTAGCACTAATAATGTCCATTGATGATAGATGCTTGCTTACATTCTCTGCATTCCCATTTTCTCCCATTCAGACAGGTCCATCAGGTTAGGCTAAACTCTTTCAGCCATCAACCAAGACCTGTCATAACCCAGGTTTGGTCTACAAGAAGATATAGGTTATCTACAGATTGGTTCTTTGCAACTATTTTTATCTATTTTGTTATATCTTTTTTTTTTGTTCAGTAACTTGCATATATTTTAATATAAATCATTATTTTGGTATTCCACATATTTTTCAGGGATAAAAAGCGAAACTTATAACCAATACTATAAAACATTTAAAGGAGACCCTTTTATTATTATTTTTCAATGTAGAGAAAATAAGGACAGCGGATAAAAAAGATTAGCCTTGAAAGGTGTTTTTTTTGAAAATGGTAATGAATACGGAAAACAAAATTTACAACAGAACTTGTGTACTACTAGAATATAAGACCTACATATACATATCTATCTTCTAGTATATATTCCCACACGGTTGCCTTTCAGCAAGCTGCCCAAGGGTGTATTGTCAAGACATACCCACTGACCACACTGAGCTTTTAATCAAAGTATTAAGCAATCTGTATTCCCAGTTGTAAAATGTCTTCCAATAAGTTGAGTAAAAAGTGGCAAGGTTTATATCTCCCTGTCCTTATTAAAAAGTAAATTTGAAATTATGTCAAAGACTTAAAAGGATAATACTCAGCTTGGAGAGTGTTAGCATTTTTTCTTTATATTTGTCTCTCCCTCAGTACTCCATGAATATATTTAAGAATATAATCACTACATTTGAAAAGCAGTTTATAAAACAAAAAGCTTATTTCATCATTTTTCCTCATCAGTCAAGCTGATTTTTTTTTAACAAATCAAAAATAATTGCATTCTCCTCTCCAGCTGTTGCTTGTGGACTGCTGTATTTAAAAAAGAACTGCAAAGAATCCTAATGCAAGTAAAATGTGCAAACTTTATCATTAGAATGATTAGATCAACCTTGAAGGTTAATATGTACTGAGTAATCAGTGGACTCCAACTTAAAATAATTAGAGCACAATTTTGTGCTATTATATGAAACTGAATGTTGTAATTTGAAGCTTTGCCAGCTCTCATACGATACAGACATATATGCAGCAGCATCAATATTTAGGTACCTTGTGCTTTCTCAAGTAATAACTTGAGAGATTCACTGAACACTTCAGCTTTCAATGCATACTACAAATACTTTAAATTAAATATATAATCATTATAATGGACGTCTCGTTGAGGATGCAGGTATCATTTCCTATTTTTAAAGTATTGTTACTATCCCATCAATATGTCTTTTTATTTTACCTTTATTATACATAGAAATAAAAAATTAAGCTGAGGCTCAAAATATATACTAAATCTTTCCCCTTATCGATTTGTTATCTCCAGCATACTCAAGGTTAAGTGATTCTACAGTTCTATTCCCTATGTGAATGCGACATTTACTATAGTCCTTCCACCTGGAGACCTTCACCACTTAAAAAATTATGCCCACCCAAATAATTATATGCTTTCACCTAACAGCTAAGCATGAGCCATAGGCTTCTTTGTTGCCAGGATTTTTATGTAGAAGACATCAATCATGTACTTTGTGCATGGGAGGGTTCAAAAATACATCTAACAATACATGCAAAGTTAATCTAAGTGCAATTAAGTGAAATGAAATTCAGCATTTTTCACAATTCAGAACATATGTTTTTCTGTTTCCCCACACACCACAACCAGTATGAAAAGAACAATCTGATTTTTCTTGACTGTCTTCAGTTAGTACAAAATTACTGTTTTTCATTCCTTTAATCTAACAGCTTATGATTGGTTACACTACAAATTCTTTGTCCCCTCCTCCAAAGGAAATCAGCAGACCCTTGTGCAAGACGGTAAAATTAAGATAAAATTAAGGTTAAACAACAGAGCTCAAGGGGGAAATGGAGAGTGGGACATTGGACACATCAGAGACTGTCTACTAATGTTTTCAGTGTCCCCAGTGCTAGCATTGTAACAAAGAAAAGCACCCCAAAGATTTGTAGTCCAATAATCTTCACTCGATACATTGACCTAGCTGCCAAAGAACCAATGAGATTTTGCATAAGCAGGATGCACACTTCATTGGGCTTTGCCCGTAGTTTAGGAAAATTTAATCTGCCACTGCTATTCTTGTCACGAAAAGTGTTCCACAGATCATACTTTGAAATCCATAAACTATATGAGCTCATTCATCATAAACTATACAAGACATCATTTGCTATAGCTAAAGTATTTCTAACATCCACCTCAACAGTTCTCAGAATATATATTTTTATACATTTTAAAATTTCAGGCTTTTTAAAAATTGATTATGACTCCTATTCTTTGCTAGCAAACCTGTACAGCAGAAGTGGGGAAAACTACGCATCCTCCCCCTGCTGTTATTAGACCAACTAATAACAAAAATACTGAAAAATTGGTAACAGCTTTACAATCCTTTTACTACTCCTGAGTGCATTATTCATATCAGCAGCATTAAAAATATTTTATGCCGAAGTATGTACACAGCTCTTATTTGGAGCCCACTTAAGTCTGCACAGTATATCTTGTTTGCTTTTTCAGGGAGAGCACAATCTAAATTTCTGAGGACAATCTGCCAAGTGGCAAAATCGTCTGCTGTGAGGCTGCTGGGATCTGTTTGGAGACTAGTGCAGGGCTAAGCATTTTTTCGTACTACTTAAAGCTACTGTTTTTTCCTGAGGATCTAGTCCCTTTGATCTTGGTTGATAACTCTGAGTCATCTTGTAGAAAATTGCTTTAGCAGAAGTTGCAGTGGTTTGGTTTTTCGTAAGACACATTTTGATGAGGAGCTACATTAGATGGTGTCAGATCTTAAACAATATGTTATGGATGTAGAAGATGAATTAGATCTGTTAGCCCGCTCTAGAAATGTGCTTCTGAGTAGCCAGTCCCCTTTTCTTAGACTAGCAAGATATTTAAATCAAATAACCATTTACAACTTCAGAAAAGCATTAACCTGTAGCATGTTTTAATGTATTCCCAATATGGAGTTCAAGTTCAAAATAGAGAGTAATCAGAAAAAAAACTCAGCAAAGTTTCTATCGTTCTAGAGAGAAAGCACTTGCAGCACTAAAATATTTTTAAAATATACCTTTGGAGAGGGTACAATCGAAATACTTAAGGTCCATATTTCAAGTTCCACAATGCGTTCCTAATGTGATTTTGTGCTGCAAAGCCAGTGTGACCAAAATTGGGTCTCATATTTGGACGTGCATCATCTTACAGTATATTGGTTATATTTTCCCCCCATGGGCTTGCCCCCCTCCCCATTTTTAATTGATGATTTTGTATCTTCCTGGAGTAGGACATTACATGAAAATTTGTAGTGCTATGCTTTCTCATTTGATGTAATTCTGATGATGGAACATGAGCTCTTAAACTGTGTGCCACGGATCTGGAAGCCAATTAGATATGGTGGCTCTAAATGCATGTTCCTGTGTAGCTGCTCCCCTTTTTTCAATCTGGCAAGTTATTTAAGATAAATAATGGTTCCGAAATTCAGAAGAGACCTAACTTCTGAGATATAATGCCCTTACAAAAGCTGTTCTTGAGAGGAAATTTTGGGATATTCCATTTGAACAAAGACTTTGCCTCTGTGGTGAAGGAGCTAGTGAAACATTGAGCCATGCTTCTTCTTTTTTGAAATTGACATGACCATTATAAAGTTTACTGGTTGACTGAGGGAAAATTCAGAAAACCTTTTTATACATTAAGACTTTGCCTTTATGGCAAGTGAAAATATGGTTCATGTTTTGTTGCACTGCTGATTTTATAAAGGTGCATAGCTACATTTTGTAACTCCATTTTTAACTAATTTTTCAGGTCACTTGGTTCTATTCTATGTGCAGCTGCTGTTAACTGACCAATATGACTCAGTTTCCTTGAATGTGGCCAAATTCTGTTTTACTGTCTGTAATATTCACCGTGACCTAATCACATCAACCATGTAGCTATTTCTGTTTTATTTTTAATTTATTTACTTTTTATGTTTTAACGTTTTATTTTGTTTTTAGTGGAACTTAGTTATAATGACAGCAAAAAAAAAGGTCTGTTCTGTTCTAAACAACTATTAAATCCCAGCCAGCATAGTCAATGATCAGGAGTGATAACACTGTACAATCTTTTTATCAAGATTAGCTTACCAATTAAGTCTTCCCTTTATCATACCTGTGGGAGAAGGAGAAAGTAGATACTTTTCTGTACATAAACGAATGTCCTCCGAAGAACATATGATGAGAGTGCTAGATCTGTGCACTTAGTCCAGTATGTTTGGTCCCATAGTGGCCACCCAAATGCACTTAGGAAGCTCATGAACGTGGACAGGAAGGCAACAGCCCACTTTCACTGCAGCCCTAGAACCTGATACTAAGGAATGCTAACTGTGAGTCCAGAGATAGCAAACAGTCATATCTATTAGTCATTGACAGTCTAATGCTCCATTAATTTGTCCACTTTACTTATAAAATTGACTAGATGGGTAGCCATCATCACCTCTAAGTCGCAACAAATTCTACAATTTAACTGTGCATTGTATAAAGAAATTCTTCCTTTTTTTCAGTCCTGAATCTCATTGCATTTAGTTATAATGAATGATCCTGAGTTCTATCGTTATAAGAACTTATATTTATCTATGCTGTTCATACCATGTATGACTTTATATACTGTACATCTTATCATTTCTCCCTTTACCCTCTTTTGCTCCAAGCTAGATAGCCTCTTATACTGTAGCATTTCCTCACTGTGGGGGGGGGGGTTGTTCTACTGCACCAACCATTTTGATAGATAGATAGATAGATAGATAGATAGATAGATAGATAGATAGATAGATAGAATACCAATATTTGTCTTCTATTTAAATGAATGAAGGAGGATGTGTGCTCCTTTTAAGCCCTAAACTAAAAGCAATTGTTTAATTAGTGCAATGACATTTTGAGAGTTTTTCCATAGGATACTGTTTTGCCAATTGTGGCAGTGACCTGTAATTCATGAACCTGAGACCCCCTCTTTTCCCCATGCAATTAGCATTCCACTAGACCAGTGTTTCTCAACCTTGGCAACTTCAAGCTGTGTAGACTTCAGCTCCCAAAATTCCCCAACCAGCCATGCTGGCTGGGGAATTCTGGGAGTTGAAGTCCACACAGCTTGAAGTTGCTAAGGATGAGAAACTTTCCACTAGACTGATAGTTAACAAAAGCTTTTTTTTCTAGCAAATGATAATTCAGCCTTTTAAATTTGTACAAGGTTTAGCACTACTGATTTAGTGAGAATTTAAAATCTTCCTTTAATTATTTGTGAATATTTCAACTAAAATGCCAAGAAGCACCTTCTTTAAAAGTTCCATAAATAAATACAGAATGAGTTGTGGCTTCAAAGCTGTTGTGATTGGATAATGGAACAACATGCTGGTCAACTTAAAAAGCAGCAAAGCTTGCTTTAGTCTGCACCATAGACTCTAATTATCCATTATATATAATGTTATTGTGTAACAATATGTAGGATTTCAGGCCATTTTTTTCAAGCTCATTGGGGAAAAAACAAGATTGTCATATATCCAGTTTCATCAATTAATAAATATAAACATTTTGCCATAGAGCTTTGAAAGACTACCCACTCACCATTTTAACTTAATTTTTCAGTCTCTTGATTTCAGTGAATTAGTACGTATGAAGCAAATTAAATTTACAGACTTTATCATTAAGAAACAGCACCATGAAACCTATTACACCCAACCAGAATAAAACTCTGTTCTAGTCATATAAAAATAATTTTACTATGCCTTATCTTTACAATATACTCTCCTTGTTAATGTCCTTGTTAATATACTTTTTCTGCTTAGCTCTTTACCTATCAGTTGTTTAGTACTCTTATAATATTTTGTAGTCATCAAGCTAGTTGTTATTGTCAAATTCAATTTCAGAACTTGAATCTGGACCACATATTATAGCAATAAAAGAGAGGTTATTGCTGCTATTTTTGGTATTTTCTGTTTTCAATGTTACGTCCTGAGTATTGACGTTTATATAACCAAAATAATAGCACTGCCATGCACAACAGAGATATGAGGAAACTCCAAAGTTTGCAAAGTTAAAAAAGAATATATTATAATAGTATTACTATTAGTAGTAATAGTAGACTAAATAGTAGGACAGAATGTTAGTTAATGCTGTAGGGCCAAAGAGTGGGAAAAGAATTGAAATGGAATACCATGGAGGACTACACAGCAGTGGGAAGCCATAGAAATTGAAATTATAAATAAATAAGCAAATAAATAAATCCTGGTTTCCCTTGTTACTAACTGCAGATTATTATATAGTTCCAAAGTAGCTTAAGCATTCTGTTAGTAATAACACTGTTTGGGGTTAGATACTGAATGAAGCTTTTAAAATAACCTTACATTTTGGTTCTTCCATCCTCCAAATAGGAGATTTGCTTGAGTGACACCAACTCTTTCGTATCAATACGCCCAAATTGTAATTCTCTTTAGCAGGGATTCACAAATGTTCGACTAGCTTACGCAACACCCATTATTTGTGGTTATTGAGGGAGAAATGGAGCCTTTTCTAATTTGTACTGAACTTTTGAGAAGGCAATAAACAATTGTACTGTCTCCCATTGCTTGGAGGGGATTCCTATCATTTTGTATCTCTTCCAAATCACTGCAGCACAAAATGAAAGCCCTGGAAATTTAATCTGTATTGTGAAGTTGGTGAGTCTTAGAGACAAAAATATGCTATTAGATTTTTTTCCCATCTCTTCCGGAAACTAGGATGCCCTTACTGACCAGTGATACATTTGTATTACTGTAATTGCTTAAGACTACATACATTTAAAACTAAGCTCTATACAACATTTATAAAACTGTACTGCTCTATACAACTCTATACAATATGTATAAAACTGTAAAGCTGCTGACTATTCCTTAGCAACCCTATTAACCAATATTTAAAAACTGAAGTGCTTAATGCACACTTATATTAGTTATGAAATGCAGGAAGAAAATTACTCCACTTTCCCCCAAGATTATATTCCCTGAAATGTTCTGCCATCTATCATGCCACTAAAATTTTGAATATTATTACATCCTCATATCTACGTATATGGTACTAGCTATATAGTTCCACTGAGGCAGAGAGGAAAGGAAAATTAGGAGAGACAGCAATCCAAATGCTGTCCAAGTTTGATGAAGCTTGATTCACAGCTGGGTGAACAGAAGCTTCAACCTTTCTTTTCATAATACATTCCAAAAAGTCTGCTAAAAGGTTAGGGGGTCATAAAATACAATGTAGGGTGTGGTACAGAAGATTTGAGTGCAGGGTAATCAGTGAATAATTTTCTCTGCTTGTTCAAATTACTTTGGCCAACTTGTTGCCATTCTAGAAAGTGGCAACACCAGCCTGATTTTGCCTTTGAAAAAGTTAAGCAGGGTCAGACTATGGATGGGAGTCTACCGGGAAATTTCAGGGCTACAGATTAGACTGGGAAATTTAAAAAAAAATCCAGGAGGAAGGAAATGGCCAACCACTTCTGGATTCTTGCCAAGAGTGTTATGAGAGAAAGACCTTGACTTGAACAAGTCTTTACTTTAGCTATACCTGCCTCCCCCTATGACTTAGCCTTGCCATTCAGGGAAGTCTTCTAGAATTTCTGTGAAACTTCCAGGGGATCCACAGGTCTATGCTAGAGATTAGACAGGAAAACCCTGTCATGTGAAAGGTATATCACTTAGGCATTTCTGAATCAGCCTTATAAAAGTCTTAGCTCAAAAAAATCACCAATCTACAATATTTTCCAATTAATCTTTAAAACAAATTTAAATAAGCAGAACCAATGTATAAACCGTATACTGCTAAAGATGCAATTTGCTGCTGAAATGCTTTAAAGAAATGAGTTAATCAGAATAATAATTACCAACTTCGAAGCTTTTCATGCAGTATAAGATATACACATACACATCTAATGAAATTAGTCAATATACTGAACTATGTTAACTGTCATACAGAAATCTTCCTGAAGTATAATCATTTGTTTGAAGAATTACAAGGTAAATGGTAACCATTATCAAAGTCATACAAGCCTACTAAATACATGCTTAAACTAAGCATTCCACTAGAAAAACAACTACAACTTTCCCTAATTTGGTTCCATTTAACTTGTTAAAAATAGAAGTATGAACTTAATCAACTTAATCTACAATATACCTTAGAATTTAGGGGGGGGAAAAGCAGGTAATTTTTCTTCAAAAGGATATAACTCCATTCAAAATAAAGGTTTACATAATTAAACTTGCTCAATTATGTGTCACAGCACTGCTATTTCTTTTAAAATGTGCCACCTTTTTCTAGAACATATGCGCTCCAACATTTGATGAAGAAGGGAGGGAAGGGGTTGCCATGGTTAAGTCTGCATCTTTTGTTGAATCCTGGAAGAAATTGATGCATAGATCCGACACCCACATAACTTGTCAGCACAAGTTACTGATTTTTTTTCTTTGCATATGTAACACTAACAGGAATGTGTTAAATATAATTGTTATTCAAACTTCCTTTCTTTGCTTTGCAATCCTCCCAACACCTCATCCTAAGAAAAGCAAGAATAGAATTCTCTGTTGAGCTTTTCTTAGGTGAAAATGTCAGAGGCCAAGTACAAAGCATGAAAAATGTTACCATGGTGATAATATTATAAATTCCTAAGATAAGAATATACAGTACCTATCTCCCTTGTGTCAGGAACCTATGCTTTAACAGAGCTATAATATTTTTAAGTGGGCCATAAAGTAACACACATCCATAGAGAGATCTAGTTCATTCTTGCCACAAAGACTGATTAAATTCTCACCCCCAACAACCGGAAACAGTATTCTAAATCCAGAGACTTATGTTACACTTTTTCTTGAAATGATCATTAAGACAAGTAAGTATAAGGAATAACCAAATCAGGCTTCCCCATCTCCAATGAGTATGGTCCTTATAATCAAAATCATTGGGAAGTCCTGGGGAAAGATGACCTAAATCATTCAAGCAAGGAATAAATGATTTCAACAGGTACGTAGGATGCTAAATTATGGCAAGCAATCTGATTCTTCAGATTTTGGATGGCCCTTAGACAGATTGTCCCCAAGTTACATTAAGAACTGACTTACACAAAAGGGAGCAAAAATAACACTCATGTTGCATATACAAAAACGACAGCCACAATGTTTGCACATGCACAAAACGGAGGCCACCATTCTCTTGCATGCATCCACACATAATGCAACATGCACAAAAAATAGGCTTATGCAAGGATTCCTGAAGCAGACCCTAGCATAATTACGGGACTGCCTGCATTCCCTTGTCATCAAACATATTGTTTAGGACTGATGAGACTTGAAGTATAAAACATAAAAAAGCATCAGGTTACCTCTTTCTGTAGCAAATTATTAATTTCAGCTACCTTCTTTAACAAGTAATGAAACATATCTTTAAACCGGCAGTTTCTGTTACTCTTCCACAAGTGAAGGGGAGAAGGCCCCTTGGCTTTTCACTTGAGAAAGAGGAAAAATGTGGGGAAACCAGTTATATTCTCTTTCAAAGCTGTCAGTGATTAGAGGTGGACAAAATAGTCTGAAAGCTTCAGAAATATCTATCTTGGGTCCCCAACATGGCGTTTAGAGGAAACCATTTGTTCACCAATAAATAAAATAAAATAAA